>JAUPTC010000011.1:8703151-8755151 GCA_030762895.1 Sophora flavescens | reverse complement strand
GTTAGGCCCATTTAAGCAAAGGAACATCATGGACTGCGAACTGATCCGTGCCAGAGAACTCGGCACCCATTTTAACCTTGAGTTTTGCTTAATTTGACAATTCTTGTGAAAACTAAAATTGTAGGTCTCTTCCTTATATTTCTAGGGACAGCAAGATTACCAAAATCCGATATCGGTAGCTCTAGTTATGCTCTGTGCAAGGCAACAAGGTCAGGATGAGTGAAAAATCAAAAAATTAACAATGTTTAGCAATTAAGCCCAATAATGTAAAAGCAAAAACAATGATTGTAAAAGTTGTCTAATTTTCGACTCTCTCTGTCTTGTGCGGATGTAAACTGCTATTTATGCTTATTCATCCTGAGCAAACCCAAGACCAAATTAAGGGCCTCTGAATAAGCTTTCCAACAAGGTATCATATGCCTTAATTGGGATTAAGATGTGTAAGTTAGTCCCATTTAAGTGAAGGAACAACATGGAATGTGCACTTGTCCAATCCAGAGAACTCGGGACCCAATTTAGCCTTGATTTTGGCCTAATTTGACAATTCTTGTGAAACTTGAAATTGTAGGTCTCTTCCTTATCTTTCTAGGGACGGCAAGATCACCAAAATCCGATATCTGTAGCTCTAGTTATGCTCTGCCCACGGCAACAAGGCCAGGATGAGTGGAAAATCTGAAAATTAACAATGTTTAGCAATTAAGCCCAATTAAGCACCATAATGTAAAAGCAAAAACAATGATGGTAAAAGTTGTCTAATTTAAGTCTCTCTCTGGCTTGTCCGGCTGTAAACTGCTATTTATGTTTATTAATCCTGACCTAACCTTTGACCAAATTAAGGGCCTCGGAATAAGCTTTCCCACTTAAGTGAAGGAACATCATGGACTGCACACTGATCCATGCCAGAGAACTCGGGACACAATTTAGCCTTGATTTTGACCTAATTTGACAATTCTTTTGAAAACTGAAATAGTAGGTCTCTTCCTTATCTTTCGACTGACAGCAAGATCACCAAAATCCGATATATGTAGCTCTAGTTATGCTCTGCGCAAGGCAACACGGTCAGGATGAATGAAAAATCTGAAAATTAACAAAGTTTAGCAATTAAGCCCAATAATGTAAAAGCAAAAACAATGATTATAAAATTTGTCTAATTTCCGTCTATCTCTGGCTTCTGCGGCTGTAAACTTATGTTTATGCTTATTAATCCCGACCTAACCCTAGACCAAATTATGGGCCTCTGAATAAGCATTCCCACAAGGTATCATATGCCTTAATTGGGATTAAGATGTGTGGCAGTTAGGGCCAATTAAGTGAAGGAAAATCATGAACCAGCAGTGATGATCCGCGCCAGTGGACCCGGGATCCAATTTAGCCTTGATTATGGCCTAATTTGATAATTCTTGTGAATCCTGAAATTGTAGGTCTCTTCCTTATCATTCTAGGGACAGTAAGATCACCAAAATCCGATATCTGTAGCTCTAGTTATGCTCTACGCAAGGCAACAAGGTCAGGATGAGTGAAAAATCCGAAAATTTACAATGTTTAGCAATTAAGTCCAATAATGTAAAAGCAAAAACAATGATTGTAAAAGTTGTCTAAGTTCCACCTCTCTCTGGCTTGTGCGGCTATAAACTACTATTTATTCTTATTAATCCTAACCTAACCCTAGACCAAATTAAGGGACTCCGAATAAGCTTTCAAACAAGGTATCATATGCCTCAAT
This sequence comes from Sophora flavescens, assembly GCA_030762895.1. Taxonomy (NCBI): domain Eukaryota; kingdom Viridiplantae; phylum Streptophyta; class Magnoliopsida; order Fabales; family Fabaceae; genus Sophora; species Sophora flavescens. Next base: position 8,753,428 of record JAUPTC010000011.1, on the reverse strand, counting down.
TGGGCTTAAGATTGGTAAGTTAGGCCCATTTAAGTGAAGGAACATCATGGACTACGCACTTGTTTGAGCCAGAGAACTCGGGACACAATTTAGCATCGATTTTGGCCTAATTCGACAATTCTTGTGAAACCTGAAATTGTAGGTCTCTTCCTTATCTTTCCAGGGACAGCAAGATATCCTAGATCCGATATCTGTAGCTCTAGTTATGCTCTGCCCATGGCAACAAGGTCAGGATGAGTGAAAAATCCGAAAATTAACAATGTTTAGCAGTTAAGCCTAATTAAGCCCAATAATGTAAAAGCAAAAACAATGATTGTAAAAGTTGTCTAATTTCCGTCTCTCTCTGGCTTGTACGGCAGTCAACTGATATTTATACTTATTAATCCTGAAATAACCCTAGACCAAATTAAGGGCCTCGGAATAAGCTTTCCAACAAGGTATCATATGCCTTAATTGGGCTTAAGATGAGTAAGTTAGGCCAATTCAAGTGAAGGAACATCATGGGCTGCGCACTGATCCACGCCAAAGAACTCGGGACACAATTTAGCCTTGATTTTGACCTAATTTGACAATTCTTGTGAAACCTGAAATTGTTGGTCTCTTCCTTATCTTTCTGGGGACAGCTAGATCACCAAAATCCGATATCAGTAGCTCTAGTTATGCTCTGCGCAAGGTAACAAGGTCAGGATGAGTGAAAAATTCGAAAATTAACAATGTTTAGCAATTAAGCCCAATAATGTAAAAGCAAAAACAATGATTATAAAAGTTGTCCAAATTCCGTCTCTCTCTGGCTTGTGCGGCTGTAAACTGCTATTTATGCTTATTAATCCTGACCTAACCCTAGACCAAATTAAGGGCCTCTGAATAAGCTTTACAACAACGTATCATATGCCTTAATTGGGCTTAATATGACTAAGTTAGGCCCATTTAAGTGAAGGAACATCATAGACTGCACACTGATCCGCACCATAGAACTCGAAACCCAATTTAGACTTGATTTTGGCCTAATTTGACAACTCTTGCGAAACCTGAAATTTTAGTTCTCTTCCTTATCTTTCTAGGGACATTAAGATCACCAAAATCGGATATCTGTAGCTCTAGTGATGCTCTGCCCAAGGCTACAAGGTCAGGATGAGTGAAAAGTCCGAAAATTAACAATGTTTAGCAATGAAGCCCAATTAAGCACCATAATGTAAAAGCAAAAACAGTGAAGGTAAAAGTTGTCTAATTTCCGTCTCTCTCTGGCTTGTCCGGCTGTAAACTGCTATTTATGCTTATTTATCCTGACCTAACCCTAGATCAAATTAAGGGCCTCGGAATAAGCTTTCAACAAGGTATCATATGCCTTAATTGGGATTAAGATGAGTAAGTTAGGCCCATTTAAGTGAAGGAACATCATGGACTGCACACTGATCCGCGCCAGATAACTCGGGACACAATTTAGCCTTGATTTTGAACTAATTTGACAATTCTTGTGACACTTGAAAATGTAGGTCTCATCCTTATCTTTCTACTGACAGCAAGATCACCAAAATCCAATATATGTTGCTCTGGTTATGCTCTGCGCAAGGCAACATGGTCAGGATGAGTGAAAAATCTGAAAATTAACAATGTTTAGCAATTAAGCCCAATAATGTAAAAGCTAAAACAATGATTATAAAATTTGTCTAATTTCCGTCTATCTCTGGCTTATGCGGCTGTAAACTTCTGTTTATGCTTATTAATCCCGACCTAACCCTAGACCAAATTATGGGCCTCTGAATAAGCATTCCCACAAGGTATCATATGCCTTAATTGGGATTAAGATGTGTGGCAGTTAGGGCCAATTAAGTGAAGGAAAATCATGAATTGCGCAGTGATCCGTGCCAGAGGATCCGGGATCCAATTTAGCCTTGATTATGGCCTAATTTGACAATTCTTTTGAATCCTGAAATTGTAGGTCTCTTCCTTATCATTCTAGGGACAGTAAGATCACCAAAATCCGATATCTGTAGCTCTAGTTATGCTCTACGCAAGGCAACAAGGTCAGGATGAGTGAAAAATCCGAAAATTTACAATGTTTAGCAATTAAGTCCAATAATATAAATGCAAAAACAATGATTATAAAAGTTGTCTAAGTTCCACCTCTCTCTGGATTGTGCGGCTGTAAACTACTATTTATTCTTATTAATCCTAACCTAACCCTAGACCAAATTAAGGGCCTCCGAATAAGCTTTCAAACATGGTATCATATGCCTCAATTGGGCTTAAGATGGGTAAGTTAGGCCCATTTAAGTGAAGGAACATCATGGACTGCGCACTTGTTTGAGCCAGAGAACTCGGGACACAATTTAGCCTCGATTTTGGCCTAATTCGACAATTCTTGTGAAACCTGAAATTGTAGGTCTCTTCCTTATCTTTCCAGGGACAGCAAGATACCCTAGATCCGATATCTGTAGCTCTAGTTATGCTCTGCCCATGGCAACACGGTCGGGATAAGTGAAATATCCGAAAATTAACAATATTTAGCAATTAAGCCCAATTAAGCCCAATAATGTAAAAACAAAAACAATGATTGTAAAAGTTGTCTAATTTCTGTCTTTCTCTGGCTTGTGCGGCTGTAAACTGCAATTTATACTTATTAATCCTTTCCTAACCCTAGACCAAATTAAGGGCCCCTGAATAAGCTTTCCAACAAGGTATCATATACCTTAATTGAGCTTAAGATGAGTAAGTCAGGCCCATTTAACTGAAGGAACAGCATGGACTGCGCACTGATCCGCGCCAGAGAACTCGGGACCAAATTTAGCCTTGATTTTTGCCTAATTTGACAATTCTTGTGACACCTGAAATTGCAGGTCTCTTCCTTATCTTTCTAGTTACAGAATGATCACCAAAATCCGATATATGTTCCTCTAGTTATGCTCTGCCCATGGCAACAAGGTCAGGATGAGTGAAAAATCCGAAAATTCACAATGTTTAGCAATTAAGCCCAATTAAGCCCAATAATGTAAAATAAAAAACAATGATTATAAAAGTTGTCTAATTTTCGTCTCTCTCTGGCTTGTGCGGATGTAAACTGCTATTTATGCTTATCAATCCAGACCGAACCCTAGACCAAATTATGGGCCTCTGAATAAGCTTTCCAACAAAGTATCATATGCGTTAATTGGGCTTAAGATGAGTAAGTTAGACCCATTTAAGTGAAGGAACAACATGTATTGCGCATTGATCCATGCCAGAGAACTTGGGACCCAATTTAGCCTTGATTTTTGCCTAATTTGACAATTTTTGCAAACCTGAAATTGTAGGTCTCTTCCTTATATTTCTTGGGTCGGGAAGATCACCAAAATCCGATATATGTAGCTCTAGTTATGATCTGCGCAAGGCAACAAGGTCAGGATGAGTGAAAAATCCGAAAATTAACAATGTTTAGCAATTAAGCCCAATAATGTAAAAGGAAAAACAATGACTGTAAAAGTTGTCTAATTACCGTCTTTCTATAGCTTGTGCGACTGTAAACTGCTATTTATGCTTATTAATCATGGCCTGACCCTAGAACAAATTATCATATGCTTTAATTGGGCTTAAGATGAGTAAGTTAGGCCCATTTAAGTGAAGGAACATCATGGACTGCATGACTGATCCTCGCCAGAGAACTCGAGACCCAATTTAGCCTTGATTTTCGCCTAATTTTAACAATTCTAGTGATAACTGAAATTGTAGGTCTCTTCCTTATCATTCTAGTGACAGCAAGATCATGAAAATCCGATATCTGTAGCTCAAGTTATGCTTTGCGCAAAGCAACAATGTCAGGATGAGTGAAAAATCCGAAAATTAACAATGTTTAGCAATTAACCCCAATTAAGCCCAATAAAGTAAAAGCAAAAACAATGATTGTAAAAATTGTCTACTTTCCGTCTCTCTCAGACTTGTGCGGCTGTAAACTACTATTTATGCTTATTAATCCTGACCTAACCCTAGACAAAATTAAGGGCCTCTGAATAAGCTTGCCATCAAGGTATCATATTCCTTAATTGGGCTTAAGATGAGTAAGTTAGGCCCATTTAAGTGAGGTAACATCAGGAACTGCGCACCGATCCGCGCCAGAGAACTTGGGACCCAATTTAGCCATGATTTTGGCCTAATTTGACAATTATGGTGCAACCTGGAATTGTAGGTCTCTTCCTTATCTTTCTACGGATAACACGATCACCAAAATCCGATATCTGTAGCTCTAGCTTTGCTCCGCGTAAGGCAACAAGGTCAGGATGAGTGAAAAATCCGAAAATTAACAATGTTTAGCAAGTTAGCCCAATTAATCCCAACAATGTAAAAGCAAAAACAATGATTGTAAAAGTTGTCTGATTTCCGTCTCTCTCTGGCTTGTGCGGCTGTAAACTGCTATTTATGCTTATTAATCCTGACCTAACCCTAGACCAAATTAAGGGCCTCTTAATAAGCTTTCCAACATGGTATCATATGTCTTAATTTGGATTAAGATGAGTAAGTTGGGGCCATTTAAGAGAAGGAACATCATGGATTGCACATTGATCCGCGCCATAGAACTCGGGACCCAATTTAGCCTTGATTTTGGCCTAATTTGATAATTCTCGTGAAACCTGAAATTGTAGGATTATTCATTATATTTCTAGGCACAGCAACATCACCAAAATCCGATATCTGTAGATCTAGTTTTGCTCGGCGCAAGGCAACAAGGTCAGGATGAGTGAAAAATCCGAAAATTATCAATGTTTAGAAATTAAGCCCAAATAAGCCCAACAATGTAAAAGCAAAAACAATGATTGTAAAAGTTATTTAATTTCCATCTCTCTGGATTGTACGACTGTATACTTCTATTTATGCTTATTAATCCCGACCTAACCCTAGACCAAATTAGGGCCTCTGAATAAGCTTTCCAACAAGGTATCATATGCCTTAATTGGGCTTAAGATAAGTAAGTTACGCCCATTTAAGTGAAGTAACATCATGGACTGCGCACCGATCCACGCCAGAGAACTCGGGACCCAATTTAGCCTTGATTTTGGCATAATTTGACAATTCTCGTGACACCCGAAATTGTAGGTATCTTCCTTATCTTTCTAGGGACAGCAAGATCCCCAAAATCCGATATATGTAACTCTAGTTTTTCTCTGCGCAAGGCAACAAGGTCAGGATGACTGAATTAAGGGCCTCTGAATAAGCTTTCCAACAAATTATCAAATGCCTTAATTGGGCCTAAGATGAGTAAGTTAGACCCATTTAAGTGAATGAACAACATGTACTGCGTACTGATCCACGCTAGAGAACTTGGGACCCAATTTAGCCTTTATTTTTGCCTAATTTGACAATTCTTGTGAAACCTGAAATTGTAGGTCTCTTCCATATCTTTCTTGGGTTAGGAAGATCACCAAAATCCGATATATGTAGCTCTAGTTATGATCTGCGCAAAGGCAACAAGGTCAGGATGAGTGAAAAATTCGAAAATTAACAATGTTTAGCAATTAAGCCCAATTAAGCCCAACAATGTAAAAGAAAAAACAATGATTGTAAAAGTTGTCCAATTTTCGTCTTTCTATAGCTTGTACGACAGTAAACTGCTATTTATGCTTATTAATCCTATCCTAACCCTAGAACAAATTAAGGGCCTCTGAATAAGCTTTCCAACAAGATATCATATGCCTTAATAAAGCTCAAGATGAGTAAGTTAGGCCCATTTAAGTGAAGGAACATCATGGAATACACACTGATCTGAGCCAGAGAACTCAGGACCCAATCTAGCCTTGATTTTGGCCAAATTTGACAATTCTTGTGAAACCTGAAATTATAGGCCTCTTCCTTATCTTTCTAGGGACAACAAGATCACCAAAATCAGATATCTGTAGCTCCAGTTATCCTCTGCGCAAGGCAACAAGGTCAAGATGAGTGAAAAATCTAAAAATTAACAATGTTTAACAATTAAGCCCAATTCCAATAATGTATAAGCAAAAACAATGATTGTAAAAGTTGTCTAATTTCTGTCTCTCTCTGGCTTGTGTGGCTATAAACTACTATTTATGCTTGTTAATCCTGACCTAACCCTAGATCAAATTAAGGGCCTCTGAATAAGCTTTCCAACAAGGTATCATACGCCTTAATTGGGCTTAAGATGAGTAAGTTAGGCCCATTTAAGTGAAGGAACATCATGGACTGTGCACTGAACCACGCCAGAGAACTCGGGACCAAAATTTGCCTTGATTTTGGCCTAATTTGACAATTCTTGGAAATCTGAAATTGTAGGTCACTTCCTTACCTTTCTAGGGACAGCAAGATCACCAAAATCCGTTATCTGTAGCTCTATTTATGCTCCGCACAAGGCAACAAACTTAGGATGAGTGAAAAATCCAAAAATTAACAATGGTTAGCAATTAAGCCCAATAATGTATAAGCAAAAATAATGGTTGTAAAAGTTGTCTAATTTCTGCCTCTCTCTGGCTTGTGTGGCTGTAAACTGCTATTTATGCTTATTAAACTTGACCTAACCCTAGACCAAATTAAGGGCCTCTGAATAAGCTTTCCAACAAGGTATCATATGCCTTAATTGGGCTTAACATGAGTAAGTTAGGCCCATTTAAGTGAAGGAACATCATGGACTGTGCTGATATGATTTTTTTTCTAGGCAAGTATACCTTGTCGCAAGCAAGTAATACGGTGGTGAGACCGGATATCGTCCTCAGGGATCAGTTTCCAATTACCAATTCACAAGTCAAACAACTATCTAGACTAAACTATGAAGAGAGATCAAATAAAAAAATAAAGCAACAAAAGCAATAAAATATTTTTGGTCTTTTTGTGAACTTTTATCAAACACTTGGAGTGCAGAAGAAGTTATGGTTAACAGTCAGGATTAGACTACACTAATCATCCCTTAATTGCAATGAAATGGTTACTAACACAAGTCCTAATTCAATTATAACAATCAAGCCTTTTGAAATACTTAAACCCTACTGTCTTAGGTGGAATGAGCCTAAAACCCCAAATTAAACCCTAATGTCTTAGGTAGATTAACATGAGACTTTGCATAAAGAGCCAAGACTTATAAGATTGCAAGCACCCCAAGATCTATGTCTAGATTCATGAACTACTTGGCATTTGATTCATGAGCATGCCTTAACATCAATCTTTCAATTGTCTATCAAAGCAACAAATCATTCCAAGGATGGCCAAACCAAGGAAAGCATTAAGCATGGAACCAATACTCATAAATAATTAGAAACTTGCATTAAAACCAAATCAAAATACAATCAAGTTCAGAAAAGCAAACATCTAACCCCAACAACAGGGGAATTAGCTACACATGATAAAGTCTACAAAAGAGAAAGAGAGAGGAGATGAAGAAAACTCCATGAAGAATCCTCCAATCTTCTTTCAGTCCAAGAGCAGAGAGAACATCATTTTTAGGGTTCCAGCCTTCCCCAACCGTCATCTCCCTTTAGGATTTCCAAGTCTCTGGTAAAAGTCCTTCATTCTGTTAAGTATGGCTCTATTTATAGATCAGTCGTGCGTCGCGGCAATGATGGCCATCACGGCCAGGCCGTGTGACGGGTTTCGCCCGGGCGCGTCTTTACTTCTTGGTCTGTCACGGTCGTGATAGGCATCGCGGCTAGGTCGTGACAACTTCTGACTTTTGGCTTCTTTTTATCAGCTTTGCTTGATCATGGCAGTGATGGTCATCACGACCAGGTCGTGATGGGCTCCGGTTGGTTCATTTCTTCACTTTTCAAGCTCTATCTTCATCCAAGCTCCATCATGGTTGATCTTAAGCATTATTTCCTTAATTTCTGTAAAACAACACCACGAAACCGCCTTACCCGTTCCAAGGTAAAAACTAACCAAAAACAAACTAATCATGCCTAAACTATATGAAAAATGCATGCAAAATGATAATGAAATATGCGTTGAAATCACACTCATCAAATCACCCCAAGCTTAAGACTTTGCTTGTCCTCAAGCAAAAACCAAGGCCAGAAGATATAAATAATCAGAGCATGGATAGTGAACCAAGAACCCGAGTAACTAATCCAAGTGACAGGCATTTTCAAATAATTCACCAAGAGACAATAAATCTCAAGTCCAATTAGAAGCTTAGGGTTACTAGACTCATATTCTCAATGATTTGGGCACTCTTTCTCACCTCACTCAAGTGTTTAGGGATATATTACATTTCGTTCAATTTCCTCAAGGAATGAATTCTACCATAAGCTCGACTATTAACCAAATCTCTACTTTATTAATGAAAACATATCAGAATCAAGAGGTCTTTTACTTTGGTTGTACCGGGGCCATGGGATTAATCGTTAGGTGGGGAAATCAAGAAAGGAAATTTCAAGAAGGCTAACAAAAATATCAATCATTGCAAACATGACACCTTCTAAAACACCTTTTTGGGTTTTGACTCATTTTTCCACCTTTCTTTCTTTCTTTCTTTCTTTGTTTTATTTCTCACTTTATTTTGTCATCCCCTTCTCAATATATATTTTCTTTTTCTTTTCTTTCTTTTTCTAATTTTTTTTCTTTTTGTTTGGAGAAGGGGAGATTTTTAGCTCAAGAGAAATATTTTCCAACTTTCTCATCCCATACTTTTTCGACTACCTTTTTACCCTTTTTTGTAATACTTTAGAAGGTCTCCTATCGAGCATCATTCATCAATATATTTCAAGGTACCAAGAAAAGTATTTTATTTTTCTGTAGGCTCAAAATTGGGCAACTAAGGGGTAGCATTTAGTCAATCGAAGCTCAGAAGGCCGGAAAAATACCTAGTGCCTCAATCATTTTCAAAAATGTTTTCAAAGAATTTTTAAGCTTCAAAATGGTTTCAAGTCAAGTTCTAGAGAATTACAATCCAAGAGGAATAACACTCTATCACAAATAATGGGGTAGATTTAATGAGTACCCCTTTATGACTCAAAAGCTCACATTTAGCAGTTCAAAAATCAATGAGAAACACAAATCTATGGAACCACATGCTAATTATCAACTATCAAAGATCGTCTCAAGGATTTTTATTTGTAGCCTTATCATAAGAATAAAAAAATTGGGTTCAAGAATGCACTATATCAATTTAATTGGCACTAAGTTCTTACAATTGGATGCATAATCTAAGCAAGGGGCAATCGAATCATGTGATCATGCAAAACTATGCCTATATGAATGCAACATGAAAAATGCAAAAAATACCCCTACCCCAAGCTTAAAAACTTACATTGTCCCCAATGTAAATAATCAAGTAGGAGAGAGGAGAAAAATGGAACAACTCACCGAGGTGGTAGCGGGTGCTGGCTTACATTCCAGTCAAAAGCTTGTTGGAAATTGTATCACGGGCGTGACCTCCATCACGACTAGGCCGTGATGCTCTCTGATCTTCAGGGATCTCTCATCACGCCCGTGATGGGTATCACGGCTGGGCCGTGATCCTTTCTCGGTCTTCCTGGTTAGCTCATCACGGGCGTGACCGGTGTCACCGACCGGGCGTGATGGTTCTTGACTTTGTTTCTCCTTGCCCCTTTTGCTTCTCCTTCCTTCTTTCCCTGAAAACACTTAACAAAATCTATTAATTTATGATTATTTACTCTTGATCTTCTCAAATTATTCAAGAGTTAAATTCAAAAATAAATGGAAAAAGGAAAAGAAAACTTGCGTTGCCTCCCAATAAGCGCTTCTTTAACGTCACTAGCTTAACTCATTAAGAAGCATCCACCTGGATCCCATAGCCTGTGGCATAAGGGCCAAGAGATGCTCATCATGTGAGATCCTCCACCCGGATCCCATGGTTTGTGGAGTGGCAATTGCAGAAGTAATATGAATCTTCCCTCGGTTCCTCCTTGGTCAAATGGCTTTTTGACCTCTTCAGGCATAAATGTTCCATGAAGCACATGAGGTTTTACTTCTGGAGCCAATTTTTTAGGATCCACACATGCATGCAAACCAATATATTTGTCCAAGGCAGCAATATCAAGATGCATGGCAAGCATGGTGAAATATAGATCCTCTTGGCTCTCCATTCCATGTTTTTTTCTTGTGGCTCATCTTCCAATGCCACTTCATCAACACTTTGATCCATCCCCAAAACCAGATTTTGCTCAATTTGCGCTCCATGTGACTCTTGTACTAACTGTTTCCAAATTTCCTAAACTTGCGTTTTGAAATTTTGCATCACAGCTTCGATACTATCACAGTTGGTTCTGATTTTGGTCTCAGAGATGGATAGCTCTTGGGAATATTGTTCTAGAGCAACCTTCAAAGGTGTTTGCTCATTCCATTCCCATTCCTCCTCATGCTTCATGATTACACTATAAGCTTGTGCATGAGGGCATTGATTTCCCCAGAGCTCATAGTCTCCCATGACCACATTAGGCCCAAAGGAATATTTTGTTACACCATCCAAGGCTGTAAAATGATAAGTCTCCATGATTTGCAATCCACCTTGCACAAATGTAACTCAAAAGAAAAAAATCAAATATATACAAAAAATATATATAAACAAAAAATGTCTAAAGTAGTTGTCTACTTTGTTACTAATGATATTGGCAAAACCGATCCCTGGCAACGACGCCAAAAACTTGATACGATTTTTTTTCTAGGAAAGTATACCTTGTGGAAAGCAAGTAATACGGTGGTGAGATCGGATATCATCCTCAGGGATCAGTTGCCAGTTACCAATTCACAAGTCAAACAGCTATCTAGACTAAACTATGAAGATAGATCAAATCATAAAATAAAGCAACAAAAGCAATAAAATATTTTTGGTCTTTTTGTGAACTTTTATCAAACACTTGGAGTGCAGAAAAGATGTGGTTAACAAATGGATTAGACTACACTAATCATCCCTTAATTACAATGAAATGGTTACTAACACAAGTCCTAATTCAATTATGACAATCAAGCCTTTTGAAATACTCAAATCCTAATGTCTTAGGTGGAATGAGCCTAAAACCCCAAATTAAACCCTAATGTCTTAGGTGGATTAACATGATACTTTGCATAAAGAGACAAGACTTATAAGATTGCAAGCACCCTAAGATCTTTGTCTAGATTCATGAACTACTTGGCATTTGATTCATGAGCATGCCTTAACATCAATCTTTCAATTGTCATTCAAAGCAACAAATCATTCCAAGGATGGCCAAGCCAAGGAAAGCATTAAGCATGGAATCAAATACTCATAAAGAATTAGAAACTTGCATTAAAACCAAACCAAAATACAATCAAGTTCAGAAAAGCAAACATCTAACCCCAACAACAGGGGAATTAGCTACACATGATAAAGTCTACAAAAGAGAAAGAGAGAAGAGATGAAGAAAACTCCATGAAGAATCCTCCAATCTTATTTCAGTCCAAGAGCAGAGAGAACGTCATTTTTAGGGTTCCAGCCTACCCCAGTCGTCAGCCCTCTTTAGGGTTTCCAGGTCCCTAGTAAAAGTCCCTCATTCTGTTCAGTGTGGCTCTAATTATAGATCATTCGCGCGTCACGGCCGTGGTGGCCATCACGGCCAGGCCTTGATGGGTTCTGCCCTGGGCGCGTCTTTACTTCTTGGTCCATCACGGCCTTGATAGGCATCACGGCTGGCCGTGATGACTTCCCGACTTTTGGCTTCTTTTTATCAGCTTTGCTTGATCATGGCCGTGATGGTCATCACGGCTAGGCCATGATGGGCTCTGGTTGGTTCATTTTTTCACTTTTCAAGCTCTATCTTGATCCAAGCTCCATCATGGTTAATCTTAAGCATTATTTCCTTAATTTCTGCAAAACAACACCACAAAACCGCCTTACCCGTTCCAAGGTAAAAACTAACCAAAAACAAACTAATCATGCCTAAACTATATGAAAAATGTATGCAAAATGATAATGAAATATGAGATGAAATCACACTCATCATGCGCACTGATCCGCGCCATAGAACTCGGGACCCAATTTGGACGTGATTTTGGTCTAATTTGACAATTCTCGTGAAACCTGAAATTGTAGGTCTCTTCCTTATCTTTCTAGGGACAATAAGAAAATTCTAGTTATGCTCTGCGCAAGGCAACAAGGTCAGGATGAGTGAAAAATCCAAAAATTAACAATGTTTAGCAATTAAGCCCAATTAAGCCCAATAATGTAAAAGCAAAAACAATGATATTAAAAGTTGTCCAATTTCCGTCTCTCTCTCTGGCTTATTCGGTTGTAAACTGCTATTTATGCTTATTAATCTTGACCTAACCCTAGACCAAATTAAGGGCCTCTGAATAAGCTTTCCTATAGGGTATCATATGCCTTAATTGGGCTTAATATGAGTAAGTTAGGCCCATTTAAGTGAAGGAACATCATGGACTGCACACTGATCCGCGCCAGAGAACTCGGGACCCAATTTAGCCTTGATTTTGGCCAAATTTGACAATTCTTGTGAAACCTGAAATTGTAGGTCTCTTCCTTACCTTTCTAGGGACAGCAAGATCACTAAAATCCGATATCGGTAGCTCTAGTTATGATCTGCGCAAGGCAACAAGGTTAGGATGAGTGAAAAATCCGAAAATTAACAATGTTTAGCAATTAAGCCCAATAATGTAAAGGAAAAAAAATGACTATAAAAGTTGTATAATTTTCTTCTCTCTCTGGTTTGTGCGGCTGAAAACTTCTAGTTATGCTTAATAATACTGACCTAACCCTAGACCAAATTAAGGGCATCTGAATAAGCTTTGTAACAAGGTATCATGTACCTTAATTAGGCTTAAGATTAGTAAGTTATGTCCATTTAAGTGAAGGAACATAATGGACTGCGTACTAATCCGCGTCAGAGAACTCGGGACCCAATGTAGCCTTGTTTTTTGCCTAATTTGACAATTCATGTGAAACCTGAAATTGTAGGTCTCTTCCTTATCTTTCTATGGACAGCAAGATCACCGAAATCCGATATCAGTAGCTCCAGTTATGCTCTGTGCAAGGCAACAAGGTTAGGATGAGTGAAAAATCTGAAAATTAACAATGTCTTGCAATTAAGCCCAATTAAGCCAAATAATGTAAAAGCAAAAACAATGATTGTAGAAATTGTCTAATTTTCGTCTCTCTCTGGCTTGTGCGGCTGTAAACTGCTATTTATGCTTATTAATCCTGACCTAACCATAGACCAAATTAAGGGCCTCTGAATAAGCATTGCAACAAGGTATCATATGCCTTAATTAGGCTTAAATTTGAGTAAGTTAGGCCAATTTAAGTGAAGGAACATCATTGACTACCCACTGATCCGCGCCAGAGAACTCGGGCTTGTCTTTAGCCTTGATTTTGGCCTAATTTGACAATTTTTGTGACACTTGAAATTGTAGGCCTCTTCCTTATCTTTCTAGGGACAGCAAGATCAACAAAATCCGATATTTGTAGCTCAAGTTATGCTCTGCGCAAGGCAACAAGGTCACGATGAGTGAAAAATCCGAAAATAAACAATGTTTAGCAATTAAGCCCAATAATGTAAAAGCAAAAGACAATGATTGTAAAAGTTGTCTAATTTCCGTCTCTCTCTGGTTTGTGCTGGTTTAAACTGCTATTTATGCTTATTAATCCTGACCTAACCCTAGACCAAATTAAGGGCCTCTAAATAAGCTTTCCAACAAGTTATCATATGCCTTAATTGGGATTAAGATTAGTAAGTTAGGCCCATTTAAGTGAAGGAACATCTTGGACCGCGCACTTATCCGCGTCAGAGAGCTCGGGATCCAATTTAGCCTGGATTTTGGCCTCATTTGACAATTCTTGTGACACCGGAAATTGTAGGTCTCTTCCTTATCTTTCTAGGGACAGCAATATCACCAAAATCCGATATCTGTAGCTCTAGTTATGCTCTGCGCAAGGCAACAAGGTCAGGATGGGTGAAAAATCAGAAAATTAACAATGTTTAGCAATTAAGCCCAATTATGCCAAATAATGTAAAAGCAAAAATAATGATTGCAAAAGTTGTCTAATTTCCGTCTCTCTCTGGCTTGTGCGCTGTAAACTGGTATTTATGCTTATTATTCCTGACCTAACTCTTGACCAAATTAAGGGCCTCTGAATAAGCTTTCCAACAAGGTATCATATACCTTAATTGGGCTTAACATGCGTAAGCTAGCCCATTTAAGTGAAGGAACATCATGGACTGCGTACTGATCCACGCCAGAGAACTTGAGACCCAATTTAGCCTTGATTTTGGCCTAATTTGACAATTCTAGTGAAAACTGAAATTGTAGGTCTCTTCCTTATCATTCTAGTGACAACAAGATCATGAAAATCCGATATCTGTAGCTCAAGTTATACTTTGAGCAAGGCAACAAGGTCAGGATGAGTGAAAAATCCGAAAATTAACAACGTTTAGCAATTAACCCCAATTAAGCCCAATAAAGTAAAAGCAAAAACAATGATTGTAAAAGTTGTCTAATTTCCGTCTCTCTCTGACTCGTGCGGCTATAAACTGCTATTTATGCTTATTAATCCTGACCTAACCCTTGACCAAATTAAGGGCCTCTAAATAAGCTTTCCAAAAAGTTATCATATGCTTTAATTGGTGTTAAGATGAGTAAGTTAGGCCCATTTACGTGAAGGAACATCATGGACTGCGTACTGATCCACGCCAGAGAACTCGAGACCCAATTTAGCCTTGATTTTGGCCTAATTTGACAATTCTAGTGAAAACTGAAATTGTAGGTCTCTTCCTTATCATTCTAGTGACAGCAAGATCATGAAAATCCGATATCTGTAGCTCAAGTTATACTTTGAGCAAGGCAACAAGGTCAGGATGAGTGAAAAATCCGAAAATTAACAATGTTTAGCAATTAACCCCAATGAAGCCCAATAAAGTAAAAGCAAAAACAATGATTGTAAAAGTTGTCTAATTTCCGTCTCCCTCTGACTCGTGCGGCTATAAACTGCTATTGATGCTTATTAATCCTGACCTAACCCTTGACCAAATTAAGGGCCTCTAAATAAGCTTTCCAAAAAGTTATTATATGCCTTAATTGGGCTTAAGATGAGTAAGTTAGGCCCATTTACGTGAAGGAATATGATGGACTGCACACTGATCCGCGCCAGAGAATTCTGGACACAATTTAGCCTTAATTTTGGCCTAATTTGACAATTCTCGTGAAACTTGAAATTGTAGGTCTCTTCCTTATCTTTCTAGGGACAACAAGAAAATTCTAGTTATGCTCTGCGCAAGGCAACAAGGTCAGGATGAGTGAAAAATCCGAAAATTAACAATGTTTTGTAAATAAGCCCACTTAAGGCCAATAATGTAAAAGCAAAAACAATGATTGTAAAAGTCGTCTAATTTACGTCTCTCTTAGGCTTGTTCGGTAATAAACTACTATTTATGCTTACTAATCCTGACCCAACCCTACACCAAATTAAGGGCCTCTGAATAAGTTTTCCAACAGGGCATCGTATGCCTTAATTGGGCTTAAGATGAGTAAGTTTGGCCCGTTTAAGTGAAGGAACATCATGGACAACACACTGATCCGCTCCTAAGAACTTGGGACCCAATTTAGCCTTGATTTTGGCCTAATTTGACAACTCTTGTGAAACCTAAAATTGTAGGTCTCTTCCTTATCTTTCTAGGGACAGCAAGATCACCCAAATCCGATATTTGTAGCTCAAGTTATGCTCCGCGCAAGGCAACAAGGTCAGGATGAGTGAAAAATCCGAAAATTAACAATGTTCAGCAATTAAGCCCAATAATGTAAAAGCAAAAAACAATGACAATAAAAGTTGTCTAATTTCCGTCTCTCTCGGGCTTGTGCGGCTATAAACTGCTAGTTATGCTTATTAATCCTGACCTAATCATAGACCAAATTATGGGCCTCTAAATAAGCTTTGCAACAAGGTATCATATGCCTTAATTAGGCTTAAGTTTGAGTAAGTTAGGCCAATTTCAGTGAAGGAACATCATTGACTGCCCACTGATCCGCGCCAGAGAACTCGGGCTTGTCTTTAGCCTTGAAATTGTAGGCCTCTTCCTTATCTTTCTAGGGACAGCAAGATCAACAAAATCCGATATTTGTAGCTCAAGTTATGCTCTGCGCAAGGCAAGAAGGTCAGGATTAGTGAAAAATCCGAAAATTAACAACGTTCAGCAATTAAGGCCAATAATGTAGAAGCAAAAAGCAACGATTGTAAAAGTTGTCTAATTTCCATCTCTCTCTGCCTTGTACGGCTGTAAACTGCTATTTACGCTTATTAATCATGATCAAACCCTGGACCAAATTAAGGGACTCTGAATAAGCTTTCAACAAGGTATCATATGCCTTAATTGGGCTTAAGATGAGTGAGTTAGGACCATTTAAGTGTAGGAACATCGTGGACTGCGCACTAATCCTTACCAGAGAACTCGGGACCCAATTTAGCCTTGATTTTGGCCTAATTTGACAATTCTTGTGACATCTGAAATTGTTGGTCTCTTTCTTATCTTTCTATGGATAGCAAGATCACCAAAATCCGATATCTGTAGATCTAGTTATGCTCTGCGCAAGGCAACAAGGTCAGGATGAGTGAAAAATTCGAAAATTGACAATGTCTAGAAATTAAGCCCAATTAAACCCAATAATACAAAGGCAAAAATAATGATTGTAGAAATTGTCTAATTTTCGTCTCTCTCTGGCTTGTGCGGCTGTAACCTGCTATTTATGCTTATTAATCTTGACCTAACACTAGACCAAATTAAGGGACTCTGAATAAGCTTTCCAACAAGGTATGATATGCCTTAATTGGGCTTAAGATGAGTAAGTTAGGCCCATTTAAGTGAAGGAACATCATGGATGCTGGACTGATCCGCACCAGAGAACTCGGGACTGAATTTAGCCTTGATTTTGGCCTAATTTGACAATTTTTGTAATGCCTGAAATTATAGGTCTCTTCCTTATCTTTCTAGGGACAGCAAGATCACCAAAATCCGATATCTGTAGCTCTAGTTATGCTCTGTGCAAGACAACAAGGTCAGGATGAGTGAAAAATCCGAAAATAAACAATGTTTAGCAATTAAGCCCAATAACGTAAAAGCAAAAAACAATGATTGTAAAAGTTGTCTAATTTCCGTCTCTCTCTGGCTTGTGCGGCTGTAACCTGCTATTTATGCTTATTAATCCTGACCTAACACTAGACCAAATTAAGGGACTCTGAATAACCTTTCCAACAAGGTATGATATGCCTTAATTGGGCTTAAGATGAGTAAGTAAGGCCCATTTAAGTGAAGGAACATCATGGACTGCGCACTGATCCGCACCAGAGAACTCGGGACCGAATTTAGCCTTGATTTTGGCCTAATTTGACAATTTTTGTAAAGCCTGAAATTGTAGGTCACTTCCTTATCTTTCTAGGGACAGCAAGATCACCAAAATCCGATATATGTAGCTCTAGTTATGCTCTGTGCAAGACAACAAGGTCAGGATAAGTGACAAATCCGAAAATAAACAATGTCTAGCAATTAAGCCCAATAATGTAAAAGCAAAAAACAATGATTGTAAAAGTTGTCTAATTTCCTTCTAACTCTGGCTTGTGCGGCTGTAAACTGCTATTTATGCTTATTAATCCTGACCTAACACTAGAACAAATTAAGGGACTCTGAATAAGTTATCCAACAAGTTTTCATATGCCTTAATTGGGCTTAAGATGAGTAAGTTAGGCCCATTTAAGTGAAGGAACATCATGGACTGCACACTGATCCGCCCCAGAGAACTCGGGACCCAATTTAGCTTTTATTTTGGCCTAATTTGACAATTCTTGTAAAACCTGAAATTGTAGGTCTCTTCCTTACCTTTCTAGGGACAGCAAGATCACCAAAATCCAATATCTGTAGCTCTAGTTATGCTCTGTACAAGACAACAAGGTCAGGATGAGTAAAAAATCCGAAAATTAACATTGTTTAGCAATTAAGCCCAATAATGTAAAAGCAAAACGAATGATTGTAAAAGTTGTCTAATTTACGTCTTTCTCTGGATTGTGAGGCTTTAAACTTCTATTTTTGCTTACTAATCCTGACCTAACCCTAGACCAAATTAAGGTCCTCTGAATAAGCTTTCCAACCAGGTATCATATGCCTTAATTGGGCTTAAGATGAGAAAGTTAGGACCTTTTAAATGATCGAACATCAAGGACTGCACACTGATCCGCGTCAGAGAACTCGGGACCCAATTTAACCTTGATTTGGGCCTAATTTGACAATTCTTGTGAAACCGGAAATTGTAGGTCTCTTCCTTATCTATCTAGGGACAGCAAGATCACCAAAATCCGATATCAGTAGCTCCAGTTATGCTCTGCGTAAGGTAACAAGGTCAGGATGAGTGAAAAATCCGAAAATTAACAATGTTTAGCAATTAAGCCCAATTAAGCCCAATAAAGTAAAAGCAAAAACAATGATTGTAAAAGATGTCTAATTTCCGTCTCTCTCTGACTTGTGCGGCTGTAAACTGCTATTTATGCTTATTAATCCTGACCTAACCCTTGACCAAATCAAAGGCCTCTGAATAAGCTTTCCAAAAATTTATTATATGCCTTAATTGGGCTTAAGATGGGTAAGTTAGGCCCATTTAAGTGAAGGAATATGACGGACTGCGCACTGATCCGTGCCAGAGAATTCGGGACCCAATTAAGCATTGATTTTGGCCTAATTTGACAATTCTTGTGAACCTTGAAATTGTAGGTCTCTTCCTTATCTTTCTAGAGACAGCAAGAAAATTCTAGTTATGCTCTGCGCAAGGAAACTAGGTCAGGTAGAGTGAAAAATCCGAAAATTAACAATGTTTTGCAAATAAGCCCACTTAAGCCCAATAATGTAAAAGCAAAAACAATGATTGTAAAAGTCGTCTAATTTACGTCTCTCTTAGGATTGTTCGGTTGTAAACTACTATTTATTCTTATTAATCCCGACCCAATCCTAAACCAAATTAAAGGCCTCTGAATAAGCTTTCCAACAGGGCATCATATGCCATAATTGGTCTTAAGATGAGTAAGTTAGGCCCATTTAAGTAAAGGAACATCATGGACTGCACACTGATCCGCTCCTGAGAACTTGGGACCCAATTTAGACATGATTTTGGCCTAATTTGACAATTCTTTTGAAACCTGAAATTGTAGGTCTCTTCCTTATCTTTCTAGGGACCGCAAGATCACCAAAATCCGATATATGTAGCTCTAGTTATGCTCTGTGCAAGGCAACAAGGTCAGGATGAGTGAAAAATCCGAAAATTAACAATGTTTAGCAATTAAGCCCAATAATGTAAAAGCAAAAAACAATGACAATAAAAGTTGTATAATTTCCGTCTCTCTCGGGCTTGTGTGGCAGTAAATTGCTAGTTATGCTTATTAATCCTGACCTAACCCTAGACCAAATTAAGGGCCTCTGAATAAGCTTTGCAACAAGGTATCATATGCCTTAATTAGGCTTAAGAAGAGTAAGTTACGCCCATTTAATTGAAGGAACAACATGGACTGCGTTCTGATCCGCGTCAGAGAACTCGGGACCCAATTTAGCTTTGATTTTGGCATAATTTGACAATTCTTCTGAAACCTGAAATTGTAGGTCTCTTCCTTATCTTTCTAGGGACACAAGATCACCAAAATCGGATACCCGTAGCTCTAGTTATGCTCTGTGCAAGGCAACAAGGACAGGTTTAGTGAAAAATCCGAAAATTAACAATGTCTAGCAATTAAGCCCAATAATGTAAAAGCAAAAACAATGAGTTTAAAAGTTGTCTAATTTTAGTCTCTCTCTGGATTGGCGGCTGTAACTAACGATCACCACCAAATTACGGCCATAGCAAGATCATATGAGGGCAGAAGAGAATTAGGCCCATTTAAGTGAAGTAACATCATGGCACGCCAGTGAGAATTCGGGACCCAATTTAGCCTTAATTTTGGCCTAATTTGAAAATTCTTGTGAAAGCTGATATTGTAGGTCTCTTCCTTATCTTTCTAGGGACAACAAGATCGCCAAAATCCGATATCGTAGCTCAAGTTATGCTCGCACAAGGCAACAAGGTCAGGATGAGTGAAAAATCCGAAAATTAAAATGTTTAGCAATTAAGTCCAATTAAGCCCAATAATGTAAATGCAAAATGAATGATTGTAAAAGTTGTATAATTTACGTCTCTCTCGGGCTTGTGCGGTAGTAAATTGCTAGTTATGCTTATTAATCCTGACCTAACCCTAGACCAAATTAAGGTCCTCTGAATAAGCTTTCCAACAAGGTATCATATGCCTTAATTGGGCTTAAGATGAGAAAGTTAGGCCCTTTTAAATGATGGAACATCAAGGACTGCGCACTGATCCGAGTCAGAGAACTCGGGTCCCAATTTAACCTTCATTTTGGCCTAATTTGACAATTCTTGTGAAACAGGAAATTGTAGGTCTCTTCCTTATCTTTCTAGGGACACAAGATCACCAAAATCAGATATCTGTAGCTCTGGTTATGCTCTGTGCAAGGCAACAAGGACAGGATTAGTGAAAAATTCGAAAATTAACAATGTCAGCAATTAATTCCAATAATGTAAAAGCAAAAACAATGAGTGTAAAAGTTATCTAATTTCAGTCTCTCTCTGGCTTGTGCGGCTGTAAACTTCTATTTATGCTTATTAATCATGATCTTACCCTTTACCAAATTATGGGCCTCTGAATAAGCTTTCCAACAAGGTATCATATGCCTTAATTGGGCTTAAGAAGAGTAAGTTAGGCACATTTAAGTGAAGTAACATCATGGATCGCAGACTGATCCGCGCCAGAGAATTCGGGACCCAATTTAGCCTTGATTTTGGCCTAATTAGAAAATTCATGTGAAAGCTGATATTGTAGGTCTCTTCCTTATCTTTCTAGGGACAACAAGATCGCCAAAATCCGATATCTGTAGCTCAAGTTATGCTCTGCAAAAGGCAACAAGGTCAGGATGAGTGAAAAATCCAAAAATTAAAAATGTTTAGCAATTAAGCCCAATAATGTAAAAGCAAAACGAATGATTGTAAAAGTTGTCTAATTTACGTCTTTCTCTGGATTGTGAGGCTTGAAACTTCTATTTATGCTTACTAAACCTGACCTAACCCTAGACCAAATTAAGGTCCTCTGAATAAGCTTTCCAACAAGGTATCATATGCCATAATTGGGCTTAAGATGAGAAATTTAGGCCCTTTTCAATGATGGAACATCAAGGACTGCGCACTGATCCATGTCAGAGAACTCGGGACCCAATTGAACCTTCATTTTGGCCTAATTTGGCAATTCTTGTGAAACAGGAAATTGTAGCACTCTTCCTTATCTTTCTAGGGACAGCAAGATCACCAAAATCCGATATCTGTAGCTCCAGTTATGCTCTGCGTAAGGTAACAAGGTCAGGATGAGTGAAAAATCCGAAAATTAACAATGTTTAGCAATTAGGCCCAATAAAGTAAAAGCAAAAACAATGATTGTAAAAGATGTCTAATTTCCGTCTCTCTCTGAATTGTGCGGCTGTGAATTGCTATTTATGCTTATTAATCCTGACCTAACCCTTGACCAAATCAAGGGCCTCTGAATAAGCTTTGCAAAAAGTTCTTAAGATGGGTTGGTTAGGCCCATTTAAGTGAAGGAATATGATGGACTGCGCACTGATCCATGCCAGAGAATTCGGGACCCAATTTAGCCTTGATTTTGGCCTAATTTGACAATTCTTGTGAAACTTGAAATTGTAGGTCTCTTCCTTATCTTTCTAGGGACAGCAAGAAAATTCTAGTTATGCTCTGCACAAGGCAACTAGGTCAGGATGAGTGAAAGATCCGAAAATTAGCAATGTTTTGCAAATAAGCCCACTTAAGCCCAATAATGTAAAAGCAAAAACAATTATTGTAAAAGTCGTCTAATTTATGTCTCTCTTAGGATTGTTCGGTTGTAAACTACTATTTATGCTTATTAATCCTGATCAATCCTACACCAAATTAAGGGCCTCTGAATAAGCTTTCCAACAGGGCATCATATGCCATAATTGGGCTTAAGATGAGTAAGTTAGGCCCATTTAAGTGAAGGAACATCATGGAGTGCACACTGATCCGCTCTTAAGAACTTGGGACCCAATTTAGCCTTGATTTTGGCCTAATTTGACAATTCTTTTAAAACCTGAAATTGTAGGTCTCTTCCTTATCTTTCTAGGGACAGCAAGAACACAAAAATCCGATATATGTAGCTCTAGTTATGCTCCGCGCAAGGCAACAAGGTCAGGATGAGTGAAAAATCCGAAAATTAACAATGTTTAGCAATTAAGCCCAATAATGTAAAAGCAAAAAACAATGACAGTAAAAGTTGTATAATTTCCGTCTCTCTCGGGCTTGTGCGGCTGTAAACTGCTAGTTATGCCTATTAATCCTGACCTAACCCTAGATCAAATTAAGGGCCTCTGAATAAGCTTTGCAACAAGGTATCATATGCCTTAATTAGGCTTAAGATGAGTAAGTTACACCCATTTAAGTGATGGAACAACATGGACTGCGTTCTGATCTGTCGGCGAGAACTTGAGAGCCAATTTAGCCTTGATTTTGGCCTAATTTGACAATTCTTGTGAATCCACGAAATTGTAGGTCTCTTCCTTATCTTTCTAGGGACACGAGATCACCAAAATCAGATATCCGTAGCTCTAGTTGTGCTCTGTGCAAGGCAACAAGGACAGGATTAGCGTGAAAAATCCGAAAATTAACAATGTCTAGCAATTAAGCCCAATAATGTAAAAGCAAAAACAATGACTGTAAAAGTTGTCTAATTTCAGTCTCTCTTTGGATTGAGCGGCTGTAAACTTCTATTTATGCTTATTAATCATGATCTTAACCTTTACCAAATTATGGGCCTCTGAATAAGCTTTCCAACAAGGTATCATATGCCTTAATTGGGCTTAAGAGGAGTATGTTAGGCCCATTTAAGTGAAGTAACATCATGGCTGCGCACTGATCCGCGCCAGAGAATTTGGCACCCAATTTAGCCTTGATTTTGGCCTAATTTGAAAATTCTTGTGAAAGATGATATTGTAGGTCTCTTCCTTATCTTTCTAGGGACAGCAAGATCGCCAAAATCCGATATCTGTAGCTCAAGTTTTGCTATGCACAAGGCAACAAGGTCAGGATGAGTGAAAAATCCGAAAATTAAAAATGTTTAGCAATTAAGCCCAATAATGTAAAAGCAAAACAAATGATTGTAAAAGTTGTCTAATTTACGTCTCTCTCTGACTAAAGCGGCTATAAACTTCTATTTATGCTTTCTAATCCTCGACCTAACCCTAGACCAAATTAAGGTCCTCTCGAATAAGCTTTCCAACAAGGTATCATATGCCTTAATTGGTCTTAAGATGAGTAAGTTATGCCCATTTAAGTAAAGGAACATCATGGACTGCGCAGACCGATCCGCACTGCGAGAACTCGGGACCCAATTTAGCCTAGATTTTGGCCACATTTGAGAATTCTTGGGAAACCTGAAATTGTAGGTCTCTTCCTTATCTTTCTAGGGCAAGAAGATCACCAAAATCCGATATCGTAGCTCCAGTTATGCTCTGCGTAAGGCAACAAGGTCGGGATGAGTGAAAAATCCGAAAATTAACAATGTTTAGCAATTAAGCCCAATTAAGCCCAATAAAGTAAAAGCAAAAACAATGATTGTAAAAGATGTCTAATTTTCGTCTCTCCGACTTCTTGATTGGCTGTAAACTGCTATTTATGCTTATTAATCCTGATCGAACCCTTGACCAAATCAAAGGCCTCCGAATAAGCTTTCCAAAAAGTCATTATATGCCTTAATTGGGCTTAAGATGGGTAAGTTAGGCCCATTTAAGTGAAGGAATATGAGTGGATTGCGATCCGCTCTTAAGAATTTGGGACCCAATTTAGCATTGATTTTGGCCTAATTTGACAATTCTTGTGAAACTTGAAATTGTAGGTCTCTTCCTTATCTTTCTAGGACAGCAAGAAAAAAGAAAATTCTAGTTATGCTCGTGCAAGGAAACTAGGTCGGATGAGTGAAAAATCCGAAAATTAACAATGTTTTGCAAATAGCCCTTAAGCCCAATAATGTAAAAGCAAAAACAATGATTGTAAAAGTGGTCTAATTTACGTCTCTCTCTGACTTGTGCGGCTATAAACTTCTATTTATGCTTACTAATCCTGACGTAACCCTAGACCAAATTAAGGTCCTCTGAATAAGCTTTCCAACAAGGCATCATATGCCATAATTGGGCTTAAGATGAGTAAGTTAGGCCCATTTAAGTGAAGGAACATCATAGACTGCACACTGATCCGCTCCTGAGAACTTGGGACCCAATTTAGTCATGATTTTGGCCTAATTTTACAACTCTTTTGAAACATGAAATTGTAGGTCTCTTCCTTATCTTTGTAGGGACAAAAGATCACCAAAATCCGATATATGTAGCTCTAGTTATGCTCTGCAAGGCAACAAGGTCGGGATGAGTGAAAAATCCGAAAATTAACAATGTTTAGCAATTAAGCCCAATAATGTAAAAGCAAAAACAATGACAGTGAAAGTTGTATAATTTCCGTCTCTCTGGCTTGAGCGGCAGTAAACTGCTAGTTATGCTTATTAATCATGATCTTAACCTAGACCAAATTAAGGGCCTCTGAATAAGCTTTCCAACAAGGTATCATATGCCTTAATTAGGCTTAAGATGAGTAAGTTACGCCCATTTATGTGAAAGAACATCATGGATTGCGTTCGATCCGCGCGAGAGAACTCGGGACCCAATTTAGCCTTGATTTTGGCCTAATTTGACAATTCTTGTGAAAGCTGAAATTGTAGGTCTCTTCCTTATCTTTCTAGGGACACAAGATCACCAAAATCAGATATCTGTTAGCTGTAGTTTTGCTCTGCACAAGGCAACAAGGACAGGATGAGTGAAAAATCCGAAAATTAACAATGTCTAGCAATTAAGCCCAATAATGTAAAAGCAAAACAAAGAGTGTAAAAGTTGTCTAATTTCGTCTCTCTCGGCTTAAGCGGCTATAAACTTCTATTTATGCTTACTAATCATGACCTAACCCTTTACCAAATTATGGGCCTCTGAATAAGCTTTCCAACAAGGTATCATATGCCTTAATTGGGCTTAAGATGGTAAGTTATGCCCATTTAAGTGAAGGAACATCATGGACTGCGACCGATCCGCGCCGGAGAACTCGGGACCCAATTTAGCCTTGATTTTGGCCTCATTTGAGAATTCTTGTGAAAGCTGAAATTGTAGGTCTCTTCCTTATCTTTCTAGGGACAACAAATCCCAAAATTGGGCAAAGGCAACAAGGTCGGGATGAGTGAAAAATCCAAAATTAACAATGTTTAGCAATTAAGCCCAATAATGGAAAAGCAAAAAGAATGATTGTAAAGATGTCTAATTTACGTCTTTCTCTGGATTGTGAGGCTTAAACTTTATTTATGCTACTAATCCGACTAACCCTTGACCAAATTTGAATAAGCTTTCCAAAAGTTATCATATGCCTTAATTGGGCTTAAGATGGAAAGTTAGTCCCATTTAAGTGATGGAACATCAGGCTGCCCGTCCGTCGGAGAACTCGGGACCCAATTTAACTTATTTTGGCCTAATTTGACAATTCTTGTGAAACTGAAATGTAGGTCTCTTCCTTATCTTTCTAGAGCAAGAAAATTCTATTATGCTCTGTGCAAGGTAACTAGGTCGGGATGAGTGAAAAATCCAAAATTAACAATGTTTAGCAATTAAGCCCAATAATGTAAAAGCAAAAACAATGATTGTAAAAGTGGTCTAATTTACGTCTCTCTCGACTTGTCGGCTATAAACTTCTATTTATGCTTACTAATCGACCTAACCCTAGACCAAATTAAGGTCCTCTGAATAAGCTTTCCAAAATGCATCATATGCCTTAATTGGGCTTAAGATGAGTAAGTTAGGCCCATTTAAGTGAAGAACATCATGGCGCCGATCCGTCCCGAGAACTTGGGACCCAATTTAGCCTTGATTTTGGCCTAATTTACAACTCTTTTGAAACTTGAAATTGTAGGTCTCTTCCTTATCTTTCTAGGGAAAGACACAAAATTAGTTATGTCTCGCAAGGCACTAGGTCGTGAGTGAAAAATCGAAAATTAACAATGTTTAGCAATTAAGCCCAATAATGTAAAAGCAAAAACAATGATGAAACTTGTATAATTTCCGTCTCTCTAGGCTTGTGCTAAACTACTAGTTATGCTTATTAATCGACCTAACCCTAGACCAAATTAAGGGCCTCGAATAAGCTTTCCAACAAGGTATCATATGCCTTAATTAGGCTTAAGATGAGTAAGTTACGCCTATTTATGTGAAAGAACATCATGGATTGCGCGATCCGCTCAGAGAACTCGGGACCCAATTTAGCCTTGATTTTGGCCTAATTTGACAATTCTTGTGAAACCTGATATTGTAGGTCTCTTCCTTATCTTTCTAGGGACACAAGATCACCAAAATCAGATATCTGTAGCTCTAGTTATGCTCGTGCAAGGCAACAAGGACAGGATGAATGAAAAATCCGAAAATTAACAATGTCTAGCAATTAAGCCCAATAATGTAAAAGCAAACACAATGAGTGTAAAAGTTGTCTAATTTCCGTCTCTCTGGCTTGAGCGGCAGTAAACTTCTATTATGTTATTAATCATGATCTTACCCTTTACCAAATTACGGGCCTCTGAATAAGCTTTCCAACAAGGTATCATATGCCTTAATTGGGCTAAGAGTGTAAGTTACGCCCATTTAAGTGAAGTAACATCATGGACTACGCCCGATCCGCGCCGGAGAACTCGGGACCCAATTTAGCCTTGATTTTGGCCTAATTTGAAAATTCTTGTGAAAGCTGATATTGTAGGTCTCTTCCTTATCTTTCTAGGGACAACAATATCGCCAAAATCCGATATCTGTAGCTCTAGTTATGCTCTGCACAAGGCAACAAGGTCGGGATGAGTGAAAATTCGAAAATTAAAAATGTTTAGCAATTAAGCCCAATAATGGAAAAGCAAAAAGAATGATTGTAAAAGTTGTCTAATTTACGTCTTTCTCTGGATTGTGAGGCTTTAAACTTCTATTTATGCTTACTAATCCTGATCTAACCCTTGACCAAATTAAGGGCCTCTGAATAAGCTTTCCAACAAGGTATCATATGCTTTAATTGGGCTTAAGATGAGAAAGTTTGGCCCTTTTCAATGATGGAACATCAAGGACTGCTCACTGATCCGCGTCAGAGAACTCGGGACCCAATTTAACCTTTATTTTGGCCTAATTTGACAATTCTTCTGAAACAGGAAATTGTAGGTCTCTTCCATATCTTTCTAGGGATGCAAGATCACAAAATCCGATATCGTAGCTCAGTTATGCTCTGCGTAAGGTAACAAGGTCAGGATGAGTGAAAAATTCAAAAATTAACAATGTTTAGCAATTAAGCCCAATAAAGTAAAAGCAAAAACAATGATTGTAAAAGATGTCTAATTTCAGTCTGTCTCTGACTTGTGCGGCTGTAAACTGCTATTTATGCTTATTAATCCTGACCTAACCCTTGACCAAATCAAGGGCCTCTGAATAAGCTTTCCAAAAATTTATTATATGCCTTAATTGGGCTTAAGATGGGTAAGTTAGGCCCATTTAAGTGAAGGAATATGATGGACTACGCACTGATCCGTGCCAGAGAATTCGGGACCCAATTTAGCGTTGATGTTGGCCTAATTTGACAATTCTTGTGAAACTTGAAATTGTAGGTCTCTTCCTTATCTTTCTAGAGACAGCAAGAAAATTCTAGTTATGCTCTGAGCAAGGCAACTAGGTGAGGGTGAGTGAAAAATCCGAAAATTAACAATGTTTTGCAAATAAGCTCACTTAAGCCCAATAATGTAAAAGCAAAAACAATGATTGTAAAACTCGTCTAATTTACGTCTCACTTAGGATTGTTCGGTTGTAAACTACTATTTATGTTTATTAATCCTGACCCAATCCTACACCAAATTAAGGGCCACTGAATAAGCTTTCCAACAGGGTATCATATGCCTTAATTGGGCTTAAGAGGAGTAGGTTAGGCCCATTTAAGTGAAGTAACATCATGGACTGCGCACTGATCCGCTCCTGAGAATTCGGGACCCAATTTAGCCTTGATTTTGGCCTAATTTGACAATTCTTGTGAATGCTGATATTGTAGGTCTCTTCCTTATCTTTCTAGGACAACAAGATCGCCAAAATCCGATATATGTAGCTCTAGTTATGCTCTGCGCAAGGCAACAAGGTCAGGATGAATGAAAAATCCGAAAATTAACAATGTTTAGCAATTAAGCCCAATAATGTAAAAGCAAAAAACAATGACAGTAAAAGTTGTATAATTTCCGTCTCTCTCGGGCTTGTGCGGCTGTAAACTGCCAGTGATGCTTATTAATCATGACCTAACCCTAGACTAAATTAAGTGCCTCTGAATAAGCTTTCCAACAAGGTATCATATGCCTTAATTAGGCATAAGATGAGTAAGTTACGCCCATTTAAATGAAGGAACAACATGGACTACGTTCTGATCCGCGTCAGAGAACTCGGGACCCAATTTAGCCTTGATTTTGGCCTAATTTGACAATTCTTGTGAAACCTGAAATTGTAGGTCTCATCCTTATCTTTCTAAGGACACAAGATCACCAAAATCAGATATCTGTAGCTCTAGTTATGCTCTGCGCAAGGCAACAAGGACATGATTAGTGAAAAATCTGAAAATTAACAATGTCTAGCAATTAAGCCCAATAATGTAAAAGCAAAAACAATGAGTGTAAAAGTTGTATAATTTCAGTCTCTCCCTGGCTTGAGCGGATGTAAACTTCTATTTATGCTTGTTAATCATGATCTTACCCTTTACAAAATTATGGGCCTCTGAATAAGCCTTCCAACAAGGTATCATATGCCTTAATTGGGCTTAAGAGGAGTAGGTTAGGCCCATTTAAGTGAAGTAACATCATGGACTGCGCACTGATCCGCGCCAGAGAATTCGGTACCCAATTTATCCTTGATTTTGGCCTAATTTGACAATTCTTGTGAAAGCTGATATTGTAAGTCTCTTGCTTATCTTTCTAGGGACAGCAAGATCGCCAAAATCCGATATCTGTAGCTCAAGTTATGCTCTGCGCAAGGCAACAAGGTCAGGATGAGTTAAAAATCCGAAAATTAAAAATGTTTAGCAATTAAGCCCAATTAAGCCCAATAATGTAAAAGCAAAACGAATGATTGTAAAAGTTGTCTAATTTACGTCTCTCTCTGACTTGTGCGGCTGTAAACTTCTATTTATACTTACTAATCCTGACCTAACCCTAAACCAAATTAAGGTCCTCTGAATAAGCTTTCCAACAAGGTATCATATGCCTTAATTGGGCTTCAGATGAGTAAGTTAGGCCCATTTAAGTAAAGGAACATCATGGACTGCGCACTGATCCGCACCAGAGAACTCGGGACCCAATTTAGCCTAGCTTTTGGCCACTTTTGAGAATTCTTGAGAAACCTGAAATTATAGGTCTCTTCCTTATCTTTCTAGGGACAGCAAGATCACCAAAATCCGATATCTGTAGCTCTAGTTATGCTCTGCGCAAGGCAACAAGTTCAGGATGAGTGAAAAATCAGAAAATTAACAATGTTAAGCAATTAAGCCCAATAAAGTAAAAGCAAAAACAATGATTGTAAAAGTTGTCTAATTTCTGTCTCTCTCTGACTTGTGCGGCTGTAAACTGCTATTTATACTTTTTAATCCTGACCTAACCCTTGACCAAATTAAGGGCCTCTGAATAAGCTTTCCAACAGGGTATCATATGCCTTAATTGGGCTTAAGAGGAGTAGGTTAGGCCCATTTAAGTGAAGTAACATCATGGACTGCGCACTGATCCGCTCCTGAGAATTCGGGACCCAATTTAGCCTTGATTTTGGCAAAATTTGAGAATTCTTGTGAATCCTGAAATTGTAGGTCTCTTCCTTATCTTTATAGGGACAACAAGATCACCAAAATCCGATATCTGTAGCTCTAGTTATGCTCCGCACGAGGCAACAAGTTCAGGATGAGTGAAAAATCATAAAATTAACAATGTTTAGCAATTAAGTCCAATTAAGCCCAATAAAGTAAAAGCAAAAACAATGATTTAAAAGTTGTCTAATTTCCGTCTCTCTCTGACTTGTGCGGCTGTAAACTGTTATTTATGCTTATTAATCCTGACCTAACCCTTGACCAAATTAAGGGCCTCTGAATAAGCTTTCCAAAAAGTTATTATATGCCTTAATTGGGCTTAAGATGAGTAAGTTAGGCCCATTTAAGTGAAGGAATATGACGGACTGCGCAGTGATCCGTGCCAGAGAATTCGGGACCCAATTTAGCCTTGATTTTGGCCTAATTTGACAATTCTTGTGAAACTTGAAATTGTAGGTCTCTTCCTTATCTTTCTAGAGACAGCAAGAAAATTCTAGTTATGTTATGCGCAAGGCAACAAGGTCAGGATGAGTGAAAAATCCGAAAATTAACAATGTTTTGTAAATAAGCCCACTTAAGCCCAATAATGTAAAAGCAAAAACAATGATTGTAAAAGTCGTCTAATTTACGTCTCTCTTAGGATTGTTCGGTTGTAAACTACTATTTATGCTTATTAATCCAGACCCAACCCTACAACAAATTAAGGGCCTCTGAATAAGCTTTCCAACAGGGCATCATATGCCATAATTGGGCTTAAGATTAGTAAGTTAGGCCCATTTAAGTGAAGGAACATCATGGACTGCACACTGATCCGCTCCGGAGAACTTGGGACCCAATTTAGCCTTGATTTTGGCCTAATTTGCATATTCTTTTGAAACCTGAAATTGTAGGTCTCTTCCTTATCTTTCTAGGGACAGCAAGATCACCAAAATCCGATATATGTAGCTCTAGTTATGCTCCGCGCAAGGCAACAAGGTCAGGATGAGTGAAAAATCCGAAAATTAACAATGTTTAGCAATTAAGCCCAATAATGTAAAAGCAAAAAATAATGATAGTAAAAGTTGTATGATTTTCCGTCTCTCTCAGGATTGTGCGGCTGTAAACTGCTAGTTATGCTTATTAATCCTGACCTAACCCTAGAACAAATTAAGGGCCTCTGAATAAGCTTTGCAACACGATATCATATGCCTTAATTAGGCTTAAGATGAGTAAGTTACACCCATTTAAGTGAAGGAACATCATGGACTGCGTTCTGATCTGTGTTAGAGAACTCGGGACTCAATTTAGCCTTGATTTTGGCCACATTTGTGAATTCTTGTGAGACCTGAAATTGTAGGTCTCTTCCTTATCTTTCTAGGGACAACAAGATCACCAAAATCCGGTATCTGTAGCTCTAGTTATGCTCTGCGCAAGGCAACAAGGTCAGGATGAATGAAAAATTCAAAAATTAACAACATTTAGCAATTAATCCCAATTAAGCCCATTAATGTAAAAGCAATAACAATGATTGCAAATGTTGTCTAATTTACGACTCTCTCTGTCTTGTGCGGCTGTAAACTGCTATTTATGCTTATTAATCCTGACCTAACCATTGAACAAATTAAGGGTATCTAAATAAGCTTTCCAACAAGGTATCGTATGCCTTAATTGGTCTTAAGACGAGTAAGTTAGGCCCATTTAAGTGAAGGAACATCTTGGACTGCGCATTGATCCACGCAAGAAAACTCGGGACCAATTTAGCCTTGATTTTGGCCTAATTTGACAATTCTTGTGACACCTGAAATTGTAGGTCTCTTCCTTATCTTTCTTGGTACAACAAGATCACCAAAATCCGATATTTGTAGCTCTAGTTATGTTCTGCACAAGGCAACAAGGTCAGGATGAGTGAAAAATCGGAAAATTAACAATGTTTAGCAATTAAGCCCAATAATGTAAATGCAATAACAATGATTACAAAGTTGTCTAATTTCCGACCCTCTCTAGCTTGTGCGGCTGTAAATTGCTATTTATTCTTATTAATCCTGACCTAACCCGAGACCAAATTACTGGCATTTGGATAAGCTTTCCAACAAGGTATCGTATGCCTTAATTGGGCTTCAGATTGGTATGTCAGACCCATTTAAGTGAAGGAACATCATGGACTGAACACTGATTCGCGCTAGAGAACTCAGGAACCAATTTAGTCTAGATTTTGGCCTCATTTGACAATTCTTGTGAAACCTGAAATTGTAGGTCTCTTCCTTATCTTTCTAGGGACTGCAAGATCTCCAAAATCTGATATCTGTATCTCTATTTATGCTCTGCGGAAGGCAACAAGGTCAGGATGAGTGAAAAATCCGAAAATTAACAATGTTTAGCAATTAAGACCAATATTGTAAATGCAAAAACAATGATTGTAAAAGTTGTCTAATTTCCATCTCTATCTGTCTTGTGCGGCAGTAAACTGCTATTTATGCTTATCAATCCTGATCAAACATTAGACCAAATTAAGGGCATCTGAATAAGCTTTCCAACAAGGTATCATATGCCTTAATTGGGCTTAAGATGAGTAAGTTAGGCCGATTTAAGTGAAAGAACATCATGGACTGCGCATTGATACGTGCCAGAGAACTCGGGACCCAATTTAGCCTTTATTTTGGCCCTATTTGACAATTCTTATGAAACCTAAAATTGTAGGTCTCTTCTTTGTCTTTCTAGGGACAACAAGATCACCAAAATCCGATATTTGTAGCTCTAGTTATGCTCTGCGTAAGGCAACAAGGTCAGGATGAGTTAAAAATCCGAAAATTAACAATGTTTAGCAATTAAGCCCAATTAAGCCCAATAATGTAAAAGCAAAAACAATGATTGTAAAAGTTGTCTAATTTTCGTCTCTCTCTTTGTTGTGCGGCTGTAAACTGCTATTTATGCTTATTAATCCTGACCTAACCCTAGACCAAATTAAGGGCCTCTGAATAAGCGTTCCAACAAGGTATCATATGCCTTAATTGGGATTAAGATGAGTAAGTTAGGCCCATTAATGTGAAAGAACATCATGGACTGCGTTTTGACTCGTGCCAGAGAACTCTGGACCCAATTTAGCCTTGATTTTGGCCAAAGTTGACAATTCTTGTCAACCTGAAATTGTAGGTCTCTTCCTTATCTTGCTAGGGACACCATGATCACCAAAATCCGATATCTGTAGCTCTAGTTATGCTCTGCGCAAGCCAACATGGTCAGGATGAGTGAAAAATCCGAAAAGTAACAATGTTTAGAAATTAAGCCCTATAATGTAAAAGCAAAAACAACGATTGTAAAAGTTGTCAAATTTTCGTCTCTCTCTGGCTTGGGTGGCTGTAAACTGCTTTTTATGATTATAAATACTGACCTAACCCTAGACCAAATTAAGGGCCTCAAAATAGGCTTTCCAACAAGGTATCATATGCCTTAATTGGGCTTAAGATGAGTAAATTAGGCCCATTTAAGTAAAGTAACATCATGGATTGCACACTGATCCGCGTCAGAGAACTCGGGACCCAATTTAGCCTTGATTTTGGCCTAATTTGACAATTCTTGTGAAACCTGAAATTGTAGGTCTCTTGCTTATATTTCTAGGGACAACAAGATCACCAAAATCCGATATCTGTATCTCTTGTTATGCTCTGCGAAAGGCATCAAAGTCAGGATGAGTGAAAAATCCGAAAATTAACAATGTTTTGCAATTAAGCCCAATTAAGCCCTATAATGTAAAATAAAAAACAATGATTATAAAAGTTGTCTAATTTTCATCTCTCTCTGGCTTGTGCGGCTATAAACCGCTAATCATGCTTATTAATCCTGACCTAACCCTAGACCAAATTAAGGGCCTCTGAATAAGCTTTCCAACAAGGTATCATATGCCTTAATTGGGCTTAAGATGAGTATGTTAGGCCGATTTAAGTGAAAGAACATCATGGACAGTGCACTAATCCGCACCGGAGAACTCGGGACCCAATTTAGGCTTGATTTTGGCCTAATTTGAAAATTCTTGTGAAACCTGAAATTGTAGGTCTCTTCCTTATCTTTTTAGGGACAGCAAGATCCACAAAATCCGATATCTGTTGCTTTAGTTATGCTCTGTGCAAGGCAACAAGGTCAGGATGAGAGAAAAATCCTAAAATTAACAATGTTTAGCAATTAAGCCCAATAATATAAAAGAAAAAACAATGATTGTAAAAGTTGTCTAATTTTCGTCTCTCTAGTTTGTGCGGCTATAAACTACTATGTATGCTTATTAATCCTGACCTAACCCTATACAAAATTAAGGGCCTCTAAATAAGCTTTCCAATAAGGTATCATACGCCTTAATTGGGCTTAAGATGAGTAAGTTAGGCCAATTTAAGTGAAGGAACATCATGGACTGTGCACTGATCCGTGCCAGAGAACTCGGGACCCAATTTAGCCTTGATTTTGGCCAAATTTGACAATTCTTGTGAAACCTGAAATTGTAGGTCTCTTCCTTATCTTTCTAGGGACAACAAGATCACCAAAATCCGATAACTGTTGCTTTAGTTATGCTTTGCGCAAGGCAACAAGGTCAGGATGAGGGAAAAATCCAAAAATTAACAATGTTTTGCAATTAAGCGCAATAATGTAAAAGCAAAAACAATGCTTGTAAAAGTTGTCTAATTTCGGGCTGTCTCTGGCTTGTGAGGCTGAAAATTGATTTTGGCCTAATTTTACAATTCTTGTGAAACCTGAAATTGTAGTTCTCTTCCTTATCTTTCTAGGGACAACAATATCACCAAATCCGATATCTGTAGCTCTAGTTATGCTCTGTCTAAGGCAACAAGGTCAGGATGAGTGAAAAATCCGAAAATTAACAATGTTTAGCAATTAAGCCCTATAAGGTAAAAGCAAAAACAAGGATTGTAAAAGTTGTCTAATTTCCGTCACTCTCTGGCTTGTGCGGCAGTAAACTACTATTTATTCTTATTAATCCTGACCTAACCCTTGACCAAATTAAGGGCCTCCGAATAAGCTTTCGAACAAGGTCACATATGCCTTAATTGAGCTTAAGATGAGTAAGTTAGACCCATTTAATGGAAGGAACATCTTGGACATCGTACTGATCTACGCCAGAGAACTCGGGATCGAATTTATCCTTTATTTTGGCCTAATTTGACAATTATTGTGAAAACTGAAATTGTAGGTCTCTTCCTAATCTTTCCAGGGACATCAAGATCGCCAAAATCCGATATCTGTAGCTCCAGTTGTGCTCTGCTCAAGGCACCAAGGTCAGGATGATTGAAAAATCCGAAAACTAACATAGTTTGGCAATTAAGCCCAATTAAGCCCAATAATGCAAAAGCAAAAACAAAGATTGTAAAAGTTGTCTAATTTCCGTCTCTCTCTGACTTGTTCGACTGTAAACTGCTATTTATGCTTAGTAATCCTGACCTAACCCTAGACCAAATTAAGGGCCTCTGAATAAGCTTTCCAACAAGGTATCATATGCATTAAATATGCTTAAGTTGAGTAAGTTAGGCCCATTTAAGTGAAGGAACATCATGGATTGCGCACTGGTCCACGCCAGAGAACTCAGGACCCAATTTTGCCTTGATTTTAGCCTAATTTTACAATTCTTGGGAAACCTAAAATTTCAGGTCTATTCCTTATCTTTCTAGAGAACACAAGATCACCAAAATCAGATATCTGTAGCTCTAGTTATGCTCTGCGCAAGGCACCAAGGTCAGGATGATTGAAAAATCCGTAAATTAACATTGTTTGGCAATTAAGTCCAATGAAGCCCAATAACGTAAAAGCAAAAACAATGATTGTAAAAGTTGCCTAATTTCCATCTCTCTCTGTCTTGTGCGGCTGTAAACTGCTATTTATGCTTATTAATCCTGATCTAACCCTAGATCAAATTAAGGGCCTCTGAATAAGCTTTCCAACAAGGTATCATATGCCTTAATTGGGCTTAAGATGAGTAAGTTAGGCCCAATTAAGTGAAGGAACATCATGGACTAGGTATTGATCAGTGCCAGAGAACTCGGGACCCAATTTAATCTTGATTTTGGCCTAATTTGACAATTCTTGTGAAACATGAAATTGTAGGTCTCTTCCTTATCTTTCTAGGGACAGCAAGATCACCAAAATCCGATATATCTAGCTCTAGTTATGCTCTGCGCAAGGCAACAAGGTCAGGATGAGTGAAAAATCCGAAAATTAACAATGTTTAGCAATTAAACTCAATTAAGCCCATTAATGTAAAAGCAAAAGCAATGATTGTAAAAGTTGTCAAATTTTCGTCTCTCTCTGACTTCGGCGGCTGTAAACTGCTATTTATGATTATAAATACTGACCTAACCCTAGACCAAATTAAGGGACTCTAAATAAACTTTCCAACAAGGTATCATATGCCTTAATTGTGTTTAAGATGAGTAAGTTAGGCCCATTAAAGTGAAGTAACATCATGGACTGCGCTCTGATCCGCGCCAGAGAACTCGGGACCCAATTTTTCCTTGATTTTGGCCTAATATGACAATTCTTTTGAAACCTGAAATTGTAGGTCTCTTCCTTATCTTTCTAGGGACAATAAGATCACCAAAATCCGATATCTGTAGCTCTAGTGATGCTCTGCGAAAGGCAACAAAGTCACGATGAGTGAAAAATCCGAAAATTAACAATGTTTTGCAATAAAGCCCAATTAAGCCCTATAATCTAAAAGAAAAAACAATGATTGCAAAAGTTGTCTAATTTTCGTCTCTCTCGGGATTGTGTGTCTATAAACTGCTAATTATGCTTATTAATCCAGACCTAACCCTAGACCAAATTAATGGCCCCTGAATAAGCTTTCCATCAAGGTATCATATGCCTTAATTGGGCTTAAGAAGAGTAAGTTAGGCCCATTTAAGTGAAGGAACATCATGGATGGCATGACTGATTCGTGCCAGAGAACTCGGGACCCAATTTAGCCTTGATTTTGGCCAAATTTGACAACTCTTGTGAAACCTGAAATTGTCTGTCTCTTCCTTATCTTTCTAGGGATAGCAAGATCACCAAAATCCGATATCTGTAGCCCTAGTTATGCTCTGCGCAAGCCAACAAGGTCAGGATGAGTGAAAAATCCGAAATTAACAATGTTTCCCAATTTAGCCCAATATTGTAAAAGCAAAAACAATGATTGTAAAAATATTCTAATTTCTGTCTCTCTCTGGCTTGTGCGGCTGTAAACTACTATTTGTGCTTATTAATCCTGACCTAAGCCCACACCAAATTAAGGGCCTCTGAAAAACTTTCCAACAAGGTATCATATGCCTTAATTGGGCTTAAGATGAGTGAGTTATGTCCATTTAAGTGAAGGAACATCATGGACTGCGCACTAATTCGTGCCAGAGAACTCGGGACCCAATTTAGCCTTGATTTTGGTCAAATTTGACAATTCTTGTGAAACCTGAAATTGTCTGTCTCTTCCTTATCTTTCTAGGGACAGCAAGATCACCAAAATCCGATATCTGTTGCTTTAGTTATTCTCTGCGCAAGGCAACAAGGTCAGGATGAGTGAAAAATCCAGAAATTAAAATGTTTAGCAATTAAGCCCAATAATGTAAAAGCAAAAACAATGATTGTAAAAGTTGTCTAATTTCGGTCTATCTCGGGCTTGTGAGGCTGAAAAATGCTATTTATGCTTATTAATCCTCACATAACCCTACACCAAATTAAGAGCCTCTGAATAAGCTTTCCAACAAGGTATCATATGCCTTAATTGGGCTTAAGTTGAGTAAGTTAGGCCCATTTAAGTGAAGAACATCATGGATTGAGCACTGGTCCATGCCAGAGAACTCGGGACCCAATTTAGCCCTGATTTTAGCCTAATTTTACAATTCTTGTGAAACCTAAAATTGTAGGTCTATTCCTTATCTTTCTAGGGACAACAAGATCACCAAAATCCGATATCTGTAGCTCTAGTTATGCTCTGCGAAAGGCAACAAAGTCACGATGAGTGAAAAATCCGAAAATTAACAATGTTTTGAAATTAAGCCCAATCAAGCCCTATAATGTAAAAGAAAAAAAATGATTGCAAAAGTTGTCTAATTTTCGTCTCTTTCTGGCTTGTGCGGCTATAAACTGCTAATTATGCTTATTAATCCTGACCTAACACTAGACCTAATTAAGGGCCTCTGAATAAGCTTTCCAACAAGGTATCATATGCCTTAATTGGGCTTAAGAAGAGTAAGTTAGGCCCATTTAAGTGAAGGAACATCATGGACTGTGCACTTATTCATGCCAGAGAACTCGGGACCCAATTTAGCCCTGATTTTGGCCAAATTTGACAATTCTTGTGAAACCTGAAATTGTCTGTCTCTTCCTTATCTTTCTAGGGACAGCAAGATCAACAAAATCCGATATCTGTTGCTTTCGTTATGCTCTGCGCAAGGCAACAAGGTCAGGATGAGTGAAAAATCCAAAAATTAAAATGTTTAGCAATTAAGCCCAATAATGTAAAAGCAAAAACAATGATTATAAAAGTTGTCTAGTTTCGGTCTGTCTCTGGCTTGTGAGGGTGAAAAATGCTATTTATGCTTATTAATCCTTACATAACCAGACACCAAATTAAGAGCCTCTGAATAAGCTTTCCAACAAGGTATCATATGCCTTAATTGGGCTTAAGTTGAGTAAGTTAGGCCCATTTAAGTGAAGGAACATCATGGATTGCGCACTGGTCCGCGCCAGAGATCTCGGGACCCAATTTAGCCTTGATTTTAGCCTAATTTTACAATTCTTGTGACACCTAAAATTGTAGGTCTATTGCTTATCTTTCTAGGGACAACAAGATCACCAAAATCCGATATCTATAGCTCTAGTTATGCTCTTCGCAAGGCACCAAGGTCAGGATGATTGAAAAATCCATAAATTAACATTGTTTGGCAATTAAGTCCAATTAAGCCCAATAATGTAAAAGCAAAAACAATGTTTGTAAAAGTTGTCTAATTTCCATCTCTCTCTGTCTTGTGCGGCTGTAAACTGCTATTTATGCTTATTAATCCTTATCTATCAATAGACCAAATTAAGGGCCTCTGAATAAGCTTTCCAACAAGGTATCATACACCTTAACTGGGCTTAAGATGAGTAAGTTAGGCCCGTTTAAGTGATGGAACATCATGGACTAGGCATTGATCAGCGCCAGAGAACTCGGGACCCAATTTAATCTTGATTTTGGCCTAATTTGACAATTCTTGTGAAACATGAAATCGTAGGTCTTTTCCTTATCTTTCTAGTGACATCAAGATCACCAAAATCCGATATATGTAGCTCTAGTTATGCTCTGTGTAAGGCAACAAGGTCAGGATGAGTAAAAAATCCGAAAATTAACAATGTTTCCCAATTAACCCCAATCATGTAAAAGCAAAAACAATGATCGTAAAAATATTCTAATTTCTGTCTCTCTCTGGGTTGTACGGCTGTAAACTACTATTTATGCTTATTAATCCTGACCTAACCTCGCACCAAATTAAGGGCCTCTGAATAAGCTTTCCAACAGGGTATCATCTGCCTTAATTGGGCTTAAGATGAGTGAGTTAGGTCCATTTAAGTGAAGGAACATTATGGAATGCGCACTGATCCGCGCCAGAGAACTCGGGAAACAATTTAGTCTCGATTTTGGCCTAATTTGACAATTCTTGTGAAACCTGAAATTGTAGGTCTCTTCCTTATCTTTCTAGGGACAACAAGATCACCAAAATCCGATATCTGTAGCTCTAGTTATGCTCGTGTGACCAACAAGGTCAGGATGAGTGAAAAATCCGAAAATTAATAATGTTTCCCAATTAAGCCCAATATTGTAAAAGCAAAAACAATGATTGTAAAAATATTCTAATTTCTGTCTCTCTCTGGCTTGTGAGGCTGTAAACTACTATTTGTGCTTATTAATCCTGACCTCACCTTAGACCAAATTAAGGGCCTCTATATAAGCTTTCCAACTGGGTATCATATGCCTTAATTGGGCTTAAGATGAGTGAGTTAGGTCCATTTAAGTGAAGGAACATTATGGAATGCACACTGATCCGCGCCAGAGAACTCGGTACCCAATTTAACCTTGATTTTGGCCTAATTTGACAATTCTTGTGAAACATGAAATTGTAGGTCTCTTCCTTATCTTTCTAGGGATAGTAAGATCACCAAAATCCGATATCTGTAGCTCTAGTTATGCTCTGTGCAAGGCAACAAGGTCAGGCTGAGTGAAAAATCCGAAAATTAACAATGTTTAGCAGTTAAGCCCAATAATGTAAAAGCAAAAAACAATGACAGTAAAAGTTGTATAATTTCTGTCTCTCTCGGGCTTGTGCGGCTGTAAACTATTAGTTATGCTTATTTATCCTGAACTAACCCTATACCAAATTAAGTGCCTCTGAATAAGCTTTGCAACAAGGTATCATATGCCTTAATTAGGCTTAAGATGAGTAAGTTACGCCCATTTAAGTGAAGGAACAACATGGACTACGTACTGATCCGCGTCAGAGAACTCGGGACCCAATTTAGCCTTGATTTTGACCTAATTTGACAATTCTTGTGACACCTGAAATTGTAGGTCTCTTCCTTATCTTTCTAGGGATAGTAAGATCACCAAAATCCGATATCTGTAGCTCTAGTTATGCTCTGCGCAAGGCAACAAGGTCAGGATGAGTGAAAAATCCGAAAATTAACATTGTTTAGCTATTAAGCCCAATAATGTAAAAGCATAAAACAATGACAGCAAAAGTTGTATAATTTCCGTCTCTCTCGGTCTTGTGCGGCTGTAAACTATTAGTTATGCTTATTAAT
This sequence comes from Sophora flavescens, assembly GCA_030762895.1. Taxonomy (NCBI): domain Eukaryota; kingdom Viridiplantae; phylum Streptophyta; class Magnoliopsida; order Fabales; family Fabaceae; genus Sophora; species Sophora flavescens. Next base: position 8,712,718 of record JAUPTC010000011.1, on the reverse strand, counting down.
CCTGAACTACCCCTATACCAAATTAAGTGCCTCTGAATAAGCTTTGCAACAAGGTATCATATGCCTTAATTAGGCTTAAGATGAGTAAGTTACGCCCATTTAAGTGAAGGAACAACATGGACTACGTACTGATCCGTGTCAGAGAACTCGGGACCCAATTTAGCTTTGATTTTGGCCTAATTTGACAATTCTTGTGACACCTGAAATTGTAGGTCTCTTCCTTATCTTTCTAGGGATAGTAAGATCACCAAAATCCTAAATCTGTACCTCTAGTTATGCTCTGCGCAAGGCAACAAGGTCAGGATCAGTGAAAAATCCGAAAATTAACAATGTTTAGCAATTAAGCCCAATTAAGCCCAATAATGTTAAAGCAAAAGCAATGATTGTAAAAGTTGTCTAATTTCCGTCTCTCTCTGTCTTGTGCGGCTGTAAACTGCTATTTTTGATTATTAATCGTGACCTAACCCTAGACCAAATTAAGGGCCTCTGAATAAGCTTTCCAATAAGGTATCACATGCCTTAATTGGGCTTAAGAAGAGTAAGTTAGGCCCATTAAAGTGAAAGACCATCATGGACTGCAGATCGATCCGCACTGAGAAGAACTGGACCCAATTTAGCCTTGATTTTGGTCAAATTTGACAATTCTTGTGAATCCTGAAATTGTAGGTCTCTTCCTTATCTTTCTAGGGACAGCAAGATCACCAAAATCTGATATTTGTAGCTCTAGTTATGCTCTGCGCAAGCCAACATGGTCAGAATGAGTGAAAAATCCGAAAAGTAACAATGTTTAGCAATGAAGCCCAATAATGTAAAAGCAAAAACAATGATTGTAAAAGTTGTCAAATTTTCGTCTCTCTCTGGATTGGGCGGCTGTAAACTGCTATTTATGATTATAAATATTGACCTAACCTTAGACCAAATTAAGGGCCTCTATATAAGCTTTCCAACAAGGTATCATATGCCTTAATTGGGCTTAAGAAGAGTAAGTTAGCCCATTTAAGTGAAGGAACATCATGGACTGCGCACTGATTCGTGCCAGAGAACTCGGGACCCAATTTAGCCTTGATTTTGGCCAAATTTGACAATTCTTGTGAAACGTGTAATTGTTTGTCTCTTCCTTATCTTTCTAGGGACAACAAGATCACCAAAATCCGATATCTGTTCCTTTAGTTATGCTCTGCGCAAGGCAACAAGGTCAGGATGAGTGAAAAATCCAAAAATTCACAATGTTTAACAATTAAGCCCAATAATGTAAAAGCAAAAACAATGATTGTAAAAGTTGTCTAATTTCGGTCTATATCTAGCTTGTGAGGCTGAAAAATGCTATTTATGCTTATTAATCCTCACATAACCCTACATCAAATTAAGAGCCTCTCAATAAGCTTTCCAATAAGGTATCATATGACTTAATTGCGCTTTAGATGAATAAGTTAGGCCCATTTAAATGAAGGAACATCATGGACTGCGCACTGATCCGTGCCAGAGAACTCGGGACCCAATTTAGTCTTGATTTTGGCCTAATTTGATAATTCTAGAGAAACCTGAAATTGTAGGTCTCTTCCTTATCTTTCTAAGGTCAATAAGATCACCAAAATCCGATATCTGTAGCTCTAGTTATGCTCTGCGCAAGGCAACAAGGTCAGGATGAGTGAAAAATCCAAAAATTAACAATTTTTAGCAATTTAGCCTAATGAAGCCCAATAATGTAAAAGCAAAAACAATGATTGTAAAAGTTGTCTAATTTCGGTCTCTCTCTGTCTTGTGCGGTTGTAAACTGCTATTTATGCTTGTTAATCCTGACCTAACCCTAGACCAAATTAAGGACCTCTGAAAAAGCTTTCCAACATGGTAAAATATGCACTAATTGTGCTTAAGATGAGTAAGTTAGGCCCACTTAAGTGAAGGAACATCATGGACTGCGCACTGATCCGGGCCAGAAAAGTCCGGACCCAATTTAGCCTTGATTTTGGCCTTATTTGACAATTCGTGTGAAACCTGAAATTGTAGGTCTCTTCCTTATCTTTCTAGGTACAGCAATATCACCAGATCCGATATTTGTAGCTCTAGTTATGCTCTACGCAAGGCATTAAGATCAGGATGAGTGAAAAATCCGAAAATTAACAATGTTTAGCAATTAAGCCCTATATGGTAAAAGCAAAAACAAAGATTGTAAAAGTTGTCTAATTTCCGTCTCTCTCTGACTTGTTCGATTGTAAACTACAATTTATGCTTATAAATCCTGATCTAACCCTAGACCAAATTAAGGGCCTCTGAATAAGCTTTCCAACAAGGTATCATATGCCTTAATTGGGCTTAAGATGAGTAAGTTAGGCCCATTTAAGTGAAGGAATATCATGGAATGCGCATTGATCAGTGCCAGAGAATTCGGGACCCAATTTAAACTTGATTTTTGCCTAATTTGACAATTCTTGTGAAACACGAAATTGTAGGTCTTTTCCTACACTTTCTAGGGACAACAAGATCACCAAAATCCGATATATGTAGCTCTAGTTATGCTCTGTGTATGGCAAGAAGGTCAGGATGAGTGAAAAATCCGAAAATTAACAATGTTTCCCAATTAAGCCCAATAATTTATAAGCAAAAACAATGATTGTAAAAATATTCTAATTTCTCTCTCTTTGGCTTGTGTAGCTGTAAACTACTATTTATGCTTACTAATCCTGACCTAAACCCATACCAAATTAAGGGCCTCTGAATAAGCTTTCAAACAAGGTATCGTTTGCCTTAATTGGGCTTAAGATGAGTGAGTTAGGTCCATTTAAGTGAAGGAACATTATGGACTGCGCACTGATCCTCGCTAGAGAACTCGGGACCCAATTTAGCCCTGATTTTGACCTAATTTGACAATTCTTGTGAAACCTGAAATTGTAGGCCTCGTCCTTATCTTTCTAGAGACAGCAAGATCACCAAAATCCGATATTTGTAGCCCTAGTTATGCTTATGCTCTGCGCAAGACAATAAGGTCAGGATGAGTAAAAAATCCGAAAATTAGCAATGTTTCGCAATTAAGCCTAATTAAGCCCACTAATGTAAAAGTAAAATCAATGATTGTAAAGGTTGTCTAATTACTGTCTCTCTCTGGTTTGTGTGACTGTAAACTGCTATTTATGCTTATTAATCCTGACCTAACCATAGAACAAATTAGGGGACTCTGAATAATATTTCCAACAAGGTATCATATGCTTTAATTGGGTTTAATATGTGTAAGTTCGGCCCATTTAAGTGAAGGAACATTATTGACTGCGCATTGATCCACGCCAGAGAACTCGGGACCCAATTTAGCCTTGATTTTAGCCTAATTTGACAATTATTGTGACACCTGAAATTATATGTCTCTTCCTTATCTTTCTTGGGATAGCAAGATCACCAAAATCCAATATATGTAGCTCTAGTTACGCTCTGTGCATGGGAACAAGGTCAGGATGTTCGAAAAATCCAAAAATTTACAATGTTTTGCGATTAAACCCAGTTAAGCCCAATAATGTCAAAGCAAAAACAATGATTGTAAAAACTGTCTAATTTCCGTCTCTCTCTGGCTTGTGCGGATTTAAACTGCTATTTAAGCTTATTAATCCACACCTAAACCTAGATCAAATTAATGGACTCCGTATAAGCTTTCCAACAAGGTATCATATGACTTAATTGGGCTTAAGATGAGCAAGTTAGGACCATTTAAGTGAAGGAACATCATGGACTGCACAGTGATCCGTGCTAGAGAACTCGGGACCCAATTTAGCCTTGATTTTGGCCTAATTTGACAATTCTTGGAAACTCGAAATTGTAGGTCTCTTCCTTATCTTTCTAAGGACAGCAAGATCACCAAAATCCGATATCTGTTGCTCTAGTTATGCTCTGCGCAAGGCAACAAGGTCTGGATGAGTGAAAAATCCTAAAATTAACAATGTTTAGCAATTAAGCCCAATTAAGCCCATTAATGAAAAATAAAAAACAATGATTGTAAAAGTTATCTAATTTCCGTCTCTCTCTTGTTTGTGTGGCTATAAACTGCTATTTATGCTTATTAATCCTGACCTAACCCTAGACCAAATTAAGGGCCTCTGAATAAGCTTTCCAACAAGGTATCATATGCCTTAATTTGGTTTAAGATGAGTTAGTTAGGACCATTTAAGTGAAGGAACATCATGGACTATGCACTGATCCGTGCAAAAGAACTCGGGACCCAATTCAGCTTTGATTTTGGCCTAATTTGACAATTCTTGTGACACATGAAATTGTAGGTCTCTTCCTTATCTTTCTAGTTACAACAAGATCACCAAAATCCGATATCTGTAGCCATAGTTATGCTCTATGCTAGGCAACAAGGTCAGGATGATTGAAAATCTGAAAATTAACAATGTTTAGCCATTAAGCCCAATTAAGCCCAATAATGTAAAAGCAAAAACAATGATTGTAAAAGTTGTCTGATTTCCGTTTCTCTCTGGCTTGTGCGGCAGTAAACTACTATTTATGCTAATTAATCTTGACCTATCCCTAGACCATATTAAGGTCCTCTGAATAAGCTTTCCAACAAGGTATCATATGCCTTAATTGGGTTTAAGATGAGTTTGTTAGGCCCATTTAAGTGAAGGAACATCATGGACTACGTACTGATCCTTGCCAGAGAACTCAGGACCCAATTTAGCCTTGATTTTGGCCTAATTTGACAAATATTGTGACACCTGAAATTATAGGTCTCTTCCTTATCTTTCTAGGGTTAGCAAGATCACCAAAATCCAATATCTGTAGCTCTAGTTATGCTCTGTGCAAGGCAACAAGGTCAGGATGTTTGAAAAATCCGAAAATTAACAATGTTTGGCAATTAAGCCCAATTAAACCCAATAATGTAAAAGCAAAAACAATGATCGTAAAAGTTGTCTAATTTCGCTCTCTCTCGCTTGTACGACTGAAAACTGCTATTTATGGTTCTTAATACTGACCTAACCCGATACCAAATTAAGGGCCTCTGAATAAGCTTTCCAACAAGGTATCATATGCCATAATTGGGCTTAAGATGAGTAAGTTAGGCCCATTTAAGTGAAGGAACAATTTGGACTACGCACTGATCCGCGCTAGAGAACTCGGGACCCAATTTGCCTTGATTTTGGCCTAATTTGACAATTCTTGTGAAACCTGAAATTGTAGGTCTCTTCCTTATCTTTCTAGGGACAGCAAGATCACAAAAATCCGATATCTGTAGCTCTAGTTATGCTCTGCGCAAGGCAATAAGGTCAGGATGAGTGAAAAATCCGAAAATTAACAATGTTTCGCAATTAAGCCCAATTAAGCCCAATAATGTAAAAGTAAAAACAATGATTGTAAAAGTTGTCTAATTTCCGTCTCTCGCTGGCTTGTGCGGCTGTAAACTGCTATTTATGCTTATTAATCCTGACCAAACCCTAGACAAAATTGAGGGACTCTGAATAAGCTTTCCAACAAGGTTCATATGCTTTAATTGAGCTTAAGATGAGTAAGTTAGGCCCATTTAAGTGTAGAAACATTATAGACTGCGCACTGATCTGCTCCAGAGAACTCGGGACCCAATTTAGCGTTGATTTTGGCCTAATTTGACAATTATTGTGACACCTGAAATTATAGGTCTCTTCCTTATCTTTCTAGGGATAGCAAGATCACCAAAATCCAATATCTGTAGCTTTAGTTAAGCTCTGTGCAAGGCAACAAGGTCAGGATGATTGAAAAGTCCTAAAATTAACAATGTTTGGCAATTAAGCCCAATTAAGCCCAATAATGTAAAAGCAAAAATAATGATTGTAAAAGTTGTCTAATTTCCGTCTCTCTCTGGTGTGTGCGGCTGTAAACTGCTATTTATGCTTATTAATCCAGACCAAATAAGGGACTCTGAATAATCTTTCCAACAAGGTATCATATGCCTTAATTGGGCTTAAGATGAGTAAGTTAGGATCATTTAAGTGAAGGAACATCATGAACAATTTAGCCTTGATTTTGGCCTAATTTGACAATTCTTGTGAAACCTGAAATTGTAGGTCTCTTCCTTATCTTTCTAGGGACAACAGGATCACCAAAATACGATATCTGTAGCTCTAGTTATGCTCTGCCCAAGGCTACAAGGTCAAGATGAGTGAAAAATCCGAAAATTAACAATGTTTAGCAATGAAGCCCAATTAAGCCCCATAATGTCAAAGCAAAAACAATGATGGTAAAAGTTGTCTAATTTCCGTCTCTCTGGCTTGTCCGGCTGTAAACTGCTATTTATGCTTATTAATCCTGACCTAACCCTAGACCAAATTAAGTGCCTCGGAATAAGCTTTCCCACAAGGTATCATATGCCTCAATTGGGCTTAAGATGAGTAAGTTAGGCCCATTTAAGTGAATGAACATCATGGACTGCGCACTGATCCATGCCAGAGAACTCGGGGAAAAATTTAGCCTTGATTTTGGCCTAATTTGACAATTCTTCTGAAACCTGAAATTGTAGGTCTCTTCCATATATTTCTAGGGACAGCAAGATCACCAAAATACGATATTTGTAGCTCTAGTTATGCTTTCCCAAGGCTACAAGGTCAAGATGAGTGAAAAATCCGAAAATTAACAATGTTTATCAATGAAGCCCAATTAAGCCCCATAATGTCAAAGCAAAAAAATGATGGTAAAAGTTGTCTAATTTCCGTCTCTCTCTGGCTTGTCCGGCTGTAAACTGCTATTTATGCTTATTAATCCTGACCTAACCCTAGACCAAATTAAGTGCCTCGGAATAAGCTTTCCAACAAGGTATCATATGCCTTAATTGGACTTAAGATGAGTAAGTTAGGCACATTTAAGTGAAGGAACATCATGGACTGCGCACTGATCCGAGCCCGAGAATTCGGGACCAATATAGCCTTGATTTTGGCCAAATTTGACAAATCTTGTGAAACCTGAAATTGTAGATCTCTTCCTTATCTTTCTTGGGACAGCAAGATCACCAAAATCCGATATCTGTAGCTCTAGTTAAGCTCTGTGCAACAAGGTCAGGATGATTGAAAATCTGAAAATTAACAATGTTTAGCAATTAAGCCCAATTAAGCCCAATAATGTAAAAGCAAAAACAATGATTGTAAAAGTTGTCTAATTTCCATCTCTCTCTGGCTTGTGTGGCAGTAAACTATTATTTATGCTAATTAAACCTGACCTATCCCAAACAAATTAAGGTCCTCTGAATAAGCTTTCCAACAAGGTATCATATGCCTTAATTGGGCTTAAGATGAGTTAGTTAGGCCCATTTAAGTGAAGGAACATCATGGACTACGCACTTATCTGTGCCAGAGAACTCGGGACCCAATTTAGCCTTGATTTTGGCCTAATTTGACAATTCTTGTGAAACCTGAAATTGTAGGTCTCTTCCTTATCTTTCTAGGGACAGCAAGATCACCAAAATCCGATATCTATAGCTCTAGTTATGCTCTGTGCAAGGCAAAAAGGTTAGGATGAGTGAAAAATCTGAAAACTAACAATGTTTAGCAATTAAGCCCAATTAAGGCCAATAATGCAAAAGCAAAAACAATGAACGAAAAAGTTGTCTAATTTCGCTCTCTCTCACTTGTACGGCTGAAAACTGCTATTTATGGTTCTTAATCCTGACCTAACCCGATACCAAACTAAGGGCCTCTGAATAAGCTTTCCAACAAGGTATCATATGCCTTAATAGGGCTAAAGATGAGTAAGTTAGACCCATTTAAGTGAAGGAACATCATGAATGGGCACGGATCCGCGCCAGAGAACTCAGGGAACAATTTAGCCTTGATTTTGGCCTAATTTGACAATTCTAGTGAAACGTGAAATTGTAGGTATCTTTCATATCTTTCTAGAGACAGCAAGATCAACAAAATACGATATCTGTAGCTCTAGTTATGCTCTGCCCAAGGCTACAAGGTCAAGATGAGTGAAAAATCCGAAAATTAATAATGTTTAGCAATGAAGCCCAATTAAGCCCCATAATATAAAAGCAAAAACAATGATGGTAAAAGTTGTCTAATTTCCGTCTCTCTCTGGCTTGTCCGGCTGTAAACTACTATTTATGCTTATTAATCTTGACCTAACCCTAGACCAAATTAAGTGCCTCGGAATAAGCTATCCAACAAGGTATCATATGCCTTAATTGGGCTTAAGATGAGTAAGTTAGGCACATTTAAGTGAATGAACATCATGGACTGCGCACTGATCCGAGCCAGAGAACTCGGGACCCAATTTTGCCATGATTTTGGCCTAATTTGACAATTCTTGTGAAACCTGAAATTGTAGGTCTCTTCCTTATCTTTCTAGGGACAGCAAGATCACCAAAATCCGATATCTGTAGCTCTAGTTCTGCTCTGTGCTAGGCAACAAGGTCAGGATGATTGAAAATCTGAAAATTAACAATGTTTAGCAATTAAGCCCAATAATGTAAAAGCATAAACAATGATTGTAAAAGTTGTCTAATTTCCATCTTTCTCTGGCTTGTGCGGCAGTAAACTGCTATTTATGCTAATTAAATCTGACCTATCCCTAGACCAAATTAAGGTCCTCTGAATAAGCTTTCCAACAAGGTATCATATGCCTTAATTGGGCTTAAGATGAGTTAGTTAGACCCATTTAAGTGAAGGAACATCATGGCCTATGCAATAATCCGTGCCAGAGAACTCGGGACCCAATTTAGCCTTGATCTTGGCCTAATTTGACAATTCTTGTGAAACCTGAAATTTTAAGTCTCTTCCTTATCTTTCTAGGGACAGCAAGATCACCAAAATCCGATATCTGTAGCTCTAGTTATGCTCTGCGCAAGGCAAAAAGGTGACGATGAGTGAAAAATCTGAAAACTAACAATGTTTAGCAATTAAGCCCAATAATGTAAAAGCAAAAACAATGATCGTAAAAGTTGTCTACTTTCGTTCTACCTCTTGTACGGCTGAAACCTGCTATTTATGGTTCTTAATCCTGACCTAACCCTATACCAAATTAAGGGCCTCTGAATAAGCTTTCCAACAAGGTATCATATGCCTTAATTGGGCTTAAGATGAGTAAGTTAGGCCCATTTAAGTGAAGGAACAATTTGGACTACGCACTGATCCGCGCTAGAGAACTTGGGACCCAATTTACCTTGATTTTGACCTAATTTGACAATTCTTGTGAAACCTGAAATTGTAGGTCTCTTCCTTATCTTTCTAGGGACAGCAAGATCACCAAAATCCGATATCTGTAGCTCTAGTTATGCTCTGCGCAAGGCAATAAAGTCAGGATGAGTGAAAAATCCGAAAATTAACAATGTTTCGCAATTAAGCCCAATTAAGCCCAATAATGTAAAAGTAAAAACAATGATTGTAAAAGTTGTCTAATTTCCGTCTCTCGCTGGCTTGTACGGCTGTAAACTGCTATTTATGCTTATTAATCCTGACCTAACCCTAGACAAAATTGGGGGACTCTGAATAAGTGACGCGCTGTCGCGCACGCGTCAAAAGATGAGCGGTTAGTAAAAATGTAGTTTAGTGTGCGACAACTCGGGTATCGTATCGCAAGGACTCTCGTAGTGCTATTATCGCAGAAAATAAGTTTCTT
>JAUPTC010000011.1:8650684-8702651 GCA_030762895.1 Sophora flavescens | reverse complement strand
ATTATGGGGCTTAATTGCTAAACATTGTGAATTTTCAGATTTTTCACTCATCATGACCTTGTTGCCTTGGGCATTTTGGTAATCGGATTTTGGTAATCTTGCTTTCCCTAGAAAGATAAGAAAGAGACCTACTATTTCATGTTTCACAAGAATAGTGAAGTTAGGTCAAAATCAAGGCTAAATTGGGTCCCGAGTTCTATGGCACTGATCAGTGCACAGTCCATGATGTTCCTTAACTTAAATTGGCCTAACTTACCCATCTTAAGCCCAATTAAGTCATATGCTACCTTGTTGGAAAGCTTATTCAGAGGCCCTTAATTTGGTCTAGGGTTAGGTCAGGATTAAATAGAATAAATAGCAATTTACAGCCTCACAAGAGAGAAAGAGGCGGAACTTAGACAACTTTTACGATCATTTTTTTTTTTGCTTTTACGTTATTGGTCTTAATTGCTACATTGTTAATTTTCGGAGTTTTCACTCATCCTGACCTTGTTGCCTTCCACAGAGCATAACTAGAGCTACATACATCGGATTTTGGTGATCTTGCTGTGCCTAGAAAGATAAGGAAGAGACCTACAATTTTGGGTTTTACAAGAATTGTCAAATTAGGCCAAAATCAAGGCTAAATTGGGTCCCGAGTTCTCTGGTGCGGATCAGTGCGCCGTCCATGATGTTCCTTCACTTTAATAGGCCTAACTTACTCATCATAAGCTCAATTAAGGTGTATGATACCTTGTTGGTAAGCTTATTCAGAGGCCCTTAATTTGGTCTAGGGTTAGGTCATGATTACCAAGCATAAATAGTAGTTTACAATGGCACAAGTTAGAGAGAGATGGAAATTAGACAACTTTTACAACCATTGTTTTTGGTTTTACATTATTGGCCTTACTTGGGCTTAATTGCTAAACATTGTTAATTTTTTGATTTTTCACTCATCCTGACCTTATGCGTTGCGCAGAGCATAACTTGAGCTATAGATATCGGATTTTGGTGATCTTGCTGTCCCTAGAAATATAAGGAAGAGACCTACAATTTCAGGTTTCACAAGAATTGTCAAATTAGGCCAAAATCAAGGCTAAATTGGGTCGCAAATTCTCTGGCACGAATCAATGGGCAGTCCATAATGTTCTTTCACTTAAATGGGCCTAACTTACTCATCTTAAGCCCAATTAAGACATATGATACCTTGTTGGAAAGCTTTTTCAGAGGCCCTTAATTTGGTGTAGGATTAGGTCAGGATTATTAAGAAAAAATAGCAATTTACAGCCGCATAAGACAGAGAGAGACGGAAATTAGACAAATTTTACAATCACCATTTTCGCTATTACATTATTGGGCTTAATTGCTAAAGATTGTTAATTTTCGGATTTTTCACTCATCCTGACCTTATGCCTTGCGCAGAGCATAACTTGGGCTATAGATATCGGATTTTGGTGATCTTGCTGTCCCTAGAAATATAAGGAAGAGACCTACAATTTCAGGTTGCACAAGAATTGTCAAATTAGGCCAAAATCAAGGTTAAATTGGGCCCCGGGTTCTCTTGCGCGGATCAGTGCGTAGTCTATGATGTTCCTTCACTTAAAAGGGCCTAACTTACTCATCTTAAGCCAAATTAAGGTAAATGATACCTTGCAGGAAAGTTTATTCAGAGGCCCTTAATTTGGTCTTGGGTTATGTCATGATTAATAAGCATAAATAACAGTTTACAGCCGCACAAGCCAGAGACAGACGAAAATTAGACGACTTTTACAATCATTGTTTTTCCGTTTACATTAATGGGCTTAATTGTTAAACATTGTTAATTTTCGGATTTTTCACCCATCCTGACCTTGTTGCCTTGCACAGAGTATAACTAAAGCTGCAGATATAGGATTTTGGTGATCTTGTTGTCCCTAGAAAGATAAGGAGGAGACCTACAATTTCAGGTTTCACAAGAACTGTCAAATTAGGCCAAAATCAAGGCTAAATTGGGTCCCGAGTTCTCTAGCATGGATTAGTGTGCAGTCCATGATGTTCCTTCACTTAAATGGGCCTAACTTACTCAACTTAAGCCCAATTAAGGCATATGATACGTTGTTGGAAAGCTTATTCGGAGTCCCTTAGTTTGGTCTAGGGTTAGGTCATGATTAATAAGCATAAATAGCAGTTTACAGCCGCACAAGCCAAAGAGAGTCGAAAATTAGACAACTTTTACAATCATTGTTTTTACATTTACATTATTGGGCTTAATTGCTAAACATTGTTAATTTTCGGATTTTTCACTCATCCTGACCTTGTTGCCTTGGGCAGAGCATAACTAGACGAGCTCCATATGCCACGTCATTGGACGAGCGCTTCTGATACCTTAATGGATGAGATCCAGATGCCATGTCATTTGACGAGCCATTCTGATTCCTTAATGGACGAGCTTCATCTACCACGTCATCAGACTAGCGCTTCTGATACCTTAATGGACGAGATCTAGATGCCACGTCATTGGACGAGCCATTCTGATTCCTTAATGGACGAGCTCCATCTGCCTCGTCCAAAGACGAGCCATTCTGATTCCTTAATGGACGAGCTCCATCTGCCACGTCATTGGACGAGTGCTTCTGATACCTTTAGTAGACACGGGCTTTCATCACTTTAGTGGACGCAAGTTTCTATCTCTTGTGTTTTGGATGTGCGTTTCGATCACTACAGTGCTGGACTTTTGTTTCAATGACTTGTGTGTTGGACGGATGATTCTCTTATTTAATCTGTACACTCGATAGATAGGTTAACAACCAATATGAAGGTTAATTAAATCATTAACCAATGTTTAGTTCTCATAAAAACTTAGGAAAAAGCACATCAGACATTTTAGAGACTTAACATATGATACCTTGTTGGAAAGCTTATTCAGAGGCCCTTAATTTGGTCTAGTGTTAGGTTAGGATTAACAAGCATAAATAGGAGTTTACAGCCGCACAAGACAGAGAGAGAATGAAATTAGACACCTTTTACAATCATTGTTTTTGCTTTTACATTATTGGGTTAATTTTCGGAATTTTCACTCATCCTGACCTTGTTACTTTGCCCAGAGCATAACTTGAGCTACAAATATCGGATTTTAGTGATCTTGCGGTCCCTAGAAAGATAAGGAAGAGACCTACAATTTAAGGTTTCACAAGAATTGTCAAATTAGGCCAAAATCAAGGATAAATTGGGTCCCGAGTTATCTGACGCGGATTAGTGCGCAGACCATGATGTTCTTTCACTTAAATGGGCCTAACTTACTCATCTTAAGCCCAATTAAGGCATATGACACCTTGTTGGAAAGCTTATTCAGAGGCCCTTAATTTAGTCTAGGGATAGGTAAGAATTAATAAGCATAAATAGCAGTTTACATCCGGACAAGCCAGAAAGAGACAAAATTGGACAACTTTTACAATCATTGTTTTTGCTTTTACATTATGGGCCATAATTGGGCTTAATCGCTAAACGTTGTTAATTTTCGGATTTTTCACTCATCCTGACCTTGTTGCCTTGTGCAGAGCATAACTAGAGCTACAAATATCGGATTTTACTGATCTTACTGTTCCTAGAAAGATAAGGAAGAGAACAACAATTTCAGGTTTCACAAGAATTGTCAAATTAGGCCAAAATCAAGGCTAAATTGGGTCCCGAGTACTCTGGTGCGGATTAATGCGCAGTCCATCATGTTCCTTCACTTAAATGGGACTAACTTAGTCATCTTAAGCCCAATTAAGGCTTATGATACCTTGTTGGAAAGCTTATTCAGAGGCCCTTAATTTGGTCTAGGGTTAGGTCAGGATTAGTAAGAATAAATAGCAGTTTACAGCCACACAAGCCAAAGAGAGTCGGAAATTAGACAACTTTTACAATCATTGTTTTTACATTTACATTATTGGGCTTAATTTCTAAACATTGTTAATTTTCAGATTTTTCACTCATCCTGATCTTGTTGCCTTGGGCAGAGCATAACTAGAGCTACAGATATCGGATTTTGGTGATCTTGCTGTCCCAAGAAAGATAAGGAAGAGACCTACAATTTCAGGTTCACAATAATTGTCAAATTAGGCCAAAATCAAGGCTAAATTGGGTCCCGAGTTCTCTAGCACGGATTAGGGCGCAGTCCATGATGTTCCTTCACTTAAGTGGGCCTAACTCACCCATCTTAAGCCCAATTAAGGCATATGATACCTTGTTGGAAAGCTTATTCAGAGGCCCTTAATTTGGTCTAGGGTTAGGTCAGAATAAATAAGAATAAATATCAGTTTACAGCCGCACAAGCCAGAGAGAGACGAAACTTAGACAACTTTTACAATCATTGTTTTTGCTTTTACATTGTTGGGCTTAATTGGGCTTAATTGCTAAACATTGTTAATTTTCGTATTTGTCACTCATCCTGACCTTGTTGCCTTGCACATAGCATAACTAGAGCTACAGATATCGGATTTTGGTGATCTTGCTGTCCCTAGAATGATAAAAAAGAGACCTACTATTTCAGGTTTCACAAGAATAGTGAAGTTAGGCCAAAATCAAGGCTAAATTGGGTCCCGAGTTCTATGGCACTGATCAGTGCACAGTCCATGATGTTCCTTCACTTAAATTGGCCTAACTTACTCATCTTAAGCCCAATTAAGTCATATGCTGAAATTGACAAGTATAAACACGAGAAGGGGGGGGGGGGGGGGGTTGAATTGTGTTTATCAGAATTTAAGAAAATTTGAAATCTTTTCGTAAACAGAAGCTAGATTTGGACTAGTGGAAGAATACATGATGGACGGGTGACTTTTTCAAACACACCACTTGATAGATGTAAGAAAAACTAAAGCAATTAAAGAGTTTAAGGAAGGAGAGATTGACACAGTTATTTATCCTGGTTCACTCTTCAAAAAAAAAAGATCTACGTCCAGTCCTTGGCAGCACCAAGATTTATCCACTATAACTGATCAGGTTACAGACTCAAGTATTGTTTGCACACCTAGCCTCTTCAAGCTCAAAGATAAGTATTGTTTGGACACCTAGCCTCTTCAGGATCAAAACAAGTATTGTTTGCACACCTAGCCTCTTCAGGCTCAAAACAAGTATTGTTTGCACACCTAGCCTCTTCAGGCTCAAAGACAAGTATTGTTTGAGAGATTTGGTTTGTAATAAATACAACTTCTCACGGCAGATCTTTCACTAACACTCAGAGAGTGGTTTAAATGTAATGCTTAGGAAAGTCTGCGTAATATCTTCAAATGATTGAAGAATACAGAATGAAAGAATGAAGAAATTGATGCGTAGAGTAATGGCTTCTAATGCAATGTGTATTCTCTTCTTCTTCATCTTCAACGACTTCTGTAGTTATGGTCTTCAAGCATTTAGGATCCGTTAGAGACATTCCCTCAGATGTTGGCTTCAAGAAGAACTTCATTAAATGCAATAGAGTCGTTCTGGGTAGCCATTAATGCAATAGAGTCGATTACGGTTAGCCATTAATGCAATAGGAGCGTTGGTTGTACTCTAACATTAATGCAATAGGAACGTTGGTTGTACACTTCCCTTTTCGTGTAAGGACTAGAGGTACTAGGGAATAAAGCATGTTGGAAGCACTCTTTAACTGGCCTTTGGTTCTGATTATCCAAGGTTGCTTGAGAGAGTAACTTCTGACTTTTCTTGATAAGCGTGAAACTGAGTAGGAGAGAAGGCTTCAAGTCACTTTCTGGTTCTTGAAATACGATTATGATAATCCTTATAGAATTTGCATTCATAAGATAAGTGCTTCTATCTTGAAAATAACTGCGTCTATCTAGCCATTTGATTTTTCATTCGGGCTAGTAGACGAGCTCCATATTAAGGACTCAGCAAGTCCAAAGACTAGTGTGGACGAGCGCTTCTGTCACCTTTAGTGGACGAGCACTTCTGTTACTTTAGTGGACGAGAGCCTCTGTTACTTTAGTGGACGAGAGCCTCTGTTACTTTAGTGGACAGGAGCCTCTGTTACTTTAGTGGACTTTAGTGGGCCTCTGTTACTTTAGTGGACAAGAGCCTCTGTTACTTTAGTGGACGAGAGCCTCTGTTACTTTAGTGGACGAGCTCCATATGCCACATCATTGGACGAGCGTTTCTGATTCCTTAATGGACGAACTTCATCTGCCACGTCATTGGACGAGCGCTTCTGATACCTTAATGGATGAGATCCAGATGCCACGTCATTGGACGAGCCATTCTGATTCCTTAATGGACGAGCTTCATCTGCCACGTCATTGGACGAGTGCTTCTGATACCTTAATGGACGAGATCTAGATGCCACGTCATTGGACGAGCCATTCTGATTCCTTAATGGACGAGCTCCATCTGCCACGCCATTGGACGAGCCATTCAGATTTCTTAATGGACGAGCTCCATCTGCCACGTCATTGAACGAGCGCTTCTGATACCATTAGTAGACGCAGGCTTTCATCACTTTAGTGGACGCAATTTTCTATCTCTCGTGTTTTGGACGTGCGTTTCAATCACTACAATGCTGGACGTTTGTTTCAATCACTTGTGTGTTGGACGGATGATTCTCTTATTTAATTTGCACACTCGATAGATAGGTTAGCAACCAATATGAAGGTTAATTAAATCATTAACCAAAGTTTAGTTCTCATAAAAACTTAGGAAAACACACATCAGACATTTTAGAGACTTAACATATGATACCTTGTTGGAAAGCTTATTCAGAGGCCCTTAATTTGGTCTAGGGTTAGGTCAGGATTAACAAGCATAAATAGGAGTTTACAGATGCACAAGCCAAAGAGAGACGGAAATTAGACAACTTTTACAATCATTGTTTTTGCTTTTACATTATTGGGCTTAATTCCAAAACATTGTTAATTTTCGGATATTTCATCCATCCTGATCTTGTTGCCTTGCACAGAGCATAACTTGAGCTACAAATATCGGATTTTGGTGATCTTGCTGTCCCTAGCAAGATAAGGAAGAGACCTACAATTTCTGGTTTCACAAGAATTGTCAAATTAGGCCAAAATCAAGTCTAAATTGCATCCCGAGTTCTCTGGCGCGGATCAGTATGCAGTCCATGATGTTCCTTCACTTAAATGGGCCTAACTTACTCATCTTAAGCCCAATTAAGGCATATGATACCTTGTTGAAAAGCTTATTCAGAGGCCCTTAATTTGGTCTAGGGTTAGTTAAGGATTAATAAGCATAAAAAGAAGTTTAAAGCGGCACAAGCCAGAGAGAGACTGAAATTAGACAACTTTTACAATCATTGTTTTTGCTTTTACATTATTGGGCTTAATTGGTCTTAATTGCTAAACATTGTTAATTTTCGGATTTTTCACTCATCCTGACCTTGTTGCCTTGCGCAGAGCATAACTAGAGCTACAGATATCGGATTTTGGTGATCTTCCTGCCCCTAGAAAGATAAGGAAGAGACCTACAATTTCAGGATTCACAAGAATTGTCAAATTAGGCAAAAATCAAGGCTAAATTGGGTCCCGAAATCTCTGGCACGGATTAGTGTGCAGTCCATGGTTTTCCTTCACTTAAATGGGCCTAACTTACTCATCTTAAGCCCAATTAAGGCATATGATACCATGTTGGAAAGCTTATTCAGAGGACCTTAATTTGGTCTAGGGTTAGGTCAGGATTAATAAGCATAAATAACATTTTACAATCATTGTTTTTGCAATCATTGTTTTCACTCATCCTGACGTTGTTGCCTTGTACAGAGTATAGCCAGGGAGAGACGGAAATTGGACAACTTTTATAATAATTGGTTTTGATTTTACATAATTGGGCTTAATTGCTAAACATTGTTAATTTTCGGATTTTTCACTCATCCTGACCTTGTTGCCTTGCACAGAGCATAACTAGAGCTACAGATATCGGATGTTGGTGATATTGCAGTCCCTAGAAAGATAAGAGACAGACCTACAATTTCAGGTTTCACAAGAATTATCAAATTAGGCCAAAATCAAGGATAAATTGGGCCCCGAGTTCTCTGGCGCGGATGAGTGCGTAGTCCATGATGTTCCTTCACTTAAATGGGCCAAACTTACTCATCTTCAACCCAATTAAGGCATATGATACCTTGTTGGAAAGCTTATTCAGAGTCCCTTAATTTGGTCTAGGGTTAGGTCAGGATTAATAAGTATAAATAGGAGTTTACAGCCGGACAAGACAGAGAGAGACGGAAATTAGACAACTTTTACAATCTTTGTTTTGGCTTTTACATTATGGGGCTTAATTTCTAAACATTGTTAATTTTCGGATTTTTCACTCATCCTGACCTTGTTGCCTTGCACAGAGCATAACTAGAGCTACAGATACCGGATTTTGGTGATCTTGTTGTCCCTAGAAAGATAATGGAGAGAAATACAATTTAAGGTTTTACAAGAATTGTCAAATTAGGCCAAAATAAAGGCTAAATTGGGTCCCGATCAGTGCGCAGTACATGATGTTCCTTCACTTAAATGGGCCTAACTTACTGATCTTAAGCCCAATTAAAGAATATGAAACCTTGTTGGAAAGCTTATTCAGAGGCTCTTAATTTGGTCAAGGGTTGGGAAATGATTAATAAGCATAAATAGCAGTTTACAGCTGGACAACCCAGAGAGAGACGGAAATTAGACAACTTTTAAATCATTGTTTTTACTTTTACATTATGGGGCTTAATTGGGCTTAATTTCTAAACATTGTTAATTTTCGGGTTTTTCACTCATCCTGACGTTGTTGCCTTGTACAGAGTATAACTAGAGCTATAGATATAGGATTTTGGTGATCTTGCTGTACCTAGAAAGATAAGGAAGAGACCTACAATTTCATGTTTCACAAGAATTGTCAAATTAGGCCAAAATCATGGCTAAATTGGGTCGCGAGTTCTCTGGCACGGATCAGTGCGCAGTCCATGATGTTCCTTCACTTAAAAGGGCCTAACTTACTCATCTTAAGCCCAATTATGGCATATGACACACCTTGTTGGAAAGCTTATTAGGTGTCCCTTAATTTGGTCTAGGGTTAGGTCAGGATTAATAAGCATAAATAGCAGTTTACAGCCGCACAAACCAGAGAGAGTCGAATATTAGACAACTTTTACAATCATTGTTTTTGCTCTCACATTATTGGGCTTAATTCCTAAACATTGTTAATTTTCGGATTTTTCACTCATCCTGACCTTGTTGTCTTGCGCAAAGCATAACTAGAGCTACAGATATCAGATTTGGGTGATGCGGTCCCTAGAAAGATAAGGAAGAGATCTACATTGTCAGGTTTCACAAGAATTGTCAAATCTGGCCAAAATCAAGGCTAAATTGGATCCTGAGTTCTCTGGCGCGGATCACTGCACAGTCCATGATGTTCCTTCACTTAAATGGGCCTAACTTACACATCTTAATCCCAATTAAGGCATATGATACGTTGTTGGAAAGCTTATTCAGAGGCCCATAATTTGGTCTAGGGTTAGCTCAGGATTAATAAGCATAAATAGCAGTTTACAGACGCAGAGTTCAAAGAGAGACGGAAATTGGACAACTTTTATAATCATTGTTTTTGCTTTTACATTATTGGGCTTAATTGCTAAACATTGTTAATTTTCGGATTTTTCACTCGTCCTGACCTTGTTACCTTGCGCAGAGCATAACTAGAGCTACAAATATCGGATTTTGGTGATATTGCAGTCCCTAGAAAGATAAGGAAGAGACCTACAATTTCATGTTTCACAAGAATTATCAAATTAGGTCAAAATGAAGGATAAATTGGGTCCCGAGTTCTCTGGCGCGGATGAGTGCGTAGTCCACGAAGTTCCTTCACTTAAATGGGCCTAACTTACTGATCTTAAGCCCAATTAAAGAATATGAAACCTTGTTGGAAAGCTTATTCAAATGCTCTTAATTTGGTCTAGTGTTGGGAAATGATTAATAAGCATAAATAGCATTTTATAGTTGGACAACCCAGAGAGAGACGGAAATTAGACAACTTTTACAATCATTGTTTTGCTTTTACATTATGGGGCTTAATTGGGATTAATTGCTAAACATTGTTAATTTTCGGATTTTTCACTCATCCTGACCTTGTTGCCTTGCACAGTGTATAACTAGAGCTATAGATATAGGATTTTGGTGATCTTGCTATCCCTAGAAAGATAAGGAAGCGACCTACAATTTCAGGTTTCAAAAGAATTGTCAAATTTGGTCAAAATGAAGGCAAATTGTGTCCCGAGTTATTTGGCTCGGATCCGTGCAGAGTCCATGATTTTCCTTCACTTAAATGGGCCTAACTTACTCATCTTAAGCCCAATTAAGGCATATGATACCTTGTTGGAAAGCTTATTCGCGGTCCCTTAATTTGGTCTAGGGTTAGGTCAGGATTAATAAGCATAAATAGCAGTTTACAGCCGCACAAGTCAGATAGAGACGGAAATTAGACAACTTGTACAATCATTGTTTTTGCTTTTACATTATTGAGCTTAATTGGGCTTAATTGCTAAACATTGTTAATTTTCGGATTTTTCACTCATCCTGACCTTGTTGTCTTGCGCAGATCATAACTAGAGCTACAGATATCGGATTTTGGTGATCTTGCTGTCCCCAGAAAGACAAGGAAGACACCTACAATTTCAGGTTTCACTAGAATTGTCAAATTAGGTCAAAATCAAGTCTAAATTGGGTCCCGACTTCTCTGGCGCGGATCAGTGTGTAGTCTATGATGTTCCTTCACTCAAATGTGCCTAACTTACTCATCTTAAGCTAAATTAAGGGATATAATACCTTGATGGAAAGTTTATTCAGAGGCCCTTAATTTGGTCTTGGTTTAGGTCCGGATTAACAAGCATAAATAACAGTTTACAGTCACACAAACCAGAGAGAGACAGAAATTAGGCAACTTTTACAATCGTTGTTTTTTCGTTTACATTATTCGGCTTAATTAGGCTTAATTGCTAAACATTGTTAATTTTCGGATTTTTCACTCATCCTGACCTTGTTGCCTTGCACAGAGAATAACCAGAGCTACAAATATAGGATTTTGGTGATCTTGTTGTCCCTAGAAAGATAAGGAAGAGACCTACAATATCAGGTTTCACAAGAATAGTCAAATTAGGCCAAAATCAAGGCTAAATTGGGTCCCGAGTTCTCTGGCACGGATCATTGTGCAGTCCATGATGTTCCTTCACTTAAATAGGAATAACTTACTCATCTTAAGCCCAATTAAGGTGTATGATACCTTGTTGGAAAGCATATTTGGAGTCCCTTAATTTGTTCTAGTGTTAGGTTAGGATTAATAAGCATAAATAGCAGTTTACAACTGCACAAGCCAGAGAGAGATGGAAATTAGACAATTTTTACAATCATTGTTTTTGCTTTTACATTATTGGGCTTAATTAGTCTTAATTGCGGAACATTGTTAATTTTCGGATTTTTCACTCATCCTGACCTTGTTGCCTTGTACATAGCATAACTAGAGCTACAGATATCGGATTTTGGTGATCTTGCTGTCCCTAGAAAGATAAAGAAGAGACCAACAATTTCAGGTTTCACAAGAATTGTCAAATTAGGCCAAAATCGAGGCTAAATTGGGTATCGAGTTCTCTGTCGCGGATCAGTGCGGAGTCCATGATGTTCCTTCACTTAAATTGGCCTAACTTACTCATCTTAAGCCCAATTAAGGCATATGATACCTTGTTGGAAAGCTTATTCGGAGTACCTTAATTTGGTCTAGGGTTAGGTCAGGATTAATAAGCAAAAATAGCAGTTTACAGACGGACAAGCCAGAGAGAGACGAAAATTAGACAACTTTTACCATCATTGTTTTTGCTTTATATTATGGGGCTAATTGGGCTTAATTGCTAAATATTGTTAATTTTCAGATTTTTCAATCAATTTGACCAAGTTGCCTTGCGCAGAGCATAACTAGAGCTACAAATATCAGATTTTGGATATCTTGCTGTCCCTAGAGAGATAAGGATGAGACCTACAATTTCAGGTTTCACAAGAATTGTCAAATTAGGCCAAAATCGAGGCTAAATTGGGTATCGAGTTCTCTGTCGCGGATCAGTGCGCAATCCATGATGTTCTTTCACTTGAATTGGCCTAACTTACTCATCTTAAGCCCAATTAAGGCATATGATACCTTGTTGGAAAGCTTATTCCGAGGCCCTTAATTTGATCAAGGGTTAGGTCAGGATAAATAAGCATAAATAGCAGTTTACAACCGGAAAATCCAGAGAGAGACGGAAATTAGACAACTTTTACCTTCACTGTTTTTGCTTTTACATTATGGTGCTTAATTGGGCTTCATTGCTAAACATTGTTAATTTTCAGACTTTTCACTCATCCTGACCTTGAAGCCTTGGGCATAGCATAACTAGAGCTACAGATATCGGATTTTGGTGATCTTACTGTCCCTAGAAAGATAAGGAAGAGAACTTAAATTTCAGGTTTCGAAAGAATTGTCAAATTAGGCCAAAATCAAGTCTAAATTGGGTTTCGAGTTCTCTCAGTGCGGATCGATTATGCGGTCTATGATGTTCCTTCACTTAAATGGGCCTAACTTAGTCATATTAAGCCCAATTAAGGCATATGATACCTTGTTGTAAAGCTTATTCAGAGGCCCTTAATTTGGTCTAAGGTTAGGTCAGGATTAATAAGCATAAATAGCAGTTTACAGCCGCACAAGCAGAGAGAGACATAAATTGGACAACTTTTATAATCATTGTTTTTGCTTTTACATTATTGGGCTTAATTGCTAAACATTGTTAATTTTCAGATTTTTCACTCATTCTGACCTTGTTACCTTGCGCAGAGCATAACTAGAGCTACAGATATCAGATTTTGGTGATCTAGTTGTCCCTAGAAAGTTTAGGAAGAGACCTACAATTTCTGGTTTCACAAGAATTGTCAAATTAGGTCAAAATCAAGGCAAAATTATGTCCCGAGTTCTCTGGCGCGGATCAGCGCGCAGTCTATGATGTTCCTTCACTTGAATTGGCCTAACTTACTCATCTTAAGCCCAATTAAGGCATATGATACCTTGTTGGAAAGCTTATTCCGAGGCCCTTAATTTGGTCTAGGGTTATTTCAGGATTAATAAGCTTATATATCAGTTTACTTCCGTACAAGAGAGAGAGAGACGGAAATTAGACAACTTTTACAATCATTGTTTTTGCTTTTACATTATTGGGCTTAATTAGGCTTAATTGCTAAACATTGTTAATTTTCGGATTTTTCACTCATCCTGACCTTGTTGCCATGGGCAGAGCATAACTATAGCTACAGATATCGGATCTAGGATATCTTGCTATCCCTGGAAAGATAAGGAAGAGACCTACAATTTCAGGTGTCGCAAGAATTGTCGAATTAGGCCAAACTCGAGGCTAAATTGTGTCCCGAGTTCTCTGGCGCGGATCAGTGTGCAGTCCATGATGTTCCTTCACTTAAATGGGCCTAACTTACTCATCTTAATCCCAATTAAGGCATATGATACCTTGTTGAAAGCTTATTCCGAGGCCCTTAATTTGATCTAGGGTTAGGTCAGGATAAATAAGCATAAATAGCAGTTTACAGCCAGACAAGCCAGAGAGAGACGGAAATTAGACAACTTTTACCTTCACTGTTTTTGCTTTTACATTATGGTGCTTAATTGGGCTTCATTGCTAAACATTGTTAATTTTCGGACTTTTCACTCATCCTGACCTTGTAGCCTTGGGTAGAGCATAACTAGAGCTATAGATATCGGATTTTGGTGATCTTACTGTCCCTAGAAAGATAAGGAAGAGAACTAAAATTTCAGGTTTCGCAAGAATTGTCAAATTAGGCCAAAATCAAGTCTAAATTGGGTTTCGAGTTCTATGGTGCGGATCAGTGTGCAGTCTATGATGTTCCTTCACTTAAATGGGCCTAACTTAGTCATATTAAGCCCAATTAAGGCATATGATACCTTGTTGTAAAGCTTATTCAGAGGCCCTTAATTTGGTGTAGGGTTAGGTCAGGATTAATAGGCATAAATAGCAGTTTACAGCCGCACAAGCCAGAGAGAGTAGGAATTTGGACAACTTTTATAATCATTGTTTTTGATTTTACATTATTCGGCTTAATTGCTAAACATTGTTAATTTTCGAATTTTTCACTCATCCTGACCTTGTTACCTTGCGCAGAGCATAACTAGAGCTACAGATATCGGATTTGGGTGATCTAGCTGTCCCCAGAAAGATAAGGAAGAGACCTACAATTTCAGGTTTCACAAGAATTGTCAAATTAAGTCAAAATCAAGGCAAAATTGTGTCCCGAGTTCTCTGGCGCGGATCAGTGCGCAGCCCACGATGTTCCTTCACTTGAATTGGCCTAACTTACTCATCTTAAGCCCAATTAAGGCATATGATACCTTGTTGGAAAGCTTATTCCGATGCCCTTAATTTGGTCTAGGGTTATTTCAGGATTAATAAGTATAAATATCAGTTTATCGCCGTACAAGCCAGAGAGAGACGAAAATTAGACAAATTTTACAATCATTGTTTTTGCTTTTACATTATTGGGCTTAATTAGGCTTAATTGCTAAACAATGTTAATTTTCGGATTTTTCACTCATCCTGACCTTGTTGCCATGGGCAGAGCATAACTAGAGCTACAGATATCGGATCTAGGATATCTTACTGTGCCTGGAAAGATAAGGAAGAGACCTACAATTTCTGGTTTCACAAGAATTGTCGAATTAGGCCAAAATCGAGGCTAAATTGTGTCCCGAATTCTCAGGCTCAAACAAGTGCGCAGTCCATGATGTTCCTTCACTTAAATGGGCCTAACTTACCCATCTTAAGCCCAATTGAGGCATATAATACCTTGTTTGAAAGCTTATTCGGAGTCCCATAATTTGGTCTAGGGTTAGGTTAGGATTAGTAGGAATAAATAGTAGTTTACAGCCGCACAAGCCAGAGAGAGGTGGAACTTAGACAACTTTTACAATCATTGTTTTTGCTTTTACATTATTGGACTTAATTGCTAAACATTGTAAATTTTCGGATTTTTCACTCATCCTGACCTTGTTGCCTTGCGTAGAGCATAACTAGAGCTACAGATATCGGATTTTGGTGATCTTACTGTCCCTAGAATGATAAGGAAGAGACCTATAATTTCAGGATTCCCAAGAATTGTCAAATTAGGCCATAATCAAGTCTAAATTGGATCCCGGATCCTCTGGCGCGGATCACTGCGCAGTTCATGATTTTCCTTCACTTAATTGGCCCTAACTGCCACACATCTTAATCCCAATTAAGGCATATGATACCTTGTTGGAAAGCTTATTCAGAGGCCCATAATTTGGTCTAGAGTTAGGTCGGGATTAATAAGCATAAACAGAAGTTTACAGCCGCAGAAGCCAGAGATAGACGGAAATTAGACAAATTTTATAATCATTGTTTTTACTTTTACATTATTGGGCTTAATTGCTAAACATTGTTAATTTTCAGATTTTTCACTCATCCTGACAGTGTTGCCTTGCGCAGAGCATAACTAGAGCTACATATATCGGATTTTGGTGATCTTTTTTGTCAGTAGAAAGATAAGGATGAGACCTACAATTTCAAGTTTCACAAGAATTGTCAAATTAGTTCAAAATCAAGGCTAAATTGTGTCCCGAGTTCTCTGGCGCGGATCAGTGTGCAGTCTATGATGTTCCTTCACTTAAATGGGCCTAACTTACTCATCTTAATCCCAATTAAGGCAGATGATACCTTGTTGAAAGCTTATTAAGAGGCCCTTAATTTGATCTAGGGTTAGGTCAGGATAAATAAGCATAAATAGCAGTTTACAGCCGGACAAGCCAGAGAGAGACGGAAATTAGACAACTTTTACCTTCACTGTTTTTGCTTTTACATTATGGTGCTTAATTGGGCTTCATCGCTAAACATTGTTAATTTTCGGACTTTTCACTCATCCTGACCTTGTAGCCTTGGGCAGAGCATAACTAGAGCTACAGATATCGGATTTTGGTGATCTTACTGTCCCTAGAAAGATAAGGAAGAGAACTAAAATTTCAGGTTTCGCAAGAGTTGTCAAATTAGGCCAAAATCAAGTCTAAATTGGGTTTCGAGTTAGATGGTGCGGATCAGTGTGCAGTCTATGATGTTCCTTCACTTAAATGGACCTAACTTAGTCATATTAAGCCAAATTAAGGCAAATGATACCTTGTTGTAAAGCTTATTCAGAGGCCCATAATTTGGTCTAGGGTTAGGTCGGGATTAATAAGCATAAACAGAAGTTTACAGCCGCAGAAGCCAGAGATAGACGAAATTTGGACAACTTTTATAATCATTGTTTTTGCTTTTACATTATTGGGCTTAATTGCTAAACATTGTTAATTTTCGAATTTTTCACTCATCCTGACCTTGTTACCTTGCGCAGAGCATAACTATAGCTACAGATATCGGATTTTGGTGATCTAGCTGTCCCTAGAAAGATAAGGAAGAGACCTACAATTTCAGGTGTCACAAGAATTGTCAAATTAGGTCAAAATCAAGGCTAAATTGTGTCCCGAGTTCTCTGGCGCGGATCAGTGCGCAGCCCATGATGTTCCTTCACTTGAATTGGCCTAACTTACTCATCTTAAGCCCAATTAAGGCATATGATACCTTGTTGGAAAGCTTATTCCGAGACCCTTAATTTGGTCTAGGGTTATTTCAGGATTAATAAGTATAAATATCAGTTTATCGCCGTACAAGCCTGAGAGAGACGGAAATTAGACAACTTTTACAATCATTGTTTTTGCTTTTACATTATTGGGCTTAATTAGGCTTAATTGCTAAACAATGTTAATTTTCGGATTTTTCACTCATCCTGACCTTGTTGCCATGGGCAGAGCATAACTAGAGTTACAGATATCGGATCTAGGATATCTTACTGTCCCTGGAAAGATAAGGAAGAGACCTACAATTTCAGGTTTCACAAGAATTGTCGAATTAGGCCAAAATCGAGGCTAAATTGTGTCCCGAGTTCTCAGGCTCAAACAAGTGCGCAGTCCATGATGTTCCTTCACTTAAATGGGCCTAACTTACCCATCTTAAGCCCAATTGAGGCATATAATACCTTGTTTGAAAGCTTATTCGGAGTCCCTTAATTTGGTCTAGGGTTAGGTTAGGATTAGTAGGAATAAATAGTAGTTTACAGCCGCACAAGCCAGAGAGAGGTGGAACTTAGACAACTTTTACAATCATTGTTTTTGCTTTTACATTATTGGACTTAATTGCTAAACATTGTAAATTTTCGGATTTTTCACTCATCCTGACCTTGTTGTCTTGCGTAGAACATAACTAGAGCTACAGATATCGGATTTTGGTGATCTTACTGTCCCTAGAATGATAAGGAAGAGACCTACAATTTCAGGATTCACCAGAATTGTCAAATTAGGCCATAATCAAGGCTAAATTGGATCCCGGATCCTCTGGCGCGGATCACTGCACAGTTCATGATTTTCCTTCAATTAATTGGCCCTAACTGCCACACATCTTAATCCCAATTAAGGCATATGATACCTTGTTGGAAAGCTTATTCAGAGGCCCATATTTTGGTCTAGGGTTAGGCCGGGATTAATAAGCATAAACAGAAGTTTACAGCCGCAGAAGCCAGAGATAGACGGAAATTAGACAAATTTAATAATCATTGTTTTTGATTTTACATTATTGGGCTTAATTGCTAAACATTGTTAATTTTTAGATTTTTCACTCATCCTGACCGCGTTGCCTTGCGCAGAGCATAACTAGAGCTACATATATCGGATTTTGGTGATCTTGCTGTCAGTAGAAAGATAAGGATGAGACCTACAATTTCAAGTTTCACAAGAATTGTCAAATTAGTTCAAAATCAAGGCTAAATTGTGTCCCGAGTTCTCTGGCGCGGATCAGTGTGCAGTCCATGATGTTCCTTCACTTAAATGGGCCTAACTTACTCATATTAATCCCAATTAAGGCATATGATACCTTGTTGAACGCTTATTCCGAGGCCCTTAATTTGATCTAGGGTTAGGTCAGGATAAATAAGCATAAATAGCAGTTTACAGCCGGACAAGCCAGAGAGAGACGGAAATTTGACAACTTTTACCTTCACTGTTTTTGCTTTTACATTATGGTGCTTAATTGGGCTTCATTGCTAAACATTGTTAATTTTCGGACTTTTCACTCATCCTGACCTTGTAGCCTTGGGCAGAGCATAACTAGAGCTACAGATATCGGATTTGGTGATCTTACTGTCCCTAGAAAGATAAGGAAGAGAACTAAAATTTCAGGATTCGCAAGAGTTGTCAAATTAGGCCAAAATCAAGTCTAAATTGGGTTTCGAGTTCTATGGTACGGATTAGTGTGCAGTCTATGATGTTCCTTCACTTAAATGGGCCTAACTTAGTCATATTAAGCCCAATTAAGGCATATGATACCTTGTTGTAAAGCTTATTCAGAGGCCCATAATTTGGTCTAGGGTTAGGTCGGGATTAATAAGCATAAACAGAAGTTTACAGCCGCAGAAGCCAGAGATAGACGGAATTTGGACAACTTTTATAATCATTGTTTTTGCTTTTACATTATTGGGCTTAATTGCTAAACATTGTTAATTTTCGAATTTTTCACTCATCCTGACCTTGTTACCCTGCGCAGAGCATAACTAGAGCTACAGATATCGGATTTTGGTGATCTATTTGTCCATAGAAAGATAAGGAAGAGACCTACAATTTCAGGTGTCACAAGAATTGTCAAATTAGCTCAAAATCAAGGCTAAATTGTGTCCCGAGTTCTCTGGCGCGGATCAGTGCGCAGCCCATGATGTTCCTTCACTTGAATTGGCCTAACTTACTCATCTTAAGCCCAATTAAGGCATATGATACCTTGTTGGAAAGCTTATTCCGAGGCCCTTAATTTGGTCTAGGGTTATTTCAGGATTAATAAGTATAAATATCAGTTTATCGCCATACAAGCCAGAGAGAGACGGAAATTAGACAACTTTTACAATCATTGTTTTTACTTTTACATTATTGGGCTTAATTAGGTTTAATTGCTAAATATTGTTAATTTCCGGATTTTTCACTCATCCTGACATTGTTGCCATGGGCAGAGCATAACTAGAGCTACAGATATCGGATCTAGGGTATCTTGCTGTCCCTGGAAAGATAAGGAAGAGACCTACAATTTCAGGTTTCACAAGAATTGTCGAATTAGGCCAAAATCGAGGCTAAATTGTGTCCCGAGTTCTCTGGCTCAAACAAGTGCGCAGTCCATGATGTTCCTTCACTTAAATGGGCCTAACTTACCAATCTTAAGCCCAATTGAGGCATATGATACCATGTTTGAAAGCTTATTCGGAGGCCCTTAATTTGGTCTAGGGTTAGGTTAGGATTAATAAGAATAAATAGTAGTTTACAGCCGCACAAGCCAGAGAGAGGTGGAACTTAGACAACTTTTACAATCATTGTTTTTGCTTTTACATTATTGGACTTAATTGCTAAACATTGTAAATTTTTGGATTTTTCACTCATCCTGACCTTGTTGTCTTGCGTAGAGCATAACTAGAGCTACAGATATCGGATTTTGGTGATCTTACTGTCCCTAGAATGATAAGGAAGAGACCTACAATTTCAGGACTCACCAGAATTGTCAAATTAGGCCATAATCAAGGCTAAATTGGATCCCGGATCCTCTGGCGCGGATCACTGCACAGTTCATGATTTTCCTTCAATTAATTGGCCCTAACTGCCACACATCTTAATCCCAATTAAGGCATATGATACCTTGTTGGAAAGCTTATTCAGAGGCCCATATTTTGGTCTAGGGTTAGGCCGGGATTAATAAGCATAAACAGAAGTTTACAGCGCAGGCTTTAGAGATAGACGGAAATTAGACAAATTTAATAATCATTGTTTTTGCTTTTACATTATTGGGCTTAATTGCTAAACATTGTTAATTTTTAGATTTTTCACTCATCCTGACCGTGTTGCCTTGCGCAGAGCATAACTAGAGCTACATATATCGGATTTTGGTGATCTTGCTGTCAGTAGAAAGATAAGGATGAGACCTACAAATTCAAGTTTCACAAGAATTGTCAAATTAGTTCAAAATCAAGGCTAAATTGTGTCCCGAGTTCTCTGGCGCGGATCAGTGTGCAGTCCATGATGTTCCTTCACTTAAATGGGCCTAACTTACTCATCTTAATCCCAATTAAGGTATATGATACCTTGTTGAAAGCTTATTCCGAGGCCCTTAATTTGATCTAGGGTTAGGTCAGGATAAATAAGCATAAATAGCAGTTTACAGCCGGACAAGCCAGAGAGAGACGGAAATTAGACAACTTTTACCTTCACTGTTTTTGCTTTTACATTATGGTGCTTAATTTGGCTTCATTGCTAAACATTGTTAATTTTCGGACTTTTCACTCATCCTGACCTTGTAGCCTTGGGCACAGCATCACTAGAGCTACAGATATCCGATTTTGGTGATCTTAATGTCCCTAGAATGATAAGGAAGAGAACTAAAATTTCAGGTTTCGCAAGAGTTGTCAAATTAGGCCAAAATCAAGTCTAAATTGGGTTTCGAGTTCTATGGTGCGGATCAGTGTGCAGTCTATGATGTTCCTTCACTTAAATGGGCCTAACTTAGTCATATTAAGCCCAATTAAGGCATATGATACGTTGTTGTAAAGCTTATTCAGAGGCCCTTAATTT
This sequence comes from Sophora flavescens, assembly GCA_030762895.1. Classification (NCBI taxonomy): domain Eukaryota; kingdom Viridiplantae; phylum Streptophyta; class Magnoliopsida; order Fabales; family Fabaceae; genus Sophora; species Sophora flavescens. The sequence continues at coordinate 8,681,984 of JAUPTC010000011.1, read as the reverse complement.
GGTCTAGGGTTAGGTCAGGATTAATAAGCATAAATGGCAGTTTACAGCCGCACAAGCCAGAGAGAGACGGAATTTGGAAAACTTTTATAATCATTGTTTTTGCTTTTACATTATTGGGCTTAATTGCTACACATTGTTAATTTTCGAATTTTTCACTCATCCTGACCTTGTTACCTTGCGCAGAGCATAACTAGAGCTACATATATCGGATTTTGGTGATCTAGCTGTCCCCAGAAAGATAAGGAAGAGACCTACAATTTCAGGTTTCACAAGAATTGTCAAATTAGGTCAAAATCAAGGCTAAATTGTGTCCCGAGTTCTTTGGTGCGGATCAGTGCGCAGCCCATGATGTTCTTTCACTTGAATTGGCCTAACTTACTCATCTTAAGCCCAATTAAGGCATATGATACCTTGTTGGAAAGCTTATTCCGAGGCCCTTAATTTGGTCTAGGGTTATTTCAGGATTAATAAGTATAAATATCAGTTTACTGCCGTACAAGCCAGAGAGAGACGGAAATTAGACAACTTTTACAATCATTGTTTCTGCTTTTACATTATTGGGCTTAATTAGGCTTAACTGCTAAACATTGTTAATTTTCGGATTTTTCACTCATCCTGACCTTGTTGCCATGGGCAGAGCATAACTAGAGCTACAGATATCGGATTTTGGTGATCTTGCCGTCCCTAGAAAGATAAGGAAGAGACCTACAATTTCAGGTTTCACAAGAATTGTCAAATTAGGCCAAAATCAAGGCTAAATTGGGTCCCGAGTTCTCTGGCTTGGACAAGTGCACATTCCATGTTGTTCCTTCACTTAAATGGGACTAACTTACACATCTTAATCCCAATTACGGCTTATGATACCTTGTTGGAAAGCTTATTCAGAGGCCCTTAATTTGGTCTTGGGTTAGCTCAGGATGAATAAGCATAAATAGAAGTTTACATCCGCACAAGACAGAGAGAGTCGAAAATTAGACAACTTTTACAATCATTGTTTTTGCTTTTACATTATTGGGCTTAATTGCTAAACATTGTTAATTTTTTGATTTTTCACTTATCCTGACCATGTTGCCTTGCACAGAGCATAACTAGAGCTACTGATATCGGATTTTGGTAATCTTGCTGTCCCTAGAAATATAAGGAAGAGACCTACAATTTTAGTTTTCACAAGAATTGTCAAATTAAGCAAAACTCAAGGTTAAAATTTGTGCCGAGTTCTCTGGCACGGATCAGTTCGCAGTCCATGATGTTCCTTCGCTTAAATGGGCCTAACTTACTCATCTTAAGCCTAATTAAGGAATATGATACCTTGTTGGATAGCTTATTCAGAGGCCCTTAATTTGGTCTAGGGTTAGGTCATGATTAATAAGCATAAATAGTAGTTTACATTGGCACAAGCCAGAGAGATGGAAATTAGACAACTTTTACAACCATTGTTTTTGCTTTTACATTATTGGGCTTAATTGCTAAACTTTGTTAATTTTCAGATTTTTCACTCATCTTGACCTTGTTGCCTTGGGCAGAGCATAACTAGAGCTACAGATATCGGATTTTGGTGATCTTGCTGTCCCTAGAAAGATAAGGAAGAGACCTACAATTTCAGGTTTCACAAGAATAGTCAAATTAGGTCAAAATCAAAGCAAAATTGGGTCCCGAGTTCTCTGGCACGGATCAGTGCGCAGTCCATGATGTTCCTTCACTTAAATTGGCCTAACTCACTCATCTTAAGCCCAATTAAGGCATATGCTAAAATAGACAAGTATAAACACGAGAAGGGGGGTTGAATTGTGTTTATTAGAATTTAAGCAAAGTTGAAATCTTTTCGTAAACAGAAGCTAGTTTTGGACGAGTGGAAGAATACAGGATGGACGGGTGACTTTTGCAAACACACCACTTGATAGACGTAAGAAAAACTAAAGCAATTAAAGTGTTTAAGGATGGAGAGATTGACATAGTTATTTATCCTGGTTTTCTCTTCAAAACAAAGAGCTACGTCCAGTCCTTGGCAGCACCAAGATTTATCCACTATAACTGATCAGGTTACAGACTCAAGTATTGTTTGCACACCTAGCCTCTTCAGGCTCAAAGACAAGTAATGTTTGCACGCCTAGTCTCTTCTGGCTCATAACAAGTATTGTTTGCACACCTAGCCTCTTCAGCGATTAGGATTGTAGGTCTTCAACAATTTCTGTAGTTATGGTCTTCAAGCATTTAGGATCCGTTAGAGACATTCCCTCAGATGTTGGCTTCAAGTAGAACTTCATTAAATGCAATAGAGTCGTTCTGGGCAGCCATTAATGCAATAGAGTCATTCTGGGCAGTTGATATGCCTCTGTCTCGTCTAGTTTTATAACTAGTAAGACCATGGGTTTTGTACTAATTATTCGAGTTTAATCTCATTTTCGCCCAAATTTGGATTTAATTGTCCTTAAGCAACATTTTGAGTCTCTTAAGTAGTCTTAGGATATTTTAGTTAATTTTGAGTCAAATAAAGCATTTACTGCTATTTCATATTTTCAGGTTAATGAGAAGAGAAAAAAGGGAAGGACACTTAAAGCAGAAGCCATCACGGCCAGGCCGTGACACTGGTCACGGCCGTGATGAGCTACCCCTGAAGACCAGAAAGCATCACGGCCCAGCCGTGATACCCATCACAGGCGTGATGAGAAAACCCTGAAGATCAGAGAGCATCACGGCCTAGCCGTGATGGAGGTCACGGCCGTGACAGACTAGAATTTGAATGCGCGCCCTTGGAAGAACACGTCACGGTCTGGTCGTGATGGCCGTCACGGCCGTGACGCGCACCTGATCTATAAAAAGGCACTAGGGCAGACGCAAAAGACACACAATTTTCACTGTTTACAATTTATTTCAAAAGTTTTTGTTACGTTTGTGATGGAGAACTAATCACCAGGGATTAGTCTGCTGTAATCGGTTTCCGCCGACACTTGAGGTTCCATAATTCCCGATCAATTTGCTTATCTCTTTCAAAATTATGCTATATGCCTTGTTTGCTTAATTCAAGTTATATAGAATAAGTATTGATTAATTTCGATGATTCTATGCTCCTATACCTTGATCGCGTGTGATTGATCGTGTTTGCTTAATTCACGAGAGCTTCAATCCGTTTGCTTAATTCGGAAATTAGGAACACATATCTCGTAGTGTATAGTGCGCTTGTTTAATTGCTGCTACAATCGAAAAGGGATTAGAATCCGCTTAGGGCATGGAAATTATGTGAATCAATGATAGTTGGGAAATCGAAATAGCAGATTGATCGTTCTAGATTATCAATAATCACTTAATTGCATTGTTTTCTTAATCGGATCTCAAATCTAACCCCCCCCCCAAATCGATTTGTAGGTTAATAATAATCCAAGAGTCCTTGAGATACGATACTCGAGTTGTCGTTCCCTAACTGCAGTTTTTCTTCTAATTACTCGTTTTTGACCCGTGTGTGACAGCGGATCAAAATTGGCGCCGTTGCCGGGGGACTCTTGTTGTTATTAACGGATTTGTTGATTAATTTCTGAATTAGTTACGCTACTAGGTCCGGTTGTTCGACTTGTTTGATTTTGATCCCGAGATTGAGAGAACCTTGCATACACGCCGTAGAGCAATTCAGGCTAGCACTAGTTCACCAACCAATAGTGATAACATGGCTGATCAAAGAACACTAAGACAACTTGTGCTCCGATGTTAATTACAATGGTTTATGTATTGAATATGCTTTGATGTCGTTGCTCCTTTTGAATTGAAATCTGGTTTAATACACTTGTTGCCATGGTTTAGTGGTCTTGCGGTGAGGATCCGCATAAGCATCCGAAAGAATTCCAGGTTGTTTGTTCTACACCTTTGAGACTCGAAGGAATAACAAGAAGACCATACCCAGTGAGAGCCTTCCCATTCTCACTTCAAGGTCCTGGAAGGATTGGTTGTATTATCTTGAGACAAATTCCGTTTCAACCTGGAATGATTTGAAGAAAGTCTTCCTAGAGAGATACTTCCCTGCCTCCAGATCTGCATCAATCAGAAAAGAGATATGTGGTATTAGACAAGGCAATGAATCATTGGCCGAGTATTGGGAGAGGTTTAAGAAGTTGGTGTCCTGTTGTCCTCAGCACCAGATTTTCGAGCAACTGCTTATTCAGTGCTTTTATTAGGGATTGCTACCAATGGATAGAAACATTTTAGATGCTGCTAGCGGGGGAGCACTTGTTGATAAGACTCCAGCTGCTGCCAAGTCAATGATTGAGAACATGTCACTCAACTCCCAACAGTTCACAACCAGAAACAATTCTGTCGAAACAAGGGGTATGAATGAGATCCATGTTTCTTCTTCCAACAAAGCCCTTGAAACCAGACTTGATGAGCTTACTTCTTTAGTGAAATAGTTGGAAGTGGATAAAGCTCAAACAGCAAGGTTGTGTGGTATTTGTACTTCTCCTGAACACCTAACCGATATATGTCCCATTCTGAAAGATGAGTCGGTCACTGATTTTCCTCAAGCATATGCAACCCATCTTTACAATCAAGGCAACAATCAGAACAGGTACAACATTCCTGACCTTTCCACTAATAAGTACCACCCCAACTGGAGAAACCGTCCAAACCTTCGGTATGGAAACTCATCCACACAACAAAAACAGCTGATGTTACCGCTGACACCACCACAGAACTCTCCCCAAGTGACCACCTCTGCACCTTCCGGGCCTTCACTAGAGGACCTTGTCAAGTAAATGGCTGCAAACAATCTCCAGTTTTAGCAACAAACGGATTCTAGTATTCATACTTTGCAGACACAGATTGGACAGCTTGCCACTTCGATGAATGCCATGCAGCAAGCTCAAGGATCGAACCAACTACCTGCACAAACAGTAGTGAATCCTAATGTCCCTAATCCTAATGTGAGTGCAATTTCTTTGAGATCCGGGAAAGTTGCAGAACCAGCCTATGAAAAAAATAAGAAAATTGTTGAGGTAACACCTGAACCTTCTGTTGTTGTTGAGGCTGAAAAGGAGTGTGTGCCACCAATCCCCTTCTCGCAAAGAGTACTGAAAAATAAGAAGATTGATGAGGAAGACAAGGAGAGGGAGATTCTGGATGTATTCAGAAAAGTGGCGGTAAACATTCCGCTTCTTGATGCGATTAAGCAGGTTCCGAAATACGCGAAGTTTCTAAAGGATTTGTGCACACACAAGAGGAGGTTGAAGGGAAATGAGAGAATCAATTTGGGACGAAATGTTTCAGCCCTCATTCAACCTAAACCTGCACCTGAAAAGGTTACCGTTTCAGCCCTCAATCAGGCAATGCTACAGAAATGCAAGGATCCGGGAACTTTTGCTATTCCATGTACCATTGGGGATAGTAAATTCGACAATTGCATGTTGGATTTAGGAGCTTCTATTAATGTTATGCCTACTTCTGTTTTCAACAATCTTGATCTTGGTCCTTTGCAGCATACAGGTCTTACTATTCAGTTGGCAAACAGGACCAATGCTCGCCTCATTGGAGTAGTAGAAGATGTGCTTGTTCAAGTCAATGACTTGATTTTCCCTACTGATTTTTACATTCTGGACATGGCAGGAGAAACGAATTCAAGCATATCACCAATCATTCTGGGCGACCCGTTCATGAAAACAGCGAAAACAAAGATTGATGTTGACGATGGAACCATATCCATGGAATTTGGTGACATTGTTGCGAAATTCAACATTTTCGATGCTATGAAGCATCCCTTGGAAGAGCATTTTGTTTTTCAAATAGAGTTGCTTTCTGAAATTGTTGATGACACTTATTATGATTTGGTTGTAGCTGCTGAATTTCCATCTTTTTCTGGTTTTGATGATGTTTACTCATGTGTTGATTGTACTAACACTGACCTTTGTGCTGTTTGTGCAGAGATTGATCTTGCCTTGCGGGGGTGACAAGCAAATGAAGCTGTTTATTCAGCTGAAGTTCTTGACAGCACGGCTGCCCCAAACATACCATCTATTGAACAACCACCCTCCTTAGAGCTTAAGCCACTTCCTAAAAATCTGAAATATGCTTATTTACAGAGGAATGAAAAACTCCCGGTTATAATTTCCTCTAACCTTGATTTTGACCAAGAAACTAAGCTCTTGTAGGTTTTGAAGAAGCATAAGAAGGCGATTGGGTGGACCTTGGCCGACATACCAGGTATTAGCCCATCCAGGTGTATGCATAGGATTCTGTTGGAGGATGGGACTAAAACAGTTAGGCATCCCCAAAGGTGGCTTAACCCCTTGATTCTTGATGTTGTGAAGAAGGAGGTAACAAAACTCTTGCATGCAGGTATCATATATCCTATCTCTGACAGTAATTGTGTGAGTCCAGTGAAAGTTATACCTAAGAAATCTGGACTCAGTGGTAAAAAATAAAAACAATGAACTTGTTCCCACTAGAGTTCAGAATAGCTGGAGAGTTTGTATTGATTACAGGAGATTGAACCAGGCTACTAGAAAGGATCACTTCCCTTTGCCGTTCATCGATCAAATGCTTGAACGGCTAGCTGGTAAATCGCACTATTGTTTTCTTGATGGTTTTTCAGGTTACTTTAAAATCCACATTGCACCAGAGGATCAAGAAAAGACAACTTTTATGTGCCCTTTTGGCACTTTTGCTTACAGGAGGATGCCATTTGGTCTTTGCAATGCTCTTGGCACATTCCAGAGATGCATGATTAGTATTTTTACTGAATATATTGAGAATTGCATTGAAGTGTTTATGGATGATTTTACTGTTTATGGTTCCTCATTTGATGCATGCTTGGATAGTTTGAATCTGGTTTTGGAGAGATGCATTGAAACTGACCTTGTTTTGAATTATGAAAAATGCCATTTTATGGTTGAACAGGGAATTGTTTTGGGGCATATTATTTCTGAAAAAGGTATTTCAGTAGATCCTGCTAAGATTGAGGTGATTTCTACACTGCCTTACCCATCTTGCGTTCGCGAGATTCGCTCTTTTCTTGGTCATGCAGGTTTTTATAGGCACTTCATAAAGGATTTTAGCAAGATAGCGCTTCCTCTGTCAAACTTGTTGATGAATGATGTCATCTTCAACTTTGATGACAACTGCAAAAAGGCGTTTGATTTCTTGAAGAAAGCATTGACCTCTACTCCCATCATCCAGCCTCCTGACTGGACCCTCCCTTTTGAGATTATGTGTGATGCCTCTAACTATGCCGTGGGGGCGGTCCTTGCACAAAGGGTGGACAGGGCTGCCCATGTGATTTATTATGCTTCTAGAACTTTAGATGCTGCATAGGCTAATTACACTACTACTGAAAAGGAACTTCTAGCTATTGTTTTTGCTCTTGATAAATTCAGATCATATTTTTTAGGTTCCAAGGATATTGTTTTCACTGACCATGCAGCCTTAAAGTACTTGTTGAAGAAACCAGAAGCAAAACCGAGATTGATTCGGTGGATGTTGTTGCTCCAAGAGTTTAGTGTGGAGATTAAAGATAAAAGTGGAGCTGAGAATTTAGTGGCTGATCACTTGAGCAGAATCGAGAGGGATGAAGATCCTTCAACCATTAAGGATGACTTTCCTGATGAGCAGCTTTTTACGATTACATGGGGTAACTCCTTGGTTTGATGATATTGTTAATTATCTTGTTGCTGGTGTTTTTCCGACAGGTGCAACTAGATCACAAATTCACAAACTCAAGAGTGATGCCAAATATTATGTTTGGGATGATCCATATCTTTGGAAATTTGGTAGTGATCAGGTAATTAGGAGATGTGTCCCTGACTATGAGATTGAATCTATTTTGCATTTTTCTCATGCTTCTCAAGTAGGGGGACATTTTGGGCCACAAAGGACTGTAAGAAAAATCCTAGATTCAAGTTTTTATTGGCCCACTATTTTTAAAGATTCTTATGAGATTTACCGCACTTGTAAAGAGTGTCAGATAGTAGGTACAACCATCACTCGTAAGAGTGAAATGCCTCAGTAACCTATGCTTTTCTGTGAGGTGTTTGATGTGTGGGGAATTGACTTTATGGGTCCTTTCCCTGCATCTTTTGGTTTTCTCTATACTTTACTCGTTGTTGATTATGTTTCAAATTGGGTGGAAGCTTTCCCCACTAGGACTAATGATTCTAGAGTTGTTGCAAATTTTGTCAGGTCCAATATTTTTTGCAGGTTTGGAATACCTCATGCTATCATAAATGACCAAGGCACTCATTTTTGTAACCGCACCATGGAAGCTTTGCTCCGAAAGTATGGAGTTGTGCACAGGGTCTCTACTGCATATCATCCCCAAACTAATGGACAGGCTGAGATCTCAAACAGAGAAATCAAACAGATCTTAGAGAAAGTGGTGCAGCCAAACTGGAAGGACTGGAGCCGCCGTCTAGAAGACGCACTTTGGGCTCAAAGAACAGCTTCAAGACACCGATAGGGATGTCTCCCTATAGACTTGTGTTCGGTAACGCATGTCATCTTCCTGTAGAAATTGAGCACCGTGCTTATTAGGCGGTCAAAAGTTGTAATTTGGAAATGCAACAAGTAGGCATTGAAAGAAAACTCCAATTACAGCAGCTTAAAGAGCTTAGGTTGGAAGCCTATGAAAGCTCTCGAATTTATAAAGAGAAAACTAAGCACTTCCATGATAAGATGATTTCTAGGAAGGAATTCTCTGTGGGCCAACAGGTTTTATTGTTTAACTCCCGCCTAAAAGTGATGGTGGAAACTTGATCCAAGTGGATTGACCCATTTATTATTCTTGATGTTTTCCCTCATGGTGCGGTAGAAATAAAAAGTGCAGGTAGCAACAAGGTTTTTAAGGTTAATGGGAAGCGCTTGAAGCTATTCCATGAGAGCTCGGTGCCTGAAGATGCAACCGTAGAAGAGCTTTCCTTGGAAGAGCCCACCTACACTACAACTTGATCAGGGAGCACATTCTCCTTTCCCTCACTCTTATTTTACATTTATGTTCTTTCATTGAGGACAATGTATGTCTTAAGTGTGGGGGAGGGAACCAATTGCTTTGTTTTTGTTTTGTTTTCCTTGTTTGTGTTGCTTTGTGTCGTATGTGTGTGAGTCTTGTGTCGGTGAGCTTAATGGATTCTAATTAAATCTAGCATAGATTGACTGCATGATATTTGTTGACTGTTGATGATTTCCCCTAGGTTTTGAAAATTGAAAATTGATCCCCATGTGAAAAATTGAAAATTCAACTTTGAGAAATTTTATTGTGATTGCACGATTTATGATAAGTTTGGGGTGAAGGGATGCATACACTAGGGATTGAATCTCGGTCAAACAATTTGCGAAAAATGTCCAAGTGAGGATTTGAGCCTCCAACATGTTTTTAATTGTGTGAATCACTTTTAAGTTGCACTTTCCCGGATTTGCTTGAATCTCTTCATGGTTTGCATGCTTATGTGGTTGCATCAAATGATTTAGGCAATTTTCTTTGAAATAACTACTTGGCCTAAAAAGAACCATCCCTAATGCATGTTCCCTAGTTAGCCACATTGAGCCTAATAAGCCCATTGTTTCTTGATGAGCTTATGTTATAAGCCAAAAATCTGGAAAAACATGTTAACCCAATCTTAGGATTAGGAGAGCATGGATGCTTAGCAAGACAAAGATTGAAGGAAACTAAGTTTGGGGTGGCTACAAGGATACGATATGTTATTTGGGGTTGAGAAAAAGAAAAATAAAGGTTGGAGCCAAAGGAAAAAAGAAAAAAAAAAAGAAAAGTACAAAATGTCAAAAAAGGGGTATTTTAAGGAAAAGGGTTGTAGTCACCCAAAGCATCAAAAAGAAAAATGAAAAAAGGAATAAGAGTGGAAGTCAAGGTAAAAATTTTCATGCTCTCTTAATTCCTAGGGATGTAAAGCCTAGTAGCTTTGAATATCCTACCTTTAGCCAGGCCCCATTACAACCTTTAAAAGACCTTTTGATGTTGCATGCATGTTTTGGTGGGTACTTTGTTTGAGATGAAAATCAAATTCATGGGAAGTGCTCTTGAAATGTGAAATTGAGTGAAAAGTTGATAGCCTAGACAAATTGAGCGAAGGAGTGAAATACTAAGTGCCCTTGTGAGGAAGGCAATTGTTTGAAATTGGTGATCTCCCTTTTGTGTGTAACTTGGATCCCTTGCTTAGATTGATTACTGCATGAATGATTAAATTCTCAACTGTTTAAAGTAAATGAATGTGGGGATTACATTGTTGCAAAGGGGGAAAACATTGAAGAAAAATTGTTTTGTTAAAATTGCATGAAATTTGTGCGAAATTGGTTGAATCCTTTAAGCTTGCCATGTTTGAGTCTTTTTGAGTTTTAGTTAGCTTGGGGACAAGCAAAGTTTAAGTTTGGGGTATTTTGATAAGCCTCTGTCTCGTCTAGTTTTATTACTAGTAAGACCATGGGTTTTGTACTAATTATTAGATTTTAATCTCGTTTTCGCCCAAATTTGGATTTAATTGTCCTTAAGCAACATTTTGAGTCTCTTAAGAAGTTTTAAGATATATTAGTTAATTTTAAGTCAAATAAAGCATTTACTGCTATTTCATATTTTCAGGTTAATGAGAAGATCAAAAGGGGAAGGACACTTAAAGCAGAAGCCATCACGGCCAGGCCGTGACACTGGTCACGGCCGTGATGAGCTACCCCTGAAGACCAGAAAGCATCACGGTCCAGCCGTGATACCCATCACGGGCGTGATGAGAAGACCCTGAAGATCAGAGAGCATCACGGCCTAGTCGTGATGGAGTTCACGGTCGTGACAGACTAGAATTTGAATGCGCGCCCTTGGCAGAACACGTCACGGCCGGGACGTGATGGCCGTCACGGCCGTGACGCGCACCTGATCTATAAAAAGGCACCGGGCGGCACGCAAAAGACACCCAATTTTCACTGTTTACAATTTATTTCAAAAGTTTTTGTTACGTTTGTGATGGAGAACTAATCACCAGGGATTAGTCTGCTGTAATCGGTTTCCGTCGACACTTGAGGTTCCATGATTCCCGATCAATTTGCTTATCTCTTTCAATATTATGCTATATGCCTTGTTTGCTTAATTCAATTTATATAGAATAAGTATTGATTAATTTCAATGATTCTATGTTCCTATACCTTGATCGCGTTTGCTTAATTCGCGTGTGTTTGATTGTGTTTGCTTAATTCACGAGAGCTTCAATCCGTTTGCTTAATTCGGAAATTAGGAACATATATCTCGTAGTGTCAATTGCGCTTGTTTAATTGCTGCTACAATCGAAAAAGGATTAGAATCTGCTTAGGGCGTGGAAATTATGTGAATCAATGATAGTTGGGAAACCGAAACAGCTGATTGATCGTTCTAGCTTATCGATAATAACTTAATTGCACTGTTTTCTTAATCGGATCTCAAATCTAACCCCCCCCCCCCCCCCAAAAATCGATTTGTAGGTTAATAATAATCCAAGAGTCCTTGAGATACGATACTCGAGTTGTCGTTCCCTAACTGCAATTTTTCTTCTAATTACTCGTTTTTGACCCGTGTGCGATAACGGATCAGCAGACCATTAATGCAATAGGAACGTTGGTTGTACTCTAACATGAAGGATCATGGCGCGGATCGGTCTGCGAGTCCATGCTGTTCCTTCAATTAAATGGGCCTAACTTACTCATCTTAAGCCTAATTAAGGCACACGATACCTTGTTGGAAAGCTTATTCAGAGGCCCTTAATTTGGTCTAGGGTTAGGTGATGATTAATAAGCATAAATAGAAATTTACAATGACACAAGCCAGAGAGAGATGGAAATTAGACAACTTTTACAATCATTGTTTTTGATTTTATATTATTGGGCTTAGTTGGGCTTAATTGCTAAACATTATTAATTTTCGGATTTTTCACTCATCCTGACATTCTTGCCTTGCGCATAGCATAACTAGAGCTACATATATTGGATTTCGGTGATCTTGCTGTCCCTAGAAAGATAAGGAAGAGACCTATAATTTCAGGTTTCACAAGAATTGTCAAATTAGGGAAAAATTAAGGCGAAATTGAGTCCCGAGTTATCTGGCGCAGATCAGTGCGTAGTCCATGATGTTCCTTCACTTAAATGGGCCTAACTTACTCATCTTAAGCCCAAATAAGGCATATGATACCTTGATGGAAAGCTTATTCCGAGGCCCTTAATTTGGTCTAGGGTTAGGTCAGGATTAATAAGCATAAATAGCAGTTTACAGCCGGACAAGCCAGAGAGAGACGGAAATTAGACAACTTTTACCATCATTGTTTTTGCTTTTACATTATGGGGCTTAATTGGGCTTCATTGCTAAACATTGTTAATTTTCAGATTTTTCACTCATCTCGACCTTGTAGCCTTGGGCAGAGAATAACTAGTGCTACAGATATAGTATTTTGGAGATCTTGCTGTCCCTAGAAAGATATGGAAGAGACCTACAATTTCAGGTTGCACAAGAATTGTCAAATTAGGCCAAAATCAAGGATAAATTGTTCCCCGAATTCTCTGGCGCGGATCACTGCGCAGTCCATGATGTTCCTTCACTTAAATGGGCCTAACTTACTCATCTTAAGCCCAATTAAGGCATATGATACCTTCTTGGAAAGCTTATTCAGAGTCCCTTAATTTGGTCAGGATTAAAAAGCATAAATAGCATTTTACAGCCGCACACACCAGAGGGAGACGAAAATTAGAAAACTTTTACAATCATTGTTTTTGCTTTTACATTATTGGGCTTAATTGCCAAACATTGTTAATTTTAGGATTTTTCAAACATCCTGACCTTGTTGCCTTGCACAGAGCATAACTAGAGCTACAGATATTGGATTTTGGTGATCTTGCTATCCCTAGAAAGATAAGGAAGAGACCTATAATTTCAGGTGTCACAATAATTGTCAAATTAGGCCAAAATCAAGGCTAAATTGGGTCCCGAGTTCTGTGGCACAGATCAGTGCGCAGTCTATAATGTTCCTACACATAAATGGGCCAAACCTACTCATCTTAAGCTCAATTAAAGCATATGATACCTTGATGGAAAGCTTATTCAGAGTCCCCCAATTTTGTCTAGGGTTAGGTCAGGTTTAATAAGCATAAATAGCAGTTTACAGCCGTACAAGCCAGCGAGAGACGGAAATTAGACAACTTTTACAATCATTGTTTTTACTTTTACATTATTGGGCTTAATTGGGCTTAATTGCGAAACATTGTTAATTTTCGGATTTTTCACTCATCTTGACCTTATTGCCTTGCGCAGAGCATAACTAGAGCTACAGATATCGGATTTTGGTGATCTTGCTGTCCCTAGAAAGATAAGGAAGAGACCTACAATTTCAGGTTTCACAAGAATTGTCAAATTAGGTCAAAATCAAGGTAAATTGGGTCCCGAGTTCTCTAGCGCGGATCAGTGCGTAGTCCAAATTGTTCCTTCACTTAAATGGGCCTAACTTACTCATCTTAAGCCCAATTAAGGCATATGATACCTTGTTGGAAAGCTTATTCAGAGGCCCTTAATTTGGTATAGGGTTAGGTTAGGATTAAGAACCATAAATAGCAGGTTTCAGCCGTACAAGAGGGAGAACGAAATTAGACAACTTTTACGATCATTGTTTTTGCTTTTACATTATTGGGCTTAATTGCTAAACATTGTTAGTTTTCAGATTTTTCACTCATCGTCACCTTTTTGCCTTGCGCAGAGCATAACTAGAGCTACAGATATCGGATTTTGGTGATCTTGCTGTCCCTAGAAAGATAAGGAAGAGACTTAAAATTTCAGGTTTCACAAGAATTGTCAAATTAGGCCAAGATCAAGGCTAAATTGGGTCTCGAGTTCTCTGGCACGGATCATTGCATAGTCCATGATGTTCCTTCACTTAAATGGGTCTAACTAATTCATCTTAAGCCCAATTAAGGCATATGATACCTTGTTGGAAAGCTTATTCAGAGGACCTTAATTTGGTCTAGGGATAGGTCAGATTTAATTAGCATAAATAGCAGTTTACTGCGGCACCAGCCAGAGAAAGATGGAAATTAGACAACCTTTACAATCATTGTTTATGCTTTTACATTATTGGGCTTAATGGCTAAACATTGTTAATTTTCAGATTTTCAATCATCCTGACCTTGTTGCCTAGCACAGAGCAGAACTAGAGCTACAGATATCGGATTTTGGTGATCTTGCTGTCCCTAGAAAGATAAGGAAGAGACCTACAATTTCAGGTTTCACAAGAATTGTCAAATTAGGCCAAAATCATGGCAAAATTGGGTCCCGAGTTCTCTGGCTCGGATCAGTGCGCAGTCCATGATGTTCCTTCACTTAAATGTGCCTAACTTACTCATCTTAAGCCCAATTAAGGCATATGATACTGACGCGCTGTCGCGCACGCGTCAAAAGATGAGCGGTTAGTAAAAATGTAGTTTAGTGTGCGACAACTCGGGTATCGTATCGCAAGGACTCTTGGGTTGTTGTTAACAGAAAAAGTCAAAACGGGGGGGTTTTGGAATTCAAGTTAAACAAGGAAAACAAAACAGAAAAATAATGCAAACTAAACAATTACCAAATAAACTAAGAACGATCAACCTACTGCTCTCGGTTTCCCACTATCATCGGTTCATGTAATTCCATGCCCTAAGCGGAGTCTAATCCCTTTTCGATTGTAGCATCGATTAACAAGCGAAACCGACGCTACGGGACATATATTCCTAATTCCGAATTAAGCAAACGGATGAAGCCCTTCGTGAATTAAGCAAACACGAATTGAACGCACGCGAATTAAGCAAACACGATTAAGTTTAGGAACATACAATCATCGAAACAAATCAATACCCATTCGATACAAACTGAATTAAGCAAACAGAGAATATAGAATAGATATTGAAAGAGAGAAGAGAATTAAATCAGAAATTACAAGACCTCAAGTGTTGGTGGAAGCCGATTACAGCAGATTGATCAAGGAGATTAGTTCTCCATCATAAACGCAATACAACGAAAGAATTTCGAAAACAAGGATTAGCCAAAGATGATTACATTACTTGCCCTAAACAGACTATTTATAACTTTCGAAACTGCGCATTCTCGCAAGGCGAGTGGCCTCTCGCGAGGCGAATATTAAAATGGCGCCTTCTTGAATTTGTATTCTCGAGGCGGCGTGATTATCGCGAGGCGAGTCTTCAAAACCTGGGCTGTCACAGGTAGTGATGCCTATCACGGCCAGGCCAGTGATGGTCTCTGTCTTGGTGCTTATCTGTCATGGCGTGACCTTCATCACGGCCAGGCCGTGATGGTCTCTGTCTTGGGGGTTTCTCTTCACGCCCTTGATGGGTGTCACGGGATGAGCCGTAATGCTTGCGACTTCGAGGCTCGCGAGGCGAGCAATAGCTCGCGAGGCGAGGCGAGAGAACATGACTTTTACGCACTGGCTGGTCCTCACTCTCGCGGGCGAGTATCAGGCTCGCGTGGCGAGTGTTTCCAGATTGCAATTTCCATTGTTTCCTTCATTCCTTGGACTCTAAGTCAACCTGAAAACATGAAATAGCCATAAGTGCTTTATTTGACTCAAAAACTGACTAAATAACCCTAAAACTACTTAAGGGACTCAAAACCTTGCTTGAGGACAATCAGGCCTAATTTGGGTGAAAACGAGATATAATCGGCACAAAACCACGGTCATACTAGTCATAAAACTAGATGAGCCAGAGGCTAATCAGATACCTTGTTGGATAGCTTATTCCGAGGCACTTAATTTGGTCTAGGGTTAGGTCAAGATTAATAAGCATAAATAGTAGTTTACAGCCGGACAAGCCAGAGAGAGACGGAAATTAGACAACTTTTACCGTCATTGTTTTTGCTTTTATATTATGGGGCTTAATTGGGCTTCATTGCTAAACATTGTTAATTTTCGGATTTTTCACTCATCTTGACCTTGTAGCCTTGGGCAGAGCATAACTAGAGCTACATATATCGTATTTTGTTGATCTTGCTGTCTCTAGAAAGATATGAAAGAGACCTACAATTTCAGGTTTCACTAGAATTGTCAAATTAGGCCAAAATCAAGGCTAAATTGTTCCCCGAGTTCTCTGGCGCGGATCCGTGCCCATTCATGATGTTCCTTCACTTAAATGGGTCTAACTTACTCATCTTTAGCCCAATTAAGGCATATGATACCTTGTTGGAAAGCTTATTCAGAGGCCCTTAATTTGGTATCGGGTTAGGTCAGGATTAAGAACCATAAATAGCAGTTTTCAGCCGTACAAGTGAGAGAGAGCGAAATTAGACAACTTTCTCGTTCATTGTTTTTGCTTTTGCATTATTGGCCTTAATTGGGCTTAATTGCTAAACATTGTTAGTTTTCAGATTTTTCACTCATCCTAACCTTTTTGCCTTGCACAGAGCATAACTAGAGCTATAGATATCGGATTTTGGTGATCTTGCTGTCCCTAGAAAGATAAGGAAGAGACCTACAATTTCAGGTTTCACAAGAATTGTCAAATTAGGCCAAAATCAAGGTTAAATTGGGTCCCGAGTTCTCTGGCACAGATAAGTGCGTAGTCCATGATGTTCCTTCACTTAAATGGGCCTAACTAACTCATCTTAAGCCCAATTAAGGCATATGATACCTTGTTGGAAAGCTTATTCAGAGGACCTTAATTTGTTAGGGATAGGTCAGGTTTAATTAGCATAAATAATAGTTTACTGCCACACAAGCCAGAGAGAGATGGAAATTAGACAACTTTTACAATCATTGTTTTTGCTTTTACATTATTGGGCTTAATTGGGCTTAATTGCTAAACATTGTTAATTTTCAGATTTTCAATCATCCTGACCTTGTTGCACAGAGCTTAACTAGAGCTACAGATATCGGATTTTGGTGATCTTGCTGTCCCATGAAAGATAAGGAAGAGATCTACAATTTCAGGTTTCACAAGATTTGTCAAATTTGGCCAAAATCAAGGCTATATTGGTCCCGAGTTCTCGGGCTCGGATCAGTGCGCAGTCCATGATGTTCCTTCACTTAAATGTGCCTAACTTACTCATCTTAAGTCCAATTAAGGCATATGATACCTTGTTGGAAAGCTTATTCCGAGGCACTTAATTTGGTCTAGGGTTAGGTCAGGATTAATAAGCATAAATAGCAGTTTACAGCCGGACAAGCCAGAGAGAGACGGAAATTAGACAACTTTTACCATCATTTTTTTGCTTTGACATTATGGGGCTTAATTGGGCTTCATTGATAAACATTGTTAATTTTCGGATTTTTCACTCATCTTGACCTTGTAGCCTTGGGCAAAGCATAACTAGAGCTACAAATATCGTATTTTGGTGATCTTGCTGTCCCTAGAAATATATGGAAGAGACCTACAATTTCAGGTTTCAGAAGAATTGTCAAATTAGGCCAAAATCAAGGCTAAATTTTTCCCCGAGTTCTCTGGGCATGGATCGGTCGCGATCCATGATGTTCATTCACTTAAATGGGCCTAACTTACTCATCTTAAGCCCAATTGAGGCATATGATACCTTGTGGGAAAGCTTATTCCGAGGCACTTAATTTGGTCTAGGGTTAGGTCAGGATTAATAAGCATAAATAGCAGTTTACAGCCGGACAAGCCAGAGAGACGGAAATTAGACAACTTTTACCATCATTGTTTTTGCTTTGACATTATGGGGCTTAATTGGGCTTCATTGCTAAACATTGTTAATTTTCGGATTTTTCACTCATCTTGACCTTGTAGCCTTGGGCAGAGCATAACTAGAGCTACAGATATCGTATTTTGGTGATCTTGATGTCCCTAGAAAGATATGGAAGAGACCTACAATTTCAGGTTTCACAAGAATTGTCAAATTAGGCCATAATCAAGGCTAAATTGTTCATGATGTTCCTTCACTTAAATGATCCTAACTTACTCATCTTAAGCCCAATTAAGGCATATGATACCTTGTTGGAAAGATTATTCAGAGTCCCTTATTTGGTCTGGATTAATAAGCATAAATAGCAGTTTACAGCCGCACACACCAGAGAGAGACGGAAATTAGACAACTTTTACAATCATTATTTTTCTTTTACATTATTGGGCTTAATTGGGCTTAATTGCCAAACATTGTTAATTTTAGGACTTTTCAAATATCCTGACCTTGTTGCCTTGCACAGAGCTTAACTAGAGCTACAGATATTGGATTTTGGTGATCTTGCTATCCCTAGAAAGATAAGGAAGAGACCTATAATTTCAGGTGTCACAATAATTGTCAAATTAGGCCAAAATCAAAGCTAAATTGGGTCCCGAGTTCTCTGGAGCAGATCAGTGCGCAGTCTATAATGTTTCTACACTTAAATGGGCCTAACTTACTCATCTTAAGCTCAATTAAAGCATATGAACCTTGTTGGAAAGCTTATTCAGAGTCCCTCAATTTTGTCTAGGGTTTGGTCAGGATTAATAAGCATAAATAGCGTTTTCTGACCGCACAAGCCAGCGAGAGACGGAAATTAGACAACTTTTACAATCATTGTTTTTACTTTTACATTATTGGGCTTAATTGGGCTTAATTGCGAAACATTGTTAATTTTCGGATTTTTCACTCATCCTGACCTTATTGCCTTGCGCAGAGCATAACTAGAGCAACAGATATCGGATTTTTGTGATCTTGCTGTCCCTAGAAAGATAAGGAAGAGACCTACAATTTCAGGTTTCACAAGAATTGTCAAATTAGGCCAAAATCAAGGCAAATTGGGTCCCGAGTTCTCTAGCGCGGATCAGTGCGTAGTCCAAATTGTTCCTTCACTTAAATGGGCCTAACTTACTCATCTTAAGCCCAATTATGGCATATGATACCTTGTTGGAAAGCTTATTCAGAGGCCCTTAATTTGGTATCGGGTTAGGTCAGGATTAAGAACCATAAATAGCAGTTTTCAGTCGTACAAGTGAGAGAGAGCGAAATTAGACAACTTTTACTATCATTGTTTTTGCTTTTACATTATTGGGTTTAATTGGGCTTAATTGCCAAACATTGTTAATTTTCGGATTTTTCAAACATCCTGACCTTGTTGCCTTGCACATAGCATAACTAGAGCTACAGATATTGGATTTTGGTGATCTTGCTAACCCTAGAAAGATAAGGAAGAGACCTATAATTTCAGGTGTCACAATAATTGTCAAATTAGGCCAAAATCAAGGCTAAATTGGTTCCTGAGTTCTCTGGCACGGATCAGTGCGTAGTCCATGATGTTCCTTCACTTAAATGGGCCTAACAAACTCATCTTAAACCCAATTAAGGCATATGATACCTTGTTGGAAAGCTTATTCAGAGGACCTTAATATGGTCTAGGGATAGGTCAAGATTAATTAGCATAAATAGTAGTTTACTGCCGCACAAGCCAGAGAGAAACGGAAATCAGACAACTTTTACAATCATTGTTTTTGCTTTTACATTATTGGGCTTAATTGGGCTTAATGGCTAAACATTGTTAATTTTCAGATTTTCAATCATCCTGACCTTGTTGCCTCTCATAGAGCATAAGTATGGCTACAGATATCGGATTTTGGTGATCTTGTTGTCCCTAGAAAGATAAGGAAGAGACCTACAATTTCATGTGTCACAAGAATTGTCAAATTAGGCCAAAATCAAAGCTGAATTGGGTCCCGAGTTCTCTTGCACGGATCAGTGCATAGTCCATGATGTTTCTTCACTTAAATGGTCCTAACTAACTCATCTTAAACCAAATTAAGGCATATGATACCTTGTTGGAAAGCTTATTCAGAGGCCCTTAATGTGGTCTAGGGTTAGGTCAGGATTAATAAGCATAAATAGCAGTTTATAGCCGCACAAACAAGAGAGAGACGGAAATTAGATAACTTTTACAATCATTGTTTTTTATTTTACATTAATGGGCTTAATTGGGCTTAATTGCTAAACATTGTTAATTTTAGGATTTTTCACTCATCCAGACCTTGTTGCCTTGCGCAGAGCATAACTAGAGCAACAGATATCGGATTTTGGTGATCTTGCTGTCCTTAGAAAGATAAGGAAGAGACCTACAATTTCGAGTTTCCGAGAATTGTCAAATTAGGCCAAAATCAAGGCTAAATTGGGTCCCGAGTTCTCTAGCACGGATCACTGTGCAGTCATTGATGTTCCTTCACTTAAATGGTCCTAACTTACTCATCTTAAGCCCAATTAAGTCATATGATACCTTGTTGGAAAGCTTATACGGAGTCCATTAATTTGGTCTAGGTTTAGGTGTGGATTAATAAGCTTAAATAGCAGTTTAAATCCGCACAAGCCAGAGAGAGACGGAAATTAGACAGTTTTTACAATCATTGTTTTTGCTTTGATATTATTGGGCTTAACTGGGTTTAATCGCAAAACATTGTTAATTTTTGGAGTTTTCGAACATCCTGACCTTGTTCCCTTGCACAGAGCGTAACTAGAGCTACATATATTGGATTTTGGTGATCTTGTTATCCCAAGAAAGATAAGGAAGAGACATATAATTTCAGGTGTCACAATAATTGTCAAATTAGGCTAAAATCAAGGCTAAATTGGGTCCCGAGTTCTCTGGCGTGGATCAATGCGCAGTCAATAATGTTCCTTCACTTAAATGGGCCGAACTTACACATATTAAACCCAAATAAAGCATATGATACCTTGTTGGAAATCTTATTCAGAGTCCCCTAATTTGGTCTATGGTTAGGTCAGGATTAATAAGCATGAATAGCAGTTTACAGTCACACAAGCCAGAGAGAGACAGTAATTAGACAACCTTTACAATCATTGATTTTACTTTTACATTAGTGGGCTTAATTGGGCTTAATTGCGAAACATTGCTAATTTTCGGATTTTTTACTCATCCTGACCTTATTGTCTTGCGCAGAGCATAACTAGGGCTACAAATATCGGATTTTGGTGATCTTGCTGTCTCTAGAAAGATAAGGACGAGCCCTACAATTTCAGGTTTCACAAGAATTGTCAAATTAGGTCAAAATCAGGGCTAAATTGGGTCCCGAGTTCTCTAGCGAGGATCGGTGCATGATCCATAATGTTCCTTCACTTAAATGGACCTAACTCACTCATCTTAAGCCCAATTAAGGCAAACGATACCTTGTTTGAAAGCTTATTCAGAGGCCCTTAATTTGGTATGGGTTTAGGTCAGGATTAGTAAGCATAAATAGTAGTTTACAGCTACACAAGCCAAAGAGAGAGAGAAATTAGAATATTTTTACAATCATTGTTTTTGCTTATAAATTATTGGGCTTAATTGGGAAACATTGTTAATTTTCGGATTTTTCACTTATCCTGACCTTCTTGCCATACACAGAGCATAACTAGAGCTACATATATCGGATTTTGGTGATCTTGTTGTCCCTAGAAAGTGTAGGAAAAGACTTACAATTTCATGTTTCACAAGAATTGTCAAATTAGGCAAAAATCAAGATTAAATTGGGTCCCGAATTCTCTGGCACTGATCAATGCGCATTCCATGATATTCCTCCACTTAAATGGGCCTAACTTACTCATCTTAAGCCCAATTAAGGCATATGATACCTTGTTGGAAAGCTTATTCAGAGGCCCTTAATTTGTTCTAGGGTTAGATCAGGATTTATAAGCATAAATTGTAGTTTACAATCGAACATGTCAGAGAGAGACGAAAATTAGACAACTTTTACAATCTTTGTTTTTGCTTTTACCTTATAGGGCTTAATTGCTAAACATTATTAATTTTCGGATTTTTCACTCATCCTGATCTTAATGCCTTGCGTAGAGCATAACTAGAGCTACAAATATCGGATCTGGTGATATTGCTGTACCTAGAAAGATAAGGAAGAGACCTACAATTTCAGGTTTCACACGAATTGTCAAATAAGGCCAAAATCAAGGCTAAATTGGGTTCGGACTTTTCTGGCCCGGATCAGAGCGCAGTCCATGATGTTCCTTCACTTAAGTGGGCCTAACTTACTCATCTTAAGCACAATTAGTGCATATTTTACCTTGTTGGAAAGCTTTTTCAGAGGTCCTTAATTTGGTCTAGGGTTAGGTCAGGATTAACAAGCATAAATAGCAGTTTACAACCGCACAAGACAGAGAGAGACCGAAATTAGACAACTTTTACAATCATTGTTTTTGCTTTTACATTATTGGGCTTCATTAGGCTAAATTGCTAAAAATTGTTAATTTTTGGATTTTTCACTCATCCTGACCTTGTTGCCTTGCGCAGAGCATAACTAGAGCTACAGATATCGGATTTTGGTGATCTTATTGACCTTAGAAAGATAAGGAAGAGACCTACAATTTCAGGTTTCTCTAGAATTATCAAATTAGGCCAAAATCAAGACTAAATTGGGTCCCGAGTTCTCCTGGCACCCGATCGGTCATGCGATCCATGATGTTCCTTCATTTAAATGGGCCTAACTTATTCATCTAAAGCCCAATTAAGTCATATGATACCTTATTGGAAAGCTTATTGAGAGGCTCTTAATTTGATGTAGGGTTATGTGAGGATTAATAAGCATAAATAGCATTTTTCAGCCTCACAAGCTAGATATAGACCGAAATTAGACAACTTTTACAATCATTGTTTTTGCTTTTACATTATTGGGCTTAATTGTTAAACATTGTTAATTTTTGGATTTTTCACTCATCCTGACCTTGTTGCCTTGCGCAGAGCATAACTAAAGGAACAGATATCGGATTTTGGTGATCTTGTTGTCCCTAGAAAGATAAGGAAGAGACAAACAATTACAGGTTTCACAAGAATTGTCAAATTTGGCCAAAATCAAGGCTAAATTGGGTCCCGAGTTCTCTGGCACGAATCAGTCTTGCGATCCCATGATGTTCCTTCACTTAAATGGGCTAACTTACTCTTCTTAAGCCCAATTAAGGCATATGATACCTTGTTGGAAAGCTTATACAGAGGCCCTTAATTTGGTCTAAGGTTAGGTCAGTATTTATAATCATAAATAGCAGTTTACAGCCGCCCAATCCAGAGAGAGACGAAAATTTGACAACTTTTACAATCATTGTTTTTGCTTTTACATTATTGGGCTTCTTTGCTAAACATTGTTACTTTTCGGATTTTTCACTCATTCTGACCATGTTGGCTTGCGCAGAGCATAACTAGAGCTACAAATATCAGATTTTGGTGATCTTGCTGTCCCTAGAAGGATAAGGAAGAGACCTACAATTTCAGGATTCACAAGAATTGTCAAATTTGACCAAAATCAAGGCTAAATTGGGTCCAGAGTTCTCTGGTGCGGATCAGTGCGCAGTCCATGATGGTCTTTCACTTTAATGGGCCTAACTTACTCTTCTTAAGCCCAAGTAAGGCATGTGATACCTTATTGGAAAGCTTATTCAGAGGCCCTTAATTTGGTCTAGGGTTAGGTCACGATTAATAATCATAAATAGCAGTTTACAGCCGCACAAGACAGAGAGAGATGGAAATTAGACAACTTTTACAATCATTGCTTTTGCTTTAACATTATTGGGCTTAATTGCTAAACATTGTTAATTTTCGGATTTTTCACTGATCCTGACCTTGTTGCCTTGCGCAGAGCATAACTAGAGGTACAGATTTAGGATTTTGGTGATCTTACTATCCCTAGAAAGATAAGGAAGAGACCTACAATTTCAGGTGTCACAAGAATTGTCAAATTAGGCCAAAATCAAAGCTAAATTGGGTCCCGAGTTCTCTGACACGGATCAGTACGTAGTCCATGTTGTTCCTTCACTTAAATGGGCGTAACTTACTCATCTTAAGCCTAATTAAGGCATATGATACCTTGTTGCAAAGCTTATTCAGAGGCACTTAATTTGGTATACGGGTAGTTCAGGATTAATAAGCATAACTAATAGTTTACAGCCGCACAAGACCGAGAGAGACGGAAATTATACAACTTTTACTGTCATTGTTTTATGCTTTTACATTATTGGGCTTAATTGCTAAACAATGTTAATTTTCGGATTTTTCACTCATCCTGACCTTGTTGCCTTGCGCAGAGCATAACTAGAGCTACAGATATCGGATTTTGGTGATCTTACTATCCCTAGAAAGATAAGGAAGAGACCTTCAATTTCAGGTGTCACAAGAATTGTCAAATTAGGTCAAAATCAAGGCTAAATTGGGTCCCGAGTTCTCTGACGCGGATCAGTACGTAGTCCATGTTGTTCCTTCACTTAAATGGGCGTAACTTACTCATCTTACCCCTAATTAAGGCATATGATACCTTGATGCAAAGCTTATTCAGAGGCACTTAATTTGGTATAGGGTTAGTTCAGGATAAATAAGCATAACTAATAGTTTACAGCCGCACAAGCCCGAGAGAGACAGAAATTATACAACTTTTACTGTCATTGTTTTTTGCTTTTACATTATTGGGCTTAACTGCTAAACATTGTTAATTTTCGGATTTTTCACTCATCCTGACCTTGTTGCCTTGCGCAGAGCATAACTAGAGCTCCAGATATCGGATTTTGGTGATCTTACTATCCCTAGAAAGATAAGGAAGAGACCTACAATTTCAGAATTCACAAGAATTGTCAAATTAGGCCAAAATCAAGGCTAAATTGGGTACCGAGTTCTCTGGCGCGGATTAGTGTGCATTCCATAATGTTCCTTCACTTAAATGGACCTAACTCACTCATCTTAAGCCCAATTAAGGCAGATGATACCCTGTTGGAAAGCTTATTCAGAGGCCCTTAATTTGGTGCGGGGTTAGGTCAGGATTAATAAGCATAAATAGTAGTTTACAGCCGCACAACCCAGAGAGAGACAAAAATTAGAATATTTTTACGATCATTGTTTTTGCTTTTACATGATTGGGGTTAATTGGGAAACATTGTTAATTTTCGGATTTTTTACTCATCCTGACCTTGTTGCCTTACACAGAGCATAACTAGTGCTACATATATCGGATTTTGGTGATCTTGATGTCACTAGAAAGATAAGGAAAAGACCTACGATTTCATGTTTCACAAGAATTGTCAAATTAGGCCAAAATCAAGATTAAATTGGGTCCCGAGTTCTCTGGCGCTGATCAATGCCTAGTCCATGATGTTCCATCACTTAAATGGGCCTAACTTACTCATCTTAAGCCCAGTTAAGGCGTATGATACCTTGTTGGAAAGCTTATTCAGAGGCCCTTAATTTGGTCTATTGATAGATAAGGATTAATAAGCATAAATAGCAGTTTACAGCCGCACAAGAAAGAGAGAGATGGAAATTAGACAACTTTTACAATCATTGTTTTTGCTTTTACATTATTGGGCTTAATAGGACTTAATTGCCAAACAATGTTAATTTACGGATTTTTCAATCATCCAGACCTTGGTGCCTTGCGAAGAGCATAACTAGAGCTATAGATATCGGATTTTGGTGATCTTGTTGTCCCTAGAAAGATAAGGAATAGACCTACAATTTTAGGTTTCACAAGAATTGTAAAATTAGGCTAAAATCAAGGCTAAATTGGGTCCCGAGATCTCTGGCGCGGACCAGTGCGCAATCCATGATGTACCTTCACTTAAATGAGCCTAACTTACTCAACTTAAGCCCAATTAAGGCATATGATACCTTGTTGGAAAGCTTATTCAGAGGCTCTTAATTTGGTGTCTGGTTATGTGAGGATTAATAAGCATAAATAGCATTTTTCACCCTCACAAGCCAGAGACAGACTGAAATTAGACAACTTTTACAATCATTGTTTTTGCTTTTACATTATTGGGCTAAATTGCTAAACATTTTAATTTTTGGATTTTTCACTCATCCTGACCTTGTTGCCTTGCGCAGAGCATAACTAAAGCAACAGATATCGGATTTTGGTGAACTTGATGTCCCTAGAAAGATAAGGAAGAGACAGACAATTTCATGTTTCACAAGAATTGTCAAATTTGGCCAAAATCAAGGCTAAATTGGGTCCCGAGTTCGCTGGCACGAATAAGTGCGCAGTCCATGATGTTCCTTCACTTAAATGGGCCTAACTTACTCTTCTTAAGCCCAATTAAGGCATATGATACCTTGTTGGAAAGCTTATTCAGAGGCCCTGAATTTGGTCTAGGGTTAGGTCAGGATTAATAAGCATAATTAGCAGTTTATAGCTGCACAAGCCAAAGAGAGACGAATATTAGACAACTTTTGCAATCATTTTTTTTCTTTAACATTATAGGGCTTAATTGGGCTTAATTGCAAAACATTGTTAATTTTCGGATTTTTCACTCATCGTGACTTTGTTGCTTTTCGCAGAGCATAACTAGAGCTACAGATATCGTATTTTGGTGATCTTGATGTCACTAGAAAGATAAGGAATAGACCTACAATTTTAGGTTTCACAAGAATTGTAAAATTAGGCTAAAATCAAGGCAAAATTGGCTCCCGAGTTCTCTCCAGGGACCGGTCGTGCAATCCATGATGTTCCTTCACTTAAATGGGCCTAACTTACTGAACTTAAGCCCAATTAAGGCATATGATACCTTGTTGGAAAGCTTATTCAGAGGCACTTAATTTGGTGTAGGGTTATGTGAGGATTAATAAGCATAAATAGCATTTTTCAGCCTCACAAGCCTGAGACAGACCGAAACTAGACAACTTTTATAATCATTGTTTTTGCTTTTACATTATTGGGCTTAATTGCTAAACATTTTAATTTTTGGATTTTTCACTCATCCTGACCTTGTTGCCTTGCGCAGAGCATAACGAAAGCAACAGATATCGGATTTTGTTGATCTTGCTGTCCCTAGAAAGATAAGGAAGAGACGAGACATAATTTCAGGTTTCACAAGAATTGTCAAATTTGGCCAAAATCAAGGCTAAATTGGGTCCCGAGTTCTCTAGCACGAATAAGTGCACAGTCCATGATGTTCGTTCACTTAAATGGGCCTAACTTACTCTTCTTAAGCCCAATTAAGGCATATGATACCTTGTTGGAAAGCTTATTCAGAGGCTCTTAATTTTGTCTAGGGTTAGGTCAGGATTAATAAGCATAATTAGCAGTTTATAGCCGCACAAGCCAGAAAGAGACGAAAATTAGACAACTTTTGCAATCATTTTTTTTCTTTTACATTATAGGGCTTGATTGGGCTTAATTGCAAAACATTGTTAATTTTCGGATTTTTCACTCATCGTGACTTTGTTGCCTTTCGCAGAGCATAACTAGAGCTACAGATATCGGATTTTGGTGATCTTGTTGTCCCTAGAAAGATAAGGAATAGACCTACAATTTTAGGTTTCACAAGAATTGTAAAATTAGGCTAAAATCAACGCTAAATTGGGTCCCGAGTTCTCTGGAACGGACCAGTGCGCAATCCATGATGTTCCTTCACTTAAATGGGCCTAACTTACTCAACTTAAGCCCAATTAAGGCATATGATTCCTTGTTGGAAAGCTTATTCAGAGGCTCTTAATTTGGTGTAGGGTTATGTGAGGATTAATAAGCATAAATAGCATTTTTCAGCCTCACAAGCCTGAGATAGACCGAAATTAGACAACTTTTACAATCATTGTTTTTGCTTTTACATTATTGGGCTTAATTGCTAAACATTTTAATTTTTGGATTTTTCACTCATCCTGACCTTGTTGCCTTGCGCAGAGAATAACTAAAGCAACAGATATCGGATTTTGGTGATCTTGCTGTCCCTAGAAAGATAAGGAAGAGACAGACAATTTCAGGTTTCACAAGAATTGTCAAATTTGACCAAAATCAAGGCTAAATTGGGTCCCGAGTTCTCTGGCACGAATTAGTGCGCAGTCCATGATGTTCCTTCACTTAAATGGACATAACTCACTCATCTTAAGCCCAATTAAGGCATATGATACCTTGTTGGAAAGTTTTTCAGAGGCCCTTAACTTGGTGTGGGCTTAGGTCAGGATTAATAAGCGCAAATAGTAGTTTACAGCCGCACAAGCCAGAGAGAGACAGAAATTAGAATATTTTTACAATCATTGTTTTTGCTTTTACAATATTGGGCTAAATTGGGAAACATTGTTAATTTCGGATTTTTCACTCATCCTGACCTTGTTGGCTTGCGCAGAGCATAACTAGGGCTACAGATATCGGATTTTGGTGATCTTGCTATCCCTAGAAAGATAAGGAAGAGACAGACAATTTCAGGTTTCACAAGAGTTGTCAAATTTGGCCAAAATCAAGGCTAAATTGGGTCCCGAGTTCTCTGGCACGAATCAGTGCGCAGTCCATGATGTTCCTTCACTTAAATGGGCCTAACTTACTCTTCTTAAGCCCAATTAAGGCATATGATACCTTGATGGAAAGCTTATTCAGGGGCCATTAATTTGGTCTAGGGTTAGGTCAGGATTAATAAGCATAATTAGCAGTTTATAGACACACAAGCCCGAGAGAGACGAAAATTAGACAACTTTTGCAATCATTGTTTTTTCTTTTAGATTATAGGGCTTAATTGGGCTTTATTGTAAAACATTGTTAATTTTCGGATTTTTCACTCATCGTAACTTTGTTGCCTTTCGCAGAGCATAACTAGAGCTACAGATATCGGATTTTGGTGATCTTATTGTCCCTAGAAAGATAAGGAAGAGACCTACAATTTCAGGTTTCAAAAGAATTGTCAGATTAGGCCAAAATCAAGGCAAAATTGGGTCCCGAGTTCTCTGGCGTGGATCAGAGCGCAGTCCATGATGTTACTTCACTTTAATGGGCCTAACTTACTCATCTTAAACACAATTAAGGCATATGATACCTTGTTGGAAAGTTTATTTAGAGTCCCTTAATTTGGTCTAGGGTTAGGTCAGTATTTATAATCATAAATAGCAGTTTACAGCCGCCGAAGTCAGAGAGAGACGAAAATTTGACAACTTTTACAATCATTGCATTTGCTTTTACATTAATGGGCTTAATTGAGTTTAATTGCTAAACATTGTTAATTTTCGGATTTTTCACTCATCCTGACCTTGTTGCCTTGCGCAGAGCATAACTAGAGCTAGATATATCGGGTTTTGGTGATCTTGCTGTCCCTAGAAAGATAAGGAAGAGACCTAGAATTTCATGTTTCACAAGAATTGTCAAATTAGGCCAAAATCAAGATTAAATTGGGTCCCGAGTTCTCTGGCACTGATCAATACCTAGTCCATGATGTTCCTTCACTTAATTGGGCCTAACTTACTCATCTTAAGCCCAATTAAGGCATATGATACCTTGTTGGAAAGCTTATTCAGAGGCCCTTAATTTGATCTAGGGTTAGATCAGGATTAATAAGCATAAATAGCAGTTTACAGCCGCACAAGATAGAGAGAGATAGAAATTAGGCAACTTTTACAATCATTGTTTTTGCTTTTACGTTATTGGGCTTCATTGGACTTAATTGCCAAACAATGTTAATTTACGGATTTTTCAATCATCCTGACCTTGGTGCCTTGCGCAGAGCATAACTAGAGCTACAGATATCTGATTTTGGTGATCTTGTGTTCTCTAGAAAGATAAGGAATAGACCTGAAATTTTAGGTTTCCCAAGAATTGTAAAATTAGGCTAAAATCAAGGCAAAATTGGGTCCCGAGTTCTCTGGCGTGGACCAGTGCGCAATCCATGATGTTCCTTCACTTAAATGGGCCTAACTTACTCAACTTAAGCATATTTAATGCATATGATACCTTGTTGGAAAGCTTATTCAGAGGCCCTTAATTTGGTCTAGGGTTAGGTCAGGATTAATAAGCATAAATAGCAGTTTACAGTCGAACAAGTCAGAGAGAGACGGAAATTAGACAACTTTTATAATCTTTGTTTTTGCTTTTGCATTATTGGGCTTAATTGGGCTTAATTGCCAAACTATGTTAGTTTTCAGATTTTTCAATCATCCTGACCTTGGTGCCTTGAGCAGAGCACAACTGGAGCTACAGATATCGGATTTTGGCGATCTTGATGTCCCTGGAAAGATAAGGAAGAGACCTACAATTTCAGTTGTCACAATAATTGTCAAATTAGGCCAAAATAATGGATAAATTCGATCCCGAGTTCTCTGGCGTAGATCAGTACGCGGTCCAAGATGTTCCTTCCATTAAATGGGTCTAACTTACTCATCTTAAGCCCAATGAAGGCATATGTGACCTTGTTCGAAAGCTTATTCAGAGGCCCTTAATTTGGTCAAGGGTTAGGTCAGGATTAATAAGCATAAATAGTAGTTTACAGCCGCACAAGCCAGAGAGTGACGGAAATTAGACAACTTTTACAATCCTTGTTTTTGCTTTTACCTTATAGGGCTTAATTGCTAAACATTGTTAATTTTCGGATTTTTCACTCATCCTGACCTTGTTGCCTTAGACAGAGCATAACTAGAGCTACAGATATCGGATTTGGTGATATTGTTGTCCCTAGAAAGATAAGGAAGAGAACTACAATTTCAGGTTTCACAAGAATTGTAAAATTAGGCCAAAATCAATTTTCAGCCTCACAAGCCAGAGACAGCCCGAAATTAGACAACTTTTACAATCATTGTTTTTGCTTTTACATTATTGCGCTTAATTGCTAAACATTGTTAATTTTTGGATTTTTCACTCATCCTGACCTTGTTGCCTTGCGCAAAGCATAACTAAAGCAACAGTTATCGGATTTTGGTGATCTTGTTGTCCCTAGAAAGATAAGGAAGAGACCTACAATTTCAGGTTTCACAAGAATTGTCAAATTTGGCCAAAATCAAGGCTAAATTGGGTCCCGAGTTCTCTGGCACGGATCAGTGCACAGTCCAAGATGTTCCTTCACTTAAATTGGCCTAACTTACTCATCTTAAGCCCAATTAAGGCGTATGATACCTTATTGGAAAGCTTATTTAGAGGCCCTTAATTTTGTATAGGGTTAGGTCAGGATTAATAAGCATACATAGTAGTTTATAGCCGCACAAACTAGAGAGAGACGAAAATTAGACAACTTTTACAATCATTGTTTTTTCTTTTATATTATTGGGCTTAATTGCTAAACATTGTTAATTTTAGGATTTTTCTCTCATCCTGACCTTGTTGCCTTGCACAGAGCATAACTAAAGCAACAGATATCGGATTTTGTGGATCTTGTTGTCCCTAAAAAGATAAGAAAGAGACCTACAATTTCAGGATTCACAAGAATTGTCAAATTAGGCCAAAATCAAGCCTAAATTGGGTCCCGAGTTCTCCGGCGCGGATTAGTGCACTGTCCATGATGTTCTTTAACTTAAATCGGCCTAACTTACTCATCTTAAGCCCAATTAAGGCATATGATACCTTGTTGGAAAGCTTATTCAGAGGCCCTTAATTTGTTCTAGGGTTAGGTCAGGATTAATAAGCATGATTAGCGGTTTATAGCCGCACAAGCCAGAGAGAGATGAAAATTAGACAACTT
>JAUPTC010000011.1:8594115-8650184 GCA_030762895.1 Sophora flavescens | reverse complement strand
AAAAATGTTTAGCAATTAAGCCCAATTAAGCCCAATAATGTAAAAGCAAAGCGAATGATTGTAAAGTTGTCTAATTTACGTCTATCTCTGACTTGTGCGGCTGGAAACTTCTATTTATACTTACTAATCCAGACCTAACCTATAAGCAAATTAAGGTCCTCTGAATAGAAGCTTTCCAACAAGGTATCATATGCCTTAATTGGAAGCTGGATGAGTAAGTTGAGGCCCATTTAAGTAAAGGAACATCATGGACATGATCCAGCAGAGAACTGGACCCCAATTTAGCTAAGCTTTTGGCCCACTTTTGAGAATTCTTGAGAAACCTGAAAGTATAGGTCTCTTCCTTCTCTTTCTAGGGGCAGCAAGATCACCCAAAATCCGATATCGTGGCTCAAGTTATGCTACTGCGCAAGGCAACAAATTCGAGGATGAGTGAAAAATCGGAAAATTAACAATGTTAAGCAATTAAGCCAAATAAAGTAAAAGCAAAAACAATGATTGTAAAGTTGGCTAATTTAGTCTCTCTACGACTTGTGCGGCTGTAACTGCTATTTATACTTTTAATCTGACCTAACCCTTGGCCAAATTAAAGGCCTCTGAATAAGCTTTCCCAGAGGTATCATATGCCTTAGTGGGCTTAAGATGAGTAAGTTGGGCCCATTTAAGTAAAGGACATCATGGACTGCGTACGGCAGATCCGTGAGAGGAACTCAGGACCCAATTTAGCCTAGATTTTTGGCTAAAAATTTGAGAATTCTGTGAATCCTGAAATTGTGAGGTCTCTTCCTTTTCTTTCTAGGGACAACAAGATCACCAAAATCCGATATCGTAGCTCTAGTTATGCTCATGCGAGGCAACAAGTTCGGGATGGTGAAAAATCATAAAATTAACAATGTTTAGCAATTAGTCCAATTAAGCCCAATAAAGTAAAAACAAAAACAATGATTTAAAAAGTTGTCTAATTTAGTCTCTCTCGACGTGCGGTGTAAAGTATTATTTATGCTTATTAATCTGACCTAACCCTTGACCAAATTAAGGGCCTCTGAATAAGCTTTCCAAAAAGTTATTATATGCCTTAATTTAGCTTAAGATGAGTAAGTTAGGCCCATTTAAGTGAAGGAATATGATGGGTGCGGTGATCCCGTGAAGAGTCGGGACCCAATTTAGCCTTGATTTTGGCCTAATTTGACAATTCTTGTGAAACTTAAAATTGTAGGTCTCTTCCTTATCTTTCTAGGACGGCAAGAAAATTCCTAGTTATGTTATGCGCAAGGCAACAAGGTCAGGATGAGTGAAAAATCCGAGAAATTAACAATGTTTTGTAAATACCCCATTTAAGCTGATAATGTAAAACCAAAAACAATGATTGTAAAATTCGTCTAATTTCGTCTCTCTTAGGATTGTTCGGTTTAAGCTTACTATTTATGCTTATTAATCCAGACCCAACCCTACAACAAATTAGGGGCCTCTGAATAGAAGCTTTCAGCGGGGCATCATATGCCATAGTTGGGCTTAAGATGAGTAAGTTAGGCCCATTTAAGTGAAGGAACATCATGGGCACAGTGATCACTCAGGAGAACTTGGGACCCAATTTAGCCTTGATTTTGGCCTAATTTGCATATTCTTTGAAACCCGAAATTGTAGGTCTCTTCCTTATCTTTCTAGGGACAGCAAGATCACCAAAATCCGATATATGTAGCTCTAGTTATACTACTCAGCGCAAGGCAAAAGGTCGAGATTAGTGAAAAATCCGAAAATTAACAATGTTTAGCAATTAAGCCCGATAATGTAAAAGCAAAAAAATAATGTAAAAGTTGTATGATTTCAGTCTCTCTCGGGTTGTGCGGCTGTAAACTGCTAGTTATGCATATTAATCCTGACCTAATCCTAGACCAAATTAAGGGCCTCTGAATAAGCTTTGCAACAAGATATCATATGCCTTAAGTGGGCTTAAGATGAGTAAGTTACACCCATTTAAGTGAAGGAACATCATGGACTGCGTTACGATCTGTGTTAGAGAACTAAGGACCCAATTTAGCCTTGATTTTGGCCACATTTGGGAGAATTCTTGTGAAACCTGAAATTGTAGGTCTCTTCACTTATCTTTCTAGGGACAACAAGATCACCCAAAATCCCGTGTCTGTAGCTCTAGTTATGCTCTGCATAAGGCAACAAGGTCGGGATGAATGAAAAATTCAAAAATTAACAACATTTAGCAATTAATCCCAATTAAGCCCATTAATGTAAAGCAATAACAATGATTGCAAATGTTGTCTAATTCGACTCTCTGTCTTGTCGGCTGTAAGCTGCTATTTATGCTTATTAATCGACCTAACCATTGAACAAATTAAGGTTATCTAAATAAGCTTTCCAACAGGTATCGGTATGCCTTAATTGGTCTTAAGCGAGTAAGTTAGGCCCATTTAAGTGAAGGAACATCTTGGTGCGCATTGATCCACGTAGAAAGCTTGGGACCAATTTAGCCTTGATTTTGGCCTAATTTGACAATTCTTGTGACACCAGAAATTGTAGGTCTCTTCCCTTATCTTTCTTGGTACAACAAGATCACCAAAATCCGATCTCTTGTAGCTCTAGTTATGCTCTGCACAGGCAACAAGGTCGGGATGAGTGAAAAATCGGAAAATTAACAATGTTTAGCAATTAAGCCCAATAATGTAAATGCAATAACAATGATTACAAAGTTGTCAATTTCAACCCTCTCTAGCTTGGCGACTGTAAATTACTATTTATTCTTATTAATCTGACCTAACCCGAGACCAAATTCCGGCATTTGGATAAGCTTTCCAACAAGGTATCGTATGCCTTAATTGGGCTTCGATTGGTATGTCGGGGCCCATTTAAGTGAAGGAACATCATGGACTGAACACTGATTCGCGCCAGAGAACTCAGGAACCAATTTAGTCTAGATTTTGGCCTCATTTGACAATTCTTGTGAGAACCTGAAATTGTAGGTCTCTTCCTTATCTTTCTAGGGACTGCAAGATCTCCAAAATCGATATACCGTATCTCTATTTATGCTCTGGAAGGCAACAAGGTCGGGATGAGTGAAAATCCGAAAATTAACAATGTTTACCAATTAAGACAAATATTGTAAATGCAAAAACAAAGATTGAAAAAGTTGTCTAATTTCCATCTCTATCTGTCTTGTGCGGCTGTAAACTGCTATTTATGCTTATCAATCCTGATCAAACATTAGACCAAATTAAGGGCATCTGAATAAGCTTTCCAACAAGGTATCATATGCCTTAATTGGGCTTAAGATGAGTAAGTTAGGCCGATTTAAGTGAAAAAACATCATGGACTGCGCATTGATACGTGCCAGAGAACTCGGGACCCAATTTAGCCTTTATTTTGGCCCTATTTGACAATTCTTATGAAACCTAAAATTGTAGGTCTCTTCTTTGTCTTTCTAGGGACAGCAAGATCACCAAAATCCGATATTTGTAGCACTAGTTATGCTCTGCGCAAGGCAACAAGGTCAGGATGAGTTAAAAATCCGAAAATTAACAATGTTTAGCAATTAAGCCCAATTAAGCCCAATAATGTAAAAGCAAAAACAATGATTGTAAAAGTTGTCTAATTTTCGTCTCTCTCTTTGTTGTGGCTGTAAACCTGTATTTATGCTTATTAATCCTGACCTAACCCTAGACCAAATTAAGGGCCTCTGAATAAGCTTTCCAACAAGGTATATATGCCTTAATTGGGATTAAGATGAGTAAGTTAGGCCCATTAATGTGAAAGAACATCATGGACTGCGCTTTGACTCGTGCCGGAGAACTCCGGACCCAATTTAGCCTTGATTTTGGCCAAATTTGACAATTCTTGTCAAACCTGAAATTGTGAGTCTCTTCCTTATCTTTCTAAGGACAACATGATCACCAAAATCCGATATCGTAGCTCTAGTTATGCTCTGCACAAGCCAACATGGTCGAGGATGGTGAAAAATCCAAAAGTAACAATGTTTAGAAATTAAGCCCTATAATGTAAAAAGCAAAAACAACGATTGTAAAAGTTGTCAAATTTTACGTCTCTCTCCGGTTTGGGTGGTGTGTAAACTGCTTTTTATGATTATAAATACTGACCTAACCCTAGACCAAATTAAGGGCCTCAAAATAGGCTTTCCAACAAGGTATCATTTGCCTTAATTGGGCTTAAGATGAGTAAATTAGGCCCATTTATGTAAAGTAACATCATGGATTGCACATCGATCCGCGTCGGAGAACTCGGGACCCAATTTAGCCTTGATTTTGGCCTAATTTGACAATTCTTGTGAAACCTTGAAATTGTAGGTCTCTTGCTTATATTTCTAGGGACAACAATATCACCAAAATCCGATATCTCGTATCTCTTGTTATGCTCTGCGAAAGGCATCAAAGTCAGGATGAGTGAAAAATCCGAAAATTAACAATGTTTTGCAATTAAGCCCAATTAAGCCCTATAATGTAAAATAAAAAACAATGATTATAAAAGTTGTCTAATTTTCATCTCTCTCTGGCTTGTGCGGCTATAAACCGCTAATCATGCTTATTAATCCTGACCTAACCCTAGACCAAATTAAGGGCCTCTGAATAAGCTTTCCAACAAGGTATCATATGCCTTAATTGGGCTTAAGATGAGTAAGTTAGGCCGATTTAAGTGAAAGAACATCATGGACAGTGCACTAATCCGCGCCGGAGAACTCGGGACCCAATTTAGGCTTGATTTTGGCCTAATTTGACAATTCTTGTGAAACCTAAAATTGTAGGTCTCTTCCTTATCTTTTTAGGGACAGCAAGATCCACAAAATCCGATATCTGTTGCTTTAGTTATGCTCTGTACAAGGCAACAAGGTCAGGATGAGAGAAAAATCCTAAAATTAACAATGTTTAG
Organism: Sophora flavescens; assembly: GCA_030762895.1. Lineage (NCBI taxonomy): Eukaryota > Viridiplantae > Streptophyta > Magnoliopsida > Fabales > Fabaceae > Sophora > Sophora flavescens. The sequence goes on along the minus strand of JAUPTC010000011.1, from coordinate 8,645,294 downwards.
CAATTAAGCCCAATAATATAAAAGAAAAAACAATGATTGTAAAAGTTGTCTAATTTTCGTCTCTCTAGTTTGTGCGGCTATAAACTACTATGTATGCTTATTAATCCTGACCTAACCCTATACAAAATTAAGGGCCTCTAAATAAGCTTTCCAATAAGGTATCATACGCCTTAATTGGGCTTAAGATGAGTAAGTTAGGCCAATTTAAGTGAAGGAACATCGTGGACTGTGCACCGATCCGTGCCAGAGAACTCGGGACCCAATTTAGCCTTGATTTTGGCCAAATTTGACAATTCTTGTGAAACCTGAAATTGTAGGTCTCTTCCTTATCTTTCTAGGGACAACAAGATCACCAAAATCCGATAACTGTTGCTTTAGTTATGCTTTGCGCAAGGCAACAAGGTCAGGATGAGTGAAAAATCCAAAAATTAACAATGTTTAGCAATTAAGCGCAATAATGCAAAAGCAAAAACAATGATTGTAAAAGTTGTCTAATTTCGGGCTGTCTCTGGCTTGTGAGGCTGAAAATTGATTTTGGCCTAATTTTACAATTCTTGTGAAACCTGAAATTGTAGTTCTCTTCCTTATCTTTCTAGGGACAACAATATCACCAAATCCGATATCTGTAGCTCTAGTTATGCTCTGTCTAAGGCAACAAGGTCAGGATGAGTGAAAAATCCGAAAATTAACAATGTTTAGCAATTAAGCCCTATAAGGTAAAAGCAAAAACAAGGATTGTAAAAGTTGTCTAATTTCCGTCACTCTCGCATGTGCAAGCAGTAAACTACTATTTATGCTTATTAATCCTGACCTAACCCTTGACCAAATTAAGGGCCTCTGAATAAGCTTTCGAACAAGGTCACATATGCCTTAATTGGGCTTAAGATGAGTAAGTTAGACCCATTTAATGGAAGGAACATCTTGGACCGCGTCTTGATCTCACGAGAGAACCAAGGATCGAATTTATCCTTTATTTTGGCCTAATTTGACAATTATTGTGAAAACTGAAATTGTAGGTCTCTTCCTTATCTTTCCAGGGACATCAAGATCGCCAAAATCCGATATCGCCAAGGTCAGGATGATTGAAAAATCCGAAAACTAACATAGTTTGGCAATTAAGCCCAATTAAGCCCAATAATGCAAAAGCAAAAACAAAGATTGTAAAAGTTGTCTAATTTCCGTCTCTCTCTGACTTGTTCGTTGTAAACTGCTATTTATGCTTATTAATCCTGACCTAACCTAGACCAAATTAAGGGCCTCTGAATAAGCTTTCCAACAAGGTATCATATGCATTAAATATGCTTAAGTTGAGTAAGTTAGGCCCATTTAAGTGAAGGAACATCATGGATTGCGCACTGGTCCACGCCAGAGAACTCGGGACCCAATTTTGCCTTGATTTTAGCCTAATTTTACAATTCTTGGGAAACCTAAAATTTCAGGTCTATTCCTTATCTTTCTAGAGAACACAAGATCACCAAAATCAGATATCTGTAGCTCTAGTTATGCTCTGCGCAAGGCACCAAGGTCAGGATGATTGAAAAATCCGTAAATTAACATTGTTTGGCAATTAAGTCCAATGAAGCCCAATAACGTAAAAGCAAAAACAATGATTGTAAAAGTTGCCTAATTTCTATCTCTCTCTATCTTGTGCGGCTGTAAACTGCTATTTATGCTTATTAATCCTGATCTAACCCTAGATCAAATTAAGGGCCTCTGAATAAGCTTTCCAACAAGGTATCATATGCCTTAATTGGGCTTAAGATGAGTAAGTTAGGCCCAATTAAGTGAAGGAACATCATGGACTAGGCATTGATCTGTGCCGGAGAACTCCGGGACCCAATTTAATCTTGATTTTGGCCTAATTTGACAATTCTTGTGAAACATGAAATTCTAGGTCTCTTCCTTATCTTTCTAGGGACAGCAAGATCACCAAAATCCGATATATCTAGCTCTAGTTATGCTCTGCGCAAGGCAACAAGGTCAGGATGAGTGAAAAATCCGAAAATTAACAATGTTTAGCAATTAAACTCAATTAAGCCCATTAATGTAAAAGCAAAAGCAATGATTGTAAAAGTTGTCAAATTTTCGTCTCTCTCTCGACTTAGCGGGTGATTAAACTGCTATTTATGATTATAAATACTGACCTAACCCTAGACCAAATTAAGGGACTCTAAATAAAATTTCCAACAAGGTATCATATGCCTTAATTGTGTTTAAGATGAGTAAGTTAGGCCCATTAAAGTGAAGTAACATCATGGACTGCGCTCTGATCCGCGCCAGAGAACTCGGGACCCAATTTTGCCTTGATTTTGGCCTAATCTGACAATTCTTTTGAAACCTGAAATTGTAGGTCTCTTCCTTATCTTTCTAGGGACAATAAGATCACCAAAATCCGATATCTGTAGCTCTAGTTATGCTCTGCGAAAGGCAACAAAGTTACGATGAGTGAAAAATCCGAAAATTAACAATGTTTTGCAATAAAGCCCAATTAAGCCCTATAATCTAAAAGAAAAAACAATGATTGCAAAAGTTGTCTAATTTTCGTCTCTCTCGGGCTTGTGTGTCTATAAACTGCTAATTATGCTTATTAATCCTGACTTAACCCTAGACCAAATTAATGGCCCCTGAATAAGCTTTCCATCAAGGTATCATATGCCTTAATTGGGCTTAAGAAGAGTAAGTTAGGCCCATTTAAGTGAAGGAACATCATGGACTACGCACTAATTCGTGCCAGAGAACTCGGAACCCAATTTAGCCTTGATTTTGGCCAAATTTGACAACTCTTGTGAAACATGAAATTGTCTGTCTCTTCCTTATCTTTCTAGGGATAGCAAGATCACCAAAATCCGATATCTGTAGCCCTAGTTATGCTCTGCGCAAGCCAACAAGGTCAGGATGAGTGAAAAATCCGAAATTAACAATGTTTCCCAATTTAGCCCTATATTGTAAAAGCAAAAACAATGATTGTAAAAATATTCTAATTTCTGTCTCTCTCTGGCTTGTGCGGCTGTAAACTACTATTTGCGCTTATTAATCCTGACCTAAGCCCACACCAAATTAAGGGCCTCTGAAAAACTTTCCAACAAGGTATCATATGCCTTAATTGGGCTTAAGATGAGTGAGTTATGTCCATTTAAGTGAAGGAACATCATGGACTGCGCACTAATTCATGCCAGAGAACTCGGGACCCAATTTAGCCTTGATTTTGGTCAAATTTGACAATTCTTGTGAAACCTGAAATTGTCTGTCTCTTCCTTATCTTTCTAGGGACAGCAAGATCACCAAAATCCGATATCTGATGCTTTAGTTATTCTCTGCGCAAGGCAACAAGGTCAGGATGAGTGAAAAATCCAAAAATTAAAATGTTTAGCAATTAAGCCCAATAATGTAAAAGCAAAAACAATGATTGAAAAAGTTATCTAATTTCGGTCTATCTCAGGCTTGTGAGGCTGAAAAATGCTATTTATGCTTATTAATCCTCACATAACCCTACACCAAATTAAGAGCCTCTGAATAAGCTTTCCAACAAGGTATCATATGCCTTAATTGGGCTTAAGTTGAGTAAGTTAGGCCCATTTAAGTGAAGGAACATCATGGATTGCGCACTGGTCCGTGCCAGAGAACTCGGGACCCAATTTAGCCTTGATTTTAGCCTAATTTTACAATTCTTGTGAAACCTAAAATTGTAGGTCTATTCCTTATCTTTCTAGGGACAACAAGATCACCAAAATCCGATATCTGTAGCTCTAGTTATGCTCTGCGAAAAGCAACAAAGTCACGATGAGTGAAAAATCCGAAAATTAACAATGTTTTGCAATTAAGCCCAATCAAGCCCTATAATGTAAAAGAAAAAAATGATTGCAAAAGTTGTCTAATTTTCGTCTCTTTCTGGCTTGTGCGGCTATAAACTGCTAATTATGCTTATTAATCCTGACCTAACCCTAGACCAAATTAAGAGCCTCTGAATAAGCTTTCCAACAAGGTATCATATGCCTTAATTGGGCTTAAGAAGAGTAAGTTAGGCCCATTTAAGTGAAGGAACATCATGGACTGTGCACTTATTCGTGCTAGAGAACTCGGGACCCAATTTAGCCTTGATTTTGGCCAAATTTGACAATTCTTGTGAAACCTGAAATTGTCTGTCTCTTCCTTATCTTTCTAGGGACAGCAAGATCAACAAAATCCGATATCTGTTGCTTTCGTTATGCTCTGCGCAAGGCAACAAGGTCAGGATGAGTGAAAAATCCAAAAATTAAAATGTTTAGCAATTAAGCCCAATAATGTAAAAGCAAAAACAATGATTATAAAAGTTGTCTAGTTTCGGTCTGTCTCAGGCTTGTGTGGCTGAAAAATGCTATTTATGCTTATTAATCCTCACATAACCCTACACCAAATTAAGTGCCTCTGAATAAGCTTTCCAACAAGGTATCATATGCCTTAATTGGGGTTAAGTTGAGTAAGTTAGGCCCATTTAAGTGAAGGAACATCATGGATTGCGCACTGGTCCGCGCCAGAGAACTCGGGAGCCAATTTAGGCTTGATTTTAGCCTAATTTTACAATTCTTGTGAAACCTAAAATTGTAGGTCTATTCCTTATCTTTCTAGTGACAGCAAGATCACCAAAATACGATATCTGTAGCTCTAGTTATGCTCTGCGAAAAGCAACAAAGTCACGATGAGTGAAAAATCCGAAAATTAACAATGTTTTGCAATTAAGCCCAATTAAGCCCTATAATGTTAAAGAAAAAAAATGATTGCAAAAGTTGTCTAATATTCGTCTCTCTTTGGCTTGTGCAGCTATAAACTGCTAATTATGCTTATTAATCCTGACCTAACCCTAGACCAAATTCAGGGCCTCTGAATAAGCTTTCCAACAAGGTATCATATGCCTTAATTGGGCTTAAGAAGAGTAAGTGAGGCCCATTTAAGTGAAGGAACATCATGGACTGCGCACTTATTCGTGCCAGCGAACTCGGGACCCAATTTAGCCTTGATTTTGGCCAAATTTGACAATTCTTGTGAAACATGAAATTGTCTGTCTCTTCCTTATCTTTCTAGGGACATCAAGTTCACCAAAATCCGATATCTGTTGCTTTAGTTATGCTCTGCGCAAGGCAACAAGGTCGGGGATGAGTGAAAAATCCAAAAATTAAAATGTTTAGCAATTAAGCCCAATAATGTAAAAGCAAAAACAATGATTGTAAAAGTTGTCTAATTTCGATCTGTCTCTACGGCTTGTGAGGGTGAAAAATGCTATTTATGCTTATTAATCCTCACATAACCAGACACCAAATTAAGAGCCTCTGAATAAGCTTTCCAACAAGGTATCATATGCCTTAATTGGGCTTAAGTTGAGTAAGTTAGGCCCATTTAAGTGAAGGTACATCATGGATTGCACACTGGTCCGCGCCAGAGATCTCGGGACCCAATTTTGCCTTGATTTTAGCCTAATTTTACAATTCTTGTGAAACCTAAAATTGTAGGTCTATTCCTTATCTTTCTAGGGACAACAAGATCACCAAAATCCGATATCTATAGCTCTAGTTATGCTCTTCGCAAGGCACCAAGGTCAGGATGATTGAAAAATCCGTAAATTAACATTGTTTGGCAATTAAGTCCAATTAAGCCCAATAATGTAAAAGCAAAAACAATGATTGTAAAAGTTGTCTAATTTCCATCTCTCTCTGTCTTGTGCGGCTGTAAACTGCTATTTATGCTTATTAATCCTTATCTATCAATAGACCAAATTAAGGGCCTTTGAATAAGCTTTCCAACAAGGTATCATACGCCTTAACTGGGTTTAAGATGAGTAAGTTAGGCCCATTTAAGTGATGGAACATCATGGACTAGGCATTGATCAGCGCCAGAGAACTCGGGACCCAATTTAATCTTGATTTTAGCCTAATTTGACAATTCTTGTGAAACATGAAATCGTAGGTCTTTTCCTTATCTTTCTAGTGACATCAAGATCACCAAAATCCGATATATGTAGCTCTAGTTATACTCTGTGTAAGGCAACAAGGTCAGGATGAGTAAAAAATCTGAAAATTAACAATGTTTCCCAATTAACCCCAATCATGTAAAAGCAAAAACAATGATCGTAAAAATATTCTAATTTCTGTCTCTCTCTGGGTTGTGCGGCTGTAAACTACTATTTATGCTTATTAATCCTGACCTAACGCCGCACCAAATTAAGGGCCTCTTAATAAGCTTTCCAACAGGGTATCATCTGCCTTAATTGGGCTTAAGATGAGTGAGTTAGGTCCATTTAAGTGAAGGAACATTATGGAATGCGCACTGATCCGCGCCAGAGAACTCGGGAAACAATTTAGCCTTGATTTTGGCCTAATTTGACAATTCTTGTGAAACCTGAAATTGTAGGTCTCTTCCTTATCTTTCTAGGGACAACAAGATCACCAAAATCCGATATCTGTAGCTCTAGTTATGCTCTGTGCCAGCCAACAAGGTCAGGATGAGTGAAAAATCCGAAAATTAATAATGTTTCCCAATTAAGCCCAATATTGTAAAAGCAAAAACAATGATTGTAAAAATATTCTAATTTCTGTCTCTCTCTGGCTTGTGAGGCTGTAAACTACTATTTGTGCTTATTAATCCTGACCTCACCTTAGACCAAATTAAGGGCCTCTAAATAAGCTTTCCAACTGGGTATCATATGCCTTAATTGGGCTTAAGATGAGTGAGTTAGGTCCATTTAAATGAAGGAACATTATGGAATGCACACTGATCCGCGCCAGAGAACTCGGTACCCAATTTAGCCTTGATTTTGGCCTAATTTGACAATTCTTGTGAATTCTGAAATTGTAGGTCTCTTCCTTATCTTTCTAGGGATAGTAAGATCACCAAAATCCGATATCTGTAGCTCTAGTTATGCTTTGCGCAAGGCAACAAGGTCAGGATGAGTGAAAAATCCGAAAATTAACAATGTTTAGCAGTTAAGCCCAATAATGTAAAAGCAAAAAACAATGACAGTAAAAGTTGTATAATTTCTCTCTCTCTCGGGCTTGTGCGGTTGTAAACTATTAGTTATGCTTATTTATCCTGAACTAACCCTATACCAAATTAAGTGCCTCTGAATAAGCTTTGCAACAAGGTATCATATGCCTTAATTAGGCTTAAGATGAGTAAGTTACGCCCATTTAAGTGAAGGAACAACATGGACTACGTACTGATCCGCGTCAGAGAACTCGGGACCCAATTTAGCCTTGATTTTGACCTAATTTGACAATTCTTGTGACACCTGAAATTGTAGGTCTCTTCCTTATCTTTCAAGGGATAGTAAGATCACCAAAATCCGATATCTGTAGCTCTAGTTATGCTCTGCGCAAGGCAACAAAGTCAGGATGAGTGAAAAATCCGAAAATTAACATTGTTTAGCAATTAAGCCCAATAATGTAAAAGCATAAAACAATGACAGTAAAAGTTGTATAATTTCCGTCTCTCTCGGTCTTGTGCGGCTGTAAACTATTAGTTATGCTTATTAATCCTGAACTACCCCTATACCAAATTAAGTGCCTCTGAATAAGCTTTGCAACAAGGTATCATATGCCTTAATTAGGCTTAAGATGAGTAAGTTACGCCCATTTAAGTGAAGGAACAACATGGACTACGTACTGATCCGTGTCAGAGAACTCGGGACCCAATTTAGCTTTGATTTTGGCCTAATTTGACAATTCTTGTGACACCTGAAATTGTAGGTCTCTTCCTTATCTTTCTAGGGATAGTAAGATCACCAAAAATCCTAAATCTGTACCTCTAGTTATGCTCTGCGCAAGGCAACAAGGTCAGGATCAGTGAAAAATCCGAAAATTAACAATGTTTAGCAATTAAGCCCAATTAAGCCCAATAATGTTAAAGCAAAAGCAATGATTGTAAAAGTTGTCTAATTTCCGTCTCTCTCTGTCTTGTGCGGCTGTAAACTGCTATTTATGATTATTAATCGTGACCTAACCCTAGAGCAAATTAAGGGCCTTTGAATAAGCTTTCCAATAAGGTATCACATGCCTTAATTGGGCTTAAGAAGAGTAAGTTAGGCCCATTAAAGTGAAAGACCATCATGGACTGCGCACTGATCCGCACCAGAGAACACTGGACCCAACTTAGCCTTGATTTTGGTCAAATTTGACAATTCTTGTGAATCCTGAAATTGTAGGTCTCTTCCTTATCTTTCTAGGGACAGCAAGATCACCAAAATCTGATATTTGTAGCTCTAGTTATGCTCTGCGCAAGCCAACATGGTCAGAATGAGTGAAAAATCCGAAAAGTAACAATGTTTAGCAATGAAGCCCAATAATGTAAAAGCAAAAACAATGATTGTAAAAGTTGTCAAATTTTCGTCTCTCTCTAGATTGGGCGGCTGTAAACTGCTATTTATGATTATAAATACTGACCTAACCTTAGACCAAATTAAGGGCCTCTGTATAAGCTTTCCAACAAGGTATCATATGCCTTAATTGGGCTTAAGAAGAGTAAGTTAGCCCATTTAAGTGAAGGAACATCATGGACTGCGCACTGATTCGTGCCAGAGAACTCGGGACCCAATTTAGCCTTGATTTTGGCCAAATTTGACAATTCTTGTGAAACCTGTAATTGTTTGTCTCTTCCTTATCTTTCTAGGGACAACAAGATCACCAAAATCCGATATCTGTTCCTTTAGTTATGCTCTGCGCAAGGCAACAAGGTCAGGATGAGTGAAAAATCCAAAAATTAACAATGTTTAACAATTAAGCCCAATAATGTAAAAGCAAAAACAATGATTGTAAAAGTTGTCTAATTTCGGTCTATATCTAGCTTGTGAGGCTGAAAAATGCTATTTATGCTTATTAATCCTCACATAACCCTACATCAAATTAAGAGCCTCTCAATAAGCTTTCCAATAAGGTATCATATGACTTAATTGGGCTTTAGATGAATAAGTTAGGCCCATTTAAATGAAGGAACATCATGGACTGCGCACTGATCGGTGCCAGAGAACTCGGGACCCAATTTAGTCTTGATTTTGGCCTAATTTGATAATTCTAGAGAAACCTGAAATTGTAGGTCTCTTCCTTATCTTTCTAAGGTCAATAAGATCACCAAAATCCGATATCTGTAGCTCTAGTTATGCTCTGCGCAAGGCAACAAGGTCAGGATGAGTGAAAAATCCAAAAATTAACAATTTTTAGCAATTTAGCCTAATGAAGCCCAATAATGTAAAAGCAAAAACAATGATTGTAAAAGTTGTCTAATTTCGGTCTCTCTCTGTCTTGTGCGGTTGTAAACTGCTATTTATGCTTGTTAATCCTGACCTAACCCTAGACCAAATTAAGGACCTCTGAAAAAGCTTTCCAACAAGGTAAAATATGCACTAATTGTGCTTAAGATGAGTAAGTTAGGCCCACTTAAGTGAAGGAACATCATGGACTGCGCACTGATCCGGGCCAGAAAAGTCCGGACCCAATTTAGCCTTGATTTTGGCCTTATTTGACAATTCGTGTGAAACCTGAAATTGTAGGTCTCTTCCTTATCTTTCTAGGTACAGCAATATCACCAGATCCGATATTTGTAGCTCTAGTTATGCTCTACGCAAGGCATTAAGATCAGGATGAGTGAAAAATCCGAAAATTAACAATGTTTAGCAATTAAGCCCTATAAGGTAAAAGCAAAAACAAAGATTGTAAAAGTTGTCTAATTTTCGTCTCTCTCTGACTTGTTCGATTGTAAACTACAATTTATGCTTATAAATCCTGATCTAACCCTAGACCAAATTAAGGGCCTCTGAATAAGCTTTCCAACAAGGTATCATATGCCTTAATTGGGCTTAAGATGAGTAAGTTAGGCCCATTTAAGTGGAGGAATATCATGGAATGCGCATTGATCAGTGCCAGAGAATTCGGGACCCAATTTAATCTTGATTTTTGCCTAATTTGACAATTCTTGTGAAACATGAAATTGTAGGTCTTTTCCTACACTTTCTAGGGACAACAAGATCACCAAAATCCGATATATGTAGCTCTAGTTATGCTCTGTGTATGGCAAGAAGGTCAGGATGAGTGAAAAATCCGAAAATTAACAATGTTTCCCAATTAAGCCCAATAATTTATAAGCAAAAACAATGATTGTAAAAATATTCTAATTTCTCTCTCTCTTTGGCTTGTGTAGCTGTAAACTACTATTTATGCTTACTAATCCTGACCTAAACCCATACCAAATTAAGGGCCTCTGAATAAGCTTTCAAACAAGGTATCGTTTGCCTTAATTGGGCTTAAGATGAGTGAGTTAGGTCCATTTAAGTGAAGGAACATTATGGACTGCGCACTGATCCTCGCTAGAGAACTCGGGACCCAATTTAGCCCTGATTTTGACCTAATTTGACAATTCTTGTGAAACCTGAAATTGTTGGCCTCGTCCTTATCTTTCTAGAGACAGCAAGATCACCAAAATCCGATATTTGTAGCCCTAGTTATGCTCTGCGCAAGACAATAAGGTCAGGATGAGTAAAAAATCCGAAAATTAGCAATGTTTCGCAATTAAGCCCAATTAAGCCCACTAATGTAAAAGTAAAATCAATGATTGTAAAGGTTGTCTAATTACTGTCTCTCTCTGGCTTGTGTGACTGTAAACTGCTATTCATGCTTATTAATCCTGACCTAACCATAGACCAAATTAGGGGACTCTGAATAAGATTTCCAACAAGGTATCATATGCTTTAATTGGGTTTAATATGTGTAAGTTCGGCCCATTTAAGTGAAGGAACATTATTGACTGCGTATTGATCCACGCCAGAGAACTCGGGACCCAATTTAGCCTTGATTTTAGCCTAATTTGACAACCTGAAATTATATGTCTCTTCCTTATCTTTCTTGGGATAGCAAGATCACCAAAATCCAATATATGTAGCTCTAGTTACGCTCTGTGCAAGGGAACAAGGTCAGGATGTTCGAAAAATCCAAAAATTAACAATGTTTTGCGATTAAACCCAGTTAAGCCCAATAATGTCAAAGCAAAAACAATGATTGTAAAACTGTCTAATTTCCGTCTCTCTCTGGCTTGTGCGGATTTAAACTGCTATTTAAGCTTATTAATCCACACCTAAACCTAGACCAAATTAATGGACTCCGTATAAGCTTTCCAACAAGGTATCATATGACTTAATTGGGCTTAAGATGAGTAAGTTAGGACCATTTAAGTGAAGGAACATCATGGACTGCACAGTGATCCGTGCTAGAGAACTCGGGACCCAATTTAGCCTTGATTTTGGCCTAATTTGACAATTCTTGGAAACTCGAAATTGTAGGTCTCTTCCTTATCTTTCTAAGGACAGCAAGATCACCAAAATCCGATATCTGTTGCTCTAGTTATGCTCTGCGCAAGGCAACAAGGTCTGGATGAGTGAAAAATCCTAAAATTAACAATGTTTAGCAATTAAGCCCAATTAAGCCCATTAATGTAAAATAAAAAACAATGATTGTAAAAGTTATCTAATTTCCGTCTCTCTCTTGTTTGTGCGGCTATAAACTGCTATTTATGCTTATTAATCCTGACCTAACCCTAGACCAAATTAAGGGCCTCTGAATAAGCTTTCCAACAAGGTATCATATGCCTTAATTTGGTTTAAGATGAGTTAGTTAGGACCATTTAAGTGAAGGAACATCATGGACTATGCACTGATCCGTGCAAGAGAACTCGGGACCCAATTCAGCTTTGATTTTGGCCTAATTTGACAATTCTTGTGACACATGAAATTGTAGGTCTCTTCCTTATCTTTCTAGGGACAACAAGATCACCAAAATCCGATATCTGTAGCCATAGTTATGCTCTATGAGAGGCAACAAGGTCAGGATGATTGAAAATCTGAAAATTAACAATGTTTAGCCATTAAGCCCAATGAAGCCCAATAATGTAAAAGCAAACAATGATTGTAAAAGTTGTCTGATTTCCGTTTCTCTCTGGCTTGTGCGGCAGTAAACTACTATTTATGCTAATTAATCTTGACCTATCCCTAGACCATATTAAGGTCCTCTGAATAAGCTTTCCAACAAGGTATCATATGCCTTAATTGGGTTTAAGATGAGTTTGTTAGGCCCATTTAAGTGAAGGAACATCATGGACTACGCACTGATCCGTGCCAGAGAACTCAGGACCCAATTTAGCCTTGATTTTGGCCTAATTTGACAATTATTGTGACACCTGAAATTATAGGTCTCTTCCTTATCTTTCTAGGGTTAGCAAGATCACCAAAATCCAATATCTGTAGCTCTAGTTATGCTCTGTGCCAGGCAACAAGGTCAGGATGTTTGAAAAATCCGAAAATTAACAATGTTTGGCAATTAAGCCCAATTAAACCCAATAATGTAAAAGCAAAAACAATGATCGTAAAAGTTGTCTAATTTCGCTCTCTCTCGCTTGTACGACTGAAAACTGCTATTTATGGTTCTTAATCCTGACCTAACCCGATACCAAATTAAGGGCCTTTGAATAAGCTTTCCAACAAGGTATCATATGCCATAATTGGGCTTAAGATGAGTAAGTTAGGCCCATTTAAGTGAATGAACAATTTGGACTACGCACTGATCCGCGCTAGAGAACTCGGGACCCAATTTGCCTTGATTTTGGCCTAATTTGACAATTCTTGTGCAACCTGAAATTGTAGGTCTCTTCCTTATCTTTCTAGGGACAGCAAGATCACAAAAATCCGATATCTGTTGCTCTAGTTATGCTCTGCGCAAGGCAATAAGGTCAGGATGAGTGAAAAATCCGAAAATTAACAATGTTTCGCAATTAAGCCCAATAATGTAAAAGTAAAAACAATGATTGTAAAAGTTGTCTAATTTCCGTCTCTCGCTGGCTTGTGCGGCTGTAAACTGCTATTTATGCTTATTAATCCTGACCAAACCCTAGACAAAATTGAGGGACTCTGAATAAGCTTTCCAACAAGGTTCATATGCTTTAATTGAGCTTAAGATGAGTAGGTTAGGCCCATTTAAGTGTAGAAACATTATAGACTGCGCACTGATCTGCTCCAGAGAACTCGGGACCCAATTTAGCTTTGATTTTGGCCTAATTTGACAATTATTGTGACACCTGAAATTATAGGTCTCTTCCTTATCTTTCTAGGGATAGCAAGATCACCAAAATCCAATATCTGTAGCTCTAGTTAAGCTCTGTGCAAGGCAACAAGGTCAGGATGTTTGAAAAGTCCTAAAATTAACAATGTTTGGCAATTAAGCCCAATAATGTAAAAGCAAAAATAATGATTGTAAAAGTTGTCTAATTTCCGTCTCTCTCTGGTGTGTGCGGCTGTAAACTGCTATTTATGCTTATTAATCCAGACCAAATAAGGGACTCTGAATAATCTTTCCAACAAGGTATCATATGCCTTAATTGGGCTTAAGATGAGTAAGTTAGGATCATTTAAGTGAAGGAACATCATGAACAATTTAGCCTTGATTTTGGCCTAATTTGACAATTCTTGTGAAACCTGAAATTGTAGGTCTCTTCCATATCTTTCTAGGGACAGCAAGATCACCAAAATACGATATCTGTAGCTCTAGTTATGCTCTGCCCAAGGCTACAAGGTCAAGATGAGTGAAAAATCCGAAAATTAACAATGTTTAGCAATGAAGCCCAATTAAGCCCCATAATGTCAAAGCAAAAACAATGATGGTAAAAGTTGTCTAATTTCCGTCTCTCTGGCTTGTCCGGCTGTAAACTGCTATTTATGCTTATTAATCCTGACCTAACCCTAGACCAAATTAAGTGCCTCGGAATAAGCTTTCCCACAAGGTATCATATGCCTCAATTGGGCTTAAGATGAGTAAGTTAGGCCCATTTAAGTGAATGAACATCATGGACTGCGCACTGATCCATGCCAGAGAACTCGGGGAAAAATTTAGCCTTGATTTTGGCCTAATTTGACAATTCTTCTGAAACCTGAAATTGTAGGTCTCTTCCATATATTTCTAGGGACAGCAAGATCACCAAAATACGATATTTGTAGCTCTAGTTATGCTTTGCCCAAGGCTACAAGGTCAAGATGAGTGAAAAATCCGAAAATTAACAATGTTTATCAATGAAGCCCAATTAAGCCCCATAATGTCAAAGCAAAAAAATGATGGTAAAAGTTGTCTAATTTCCGTCTCTCTCTGGCTTGTCCGGCTGTCAACTGCTATTTATGCTTATTAATCCTGACCTAACCCTAGACCAAATTAAGTGCCTCGGAATAAGCTTTCCAACAAGGTATCATATGCCTTAATTGGACTTAAGATGAGTAAGTTAGGCACATTTAAGTGAAGGAACATCATGGACTGCGCACTGATCCGAGCCCGAGAACTCGGGACCAATATAGCCTTGATTTTGGCCAAATTTGACAAATCTTGTGAAACCTGAAATTGTAGATCTCTTCCTTATCTTTCTTGGGACAGCAAGATCACCAAAATCTGATATCTGTAGCTCTAGTTAAGCTCTGTGCAACAAGGTCAGGATGATTGAAAATCTGAAAATTAACAATGTTTAGCAATTAAGCCCAATAATGTAAAAGCAAAAACAATGATTGTAAAAGTTGTCTAATTTCCATCTCTCTCTGGCTTGTGTGGCAGTAAACTATTATTTATGCTAATTAAACCTGACCTATCCCTAACAAATTAAGGTCCTCTGAATAAGCTTTCCAACAAGGTATCATATGCCTTAATTGGGCTTAAGATGAGTTAGTTAGGCCCATTTAAGTGAAGGAACATCATGGACTACGCACTTATCTGTGCCAGAGAACTCGGGACCCAATTTAGCCTTGATTTTGGCCTAATTTGACAATTCTTGTGAAACCTGAAATTGTAGGTCTCTTCCTTATCTTTCTAGGGACAGCAAGATCACCAAAATCCGATATCTATAGCTCTAGTTATGCTCTGTGCAAGGCAAAAAGGTTAGGATGAGTGAAAAATCTGAAAACTAACAATGTTTAGCAATTAAGCCCAATTAAGGCCAATAATGCAAAAGCAAAAACAATGAACGAAAAAGTTGTCTAATTTCGCTCTCTCTCACTTGTACGGCTGAAAACTGCTATTTATGGTTCTTAATCCTGACCTAACCCGATACCAAATTAAGGGCCTCTGAATAAGCTTTCCAACAAGGTATCATATGCCTTAATTGGGCTAAAGATGAGTAAGTTAGACCCATTTAAGTGAAGGAACATCATGAATGGGCACGGATCCGCGCCAGAGAACTCAGGGAACAATTTAGCCTTGATTTTGGCCTAATTTGACAATTCTAGTGAAACCTGAAATTGTAGGTCTCTTTCATATCTTTCTAGAGACAGCAAGATCAACAAAATACGATATATGTAGCTCTAGTTATGCTCTGCCCAAGGCTACAAGGTCAAGATGAGTGAAAAATCCGAAAATTAACAATGTTTAGCAATGAAGCCCAATTAAGCCCCATAATATAAAAGCAAAAACAATTATGGTAAAAGTTGTCTAATTTTCGTCTCTCTCTGGCTTGTCCGGCTGTAAACTACTATTTATGCTTATTAATCTTGACCTAACCCTAGACCAAATTAAGTGCCTCGGAATAAGCTATCCAACAAGGTATCATATGCCTTAATTGGGCTTAAGATGAGTAAGTTAGGCACATTTAAGTGAAGGAACATCATGGACTGCGCACTGATCCGAGCCAGAGAACTCGGGACCCAATTTTGCCGTGATTTTGGCCTAATTTGACAATTCTTGTGAAACCTGAAATTGTAGGTCTCTTCCTTATCTTTCCAGGGACAGCAAGATCACCAAAATCCGATATCTGTAGCTCTAGTTCTGCTCTGTGCTAGACAACAAGGTCAGGATGATTGAAAATCTGAAAATTAACAATGTTTAGCAATTAAGCCCAATAATGTAAAAGCATAAACAATGATTGTAAAGGTTGTCTAATTTCCATCTTTCTCTGGCTTGTGCGGCAGTAAACTGCTATTTATGCTAATTAAATCTGACCTATCCCTAGACCAAATTAAGGTCCCCTGAATAAGCTTTCCAACAAGGTATCATATGCCTTAATTGGGCTTAAGATGAGTTAGTTAGACCCATTTAAGTGAAGGAACATCATGGACTATGCAATGATCCGTGCCAGAGAACTCGGGACCCAATTTAGCCTTGATCTTGGCCTAATTTGACAATTCTTGTGAACCCTGAAATTTTAAGTCTCTTCCTTATCTTTCTAGGGACAGCAAGATCACCAAAATCCTATATCTGTAGCTCTAGTTATGCTCTGCGCAAGGCAAAAAGGTGACGATGAGTGAAAAATCTGAAAACTAACAATGTTTAGCAATTAAGCCCAATAATGTAAAAGCAAAAACAATGATCGTAAAAGTTGTCTAATTTCGTTCTCCCTCTTGTACGGCTGAAACCTGCTATTTATGGTTCTTAATCCTGACCTAACCCTATACCAAATTAAGGGCCTCTGAATAAGCTTTCCAACAAGGTATCATATGCCTTAATTGGGCTTAAGATGAGTAAGTTAGGCCCATTTAAGTGAAGGAACAATTTGGACTACGCACTGATCCGCGCTAGAGAACTCGGGACCCAATTTACCTTGATTTTGACCTAATTTGACAATTCTTGTGAAACCTGAAATTGTAGGTCTCTTCCTTATCTTTCTAGGGACAGCAAGATCACCAAAATCTGATATCTGTAGCTCTAGTTATGCTCTGCGCAAGGCAATAAGGTCAGGATGAGTGAAAAATCCGAAAATTAACAATGTTTCGCAATTAAGCCCAATTAAGCCCAATAATGTAAAAGTAAAAACAATGATTGTAAAAGTTGTCTAATTTCCGTCTCTCGCTGGCTTGTACGGCTGTAAACTGCGATTTATGCTTATTAATCCTGACCTAACCCTAGACAAAATTGGGGGACTCTGAATAAGCTTTCCAACAAGGTATCATATGCTTTAATTGAGCTTAAGATGAGTAGGTTTGGCCCATTTATATGTAGGAACATTATAGACTGCGCACTGATCTGCGCCACAGAACTCGGGACCCAATTTAGCCTTGATTTTGGCCTAATTTGACAATTATTGTGACACCTGAAATTATAGGTCTCTTCCTTATCTTTCTAGGGATAGAAAGATCACCAAAATCCAATATCTGTAGCTCTAGTTATGCTCTGTGCAAGGCAACAAGGTCAGGATGTTTGAAAAATCCTAAAATTAACAATGTTTGGCAATTAAGCCCAATAATGTAAAAGCAAAAACAATGATTGTAAAAGTTTTCTAATTTTCGTCTCCCTCTGGTGTGTGCGGCTGTAAAATGCTATTTATGCTTTTTAATCCAGACCAAATTAAGGGACTCTGAATAAGCTTTCCAAGAAGGTATCATATGCCTTAATTGGGCTTAAGATGAGTAAGTTAGGCCCATTTAAGTGAAGGAACATCATGGACTGCGTAGTGATCCGCGCCAGAGAATTCGGGGAACAATTTATCCTTGATTTTGGCCTAATTTGACAATTCTTGTGCAACCTGAAATTGTAGGTCTCTTCCATATCTTTCTAGGGACAGCAAGATCTCCAAAATACTATATCTGTAGCACTAGTTATTCTCTGCCCAAGGCTACAAGGTCGAGATGAGTGAAAAATCTGAAAATTAACAATGTTTAGCAATGAAGCCCAATTAAGCCCCATAATGTAAAAGCAAAAACAATGATGGTAAAAGTTGTCTAATTTTCGTCTCTCTCTGGCTTGTCCGGCTGTAAACTGCTATTTATGCTTATTAATCCTGACCTAACCCTAGACCAAATTAAGTGCCTCGGAATAAGCTTTCCATCAAGGTATCATATGCCTTATTTGGGCTTAAGATGAGTAAGTTAGGCCCATTTAAGTGAAGGAACATCATGGACTACGCACTGATCTGCGCCAGATAACTCGGGACTCAATTTCGCCTTGATTTTTCCCTAATTTGACAATTCTTGTGACACCTGAAATTATAGGTCTCTTCCTTATCTTTCTAGGGACAGCAAGATCACCGAAATCCAATATCTGTAGCTCTAGTTATGCTATGCGCAAGGCAAGAAGGTCAGGATGAGTGAAAAATCCGAAAATTAATAATGTTTAGCAATTAAGCCCAACTAAGCCCAATAATATAAAATCAAAAACAATGATTGTAAAAGTTGTCTAATTTCCATCTCTCTCTGGCTTGTGTCATTGTAAATTTCTATTTATGCTTATTAATCATCACCTAACCCTAGACCAAATTAAGGGCCTCTGAATAAGCTTTCCAACAAGGTATCGTATGCCTTAATTAGGCTTAAGATGAGTAAGTTAGGCCCATTTAATTGAAGGAACATCATGGACTGCGCACTGATCCGCGCCATGATCCTTCATGTTAGAGTACAACCAACGTTCCTATTGCATTAATGGCTGCTGATCCGTTATCGCACACGGGTCAAAAACGAGTAATTAGAAGAAAAATTGCAGTTAGGGAACGACAACTCGAGTATCGTATCTCAAGGAC
Source organism: Sophora flavescens (assembly GCA_030762895.1). Classification (NCBI taxonomy): domain Eukaryota; kingdom Viridiplantae; phylum Streptophyta; class Magnoliopsida; order Fabales; family Fabaceae; genus Sophora; species Sophora flavescens. Next base: position 8,626,814 of record JAUPTC010000011.1, on the reverse strand, counting down.
TCTTGGATTATTATTAACCTACAAATCGATTTGGGGGGGGGGGGGGGGGGTTAGATTTGAGATCCGATTAAGAAAACAGTGCAATTAAGTTATTATCGATAAGCTAGAACGATCAATCAGCTGTTTCGGTTTCCCAACTATCATTGATTCACATAATTTCCACGCCCTAAGCAGATTCTAATCCTTTTTCGATTGTAGCAGCAATTAAACAAGCGCAATTGACACTACGAGATATATGTTCCTAATTTCCGAATTAAGCAAAAGGATTTAAGCTCTCGTGAATTAAGCAAACACAATCAAACACACGCGAATTAAGCAAACGCGATCAAGGTATAGGAACATAGAATCATCGAAATTAATCAATACTTATTCTATATAAATTGAATTAAGCAAACAAGGCATATAGCATAATATTGAAAGAGATAAGCAAATTAATCGGGAATCATGGAACCTCAAGTGTCGGCGGAAACCGATTACAGCAGACTAATCCCTGGTGATTAGTTCTCCATCACAAACGTAACAAAAACTTTTGAAATAAATTGTAAACAGTGAAAATTGGGTGTCTTTTGTGTCTGCCCTGGTGCCTTTTTATAGATCAGGTGCGCGTCACGGTCGTGACGGCCATCACGTCCCGGCCGTGACGTGTTCTGCCAAGGGCGCGCATTCAAATTCTAGTCTGTCACGACCGTGAACTCCATCACGGCTAGGCCGTGATGCTCTCTGATCTTTAGGGTCTTCTCATCACGCCCGTGATGGGTATCACGGCTGGACCGTGATGCTTTCTGATCTTCAGGGGTAGCTCATCACGGCCGTGACCAGTGTCACGGCCTGGCCGTGATGGCTTCTGCTTTAAGTGTCCTTCCCCTTTTGATCTTCTCATTAACCTGAAAATATGAAATAGCAGTAAATGCTTTATTTGACTTAAAATTAACTAATATATCCTAAAACTTCTTAAGAGACTCAAAATGTTGCTTAAGGACAATTAAATCCAAATTTGGGCGAAAACGAGATTAAAATCTAATAATTAGTACAAAACCCATGGTCTTACTAGTAATAAAACTAGACGAGACAGAGGCTTATCAAAATACCCCAAACTTAAACTTTGCTTGTCCCCAAGCTAACTAAAACTCAAAAAGACTCAAACTTGGCAAGCTTAAAGGATTCAACCAATTTCGCACAAATTTCATGCAATTTTAACAAAACAATTTTTCTTCAATGTTTTCCCCCTTTGCAACAATGTAATCCCCACATTCATTTACTTTAAACAGTTGAGAATTTAATCATTCATGCAGTAATCAATCTAAGCAAGGGATCCAAGTTACACACAAAAGGGAGATCACCAATTTCAAACAATTGCCTTCCTCACAAGGGCACTTAGTATTTCACTCATTCGCTCAATTTGTCTAGGCTATCAACTTTTCACTCAATTTCACATTTCAAGAGCACTTCCCATGAATTTGATTTTCATCTCAAACAAAGTACCCACCAAAACATGCATGCAACATCAAAAGGTCTTTTAAAGGTTGTAATGGGGCCTGGCTAAAGGTATGATATTCAAAGCTACTAGGCTTTACATCCCTAGGAATTAAGAGAGCATGAAAATTTTTACCTTGACTTCCACTCTTATTCCTTTTTTCATTTTTCTTTTTGATGCTTTGGGTGACTACAGCCCTTTTCCTTAAAATACCCCTTTTTTTGACATTTTGTACTTTTCTTTTTTTTTTTTCTTTTTTCCTTTGGCTCCAACCTTTATTTTTCTTTTTCTCAACCCCAAATAACATATCGTATCCTTGTAGCCACCCCAAACTTAGTTTCCTTCAATCTTTGTCTTGCTAAGCATCCATGCTCTCCTAATCCTAAGATTGGGTTAACATGTTTTTCCAGATTTTTGGCTTATAACATAAGGTCATCAAGAAACAATGGGCTTATTAGGCTCAATGTGGCTAACTAGGGAACATGCATTAGGTATGGTTCTTTTTAGGCCAAGTAGTTATTTCAAAGAAAATTGCCTAAATCATTTGATGCAACCACATAAGCATGCAAACCATGAAGAGATTCAAGCAAATCCGGGAAAGTGCAACTTAAAAGTGATTCACACAATTAAAAACATGTTGGAGGCTCAAATCCTCACTTGGACATTTTTCGCAAATTGTTTGACCGAGATTCAATCCCTAGTGTATGCATCCCTTCACCCCAAACTTATCATAAATCGTGCAATCACAATAAAATTTCTCAAAGTTGAATTTTCAATTTTTCACATGGGGATCAATTTTCAATTTTCAAAACCTAGGGGGAAATCATCAACAGTCAACAAATATCATGCAGTCAATCTATGCTAGATTTAATTAGAATCCATTAAGCTCACCGACACAAGACTCACACACATACGACACAAAGCAACACAAACAAGGAAAACAAAACAAAAACAAAGCAATTGGTTCCCTCCCCCACACTTAAGACATACATTGTCCTCAATGAAAGAACATAAATGTAAAATAAGAGTGAGAGAAATGAGAATGTGCTCCCTGATCAAGTTGTAGTGTAGGTGGGCTCTTCCAAGGAAAGCTCTTCTACGGTTGCATCTTCAGGCACCGAGCTCTCATGGAATAGCTTCAAGCGCTTCCCATTAACCTTAAAAACCTTGTTGCTACCTGCACTTTTTATTTCTACCGCACCATGAGGGAAAACATCAGTAACAATAAATGGGTCAATCCACTTGGATCGAAGTTTCCCAGCCATCACTTTTAGGCGGGAGTTAAACAATAAAACCTGTTGGCCCACAGAGAATTCCTTCCTAGAAATCATCTTATCATGGAAGTGCTTAGTTTTCTCTTTATAAATTCGAGAGCTTTCATAGGCTTCCAACCTAAGCTCTTTAAGCTGCTGTAATTGGAGTTTTCTTTCAATGCCTACTTGTTGCATTTCCAAATTACAACTTTTGACCGCCTAATAAGCACGGTGCTCAATTTCTACAGGAAGATGACATGCGTTACCGAACACAAGTCTATAGGGAGACATCCCTATCGGTGTCTTGAAGCTGTTCTTTGAGCCCAAAGTGCGTCTTCTAGACGGCGGCTCCAGTCCTTCCTGTTTGGCTGCACCACTTTCTCTAAGATCTGTTTGATTTCTCTGTTTGAGATCTCAGCCTGTCCATTAGTTTGGGGATGATATGCAGTAGAGAGACCGTGCACAACTCCATACTTTGGAGCAAAGCTTCCATGGTGCGGTTACAAAAATGAGTGCCTTGGTCATTTATGATAGCATGAGGTATTAGAACCTGCAAAAAATATTGGACCCCGACAAAATTTGCAACAACTCTAGAATCATTAGTCCTAGTGGGGAAAGCTTCCACCCAATTTGAAACATAATCAACAACGAGTAAAGTATAGAGAAAACCAAAGATGCAGGGAAAGGACCCATAAAGTCAATTCCCCACACATCAAACACCTCACGAGAAAAGCATAGGTTCTTGAGGCATTTCACTCTTACGAGTGATGGTTGTACCTACTATCGACACTCTTTACAAGTGCGGTAAATCTCATAAGAATCTTTAAAAATAGTGGGCCAATAAAAACCTGAATCTAGGATTTTTCTTACAGTCCTTTGTGGCCCAAAATGTCCCCCTGACTTGAGAAGCATGAGAAAAATGCAAAATAGATTCAATCTCATAGTGGGGACACATCTCCTAATTACGATCACTACCAAATTTCCAAAGATATGGATCATCCCAAACATAATATTTGGCATCACTCTTGAGTTTGTGAATTTGTGATCTAGTTGCACCTGTCGGAAAAACACCAGCAACAAGATAATTAACAATATCAGCAAACCAAGGAGTTACCCCATGTAACTGTAAAAGCTGCTCATCAGGAAAGTCATCCTTAATGGTTGAAGGATCTTCATCCCTCTCGATTCTGCTCAAGTGATCAGCCACTAAATTCTCAGCTCCACTTTTATCTTTAATCTCCACACTAAACTCTTGGAGCAACAACATCCACCGAATCAATCTCGGTTTTGCTTCTGGTTTCTTCAACAAGTACTTTAAGGCTGCATGGTCAGTGAAAACAATATCCTTGGAACCTAAAAAATATGATCTGAATTTATCAAGAGCAAAAACAATAGCTAGAAGTTCCTTTTCAGTAGTAGTGTAATTAGCCTATGCAGCATCTAAAGTTCTAGAAGCATAATAAATCACATGGGCAGCCCTGTCCACCCTTTGTGCAAGGACCGCCCCCACGGCATAGTTAGAGGCATCACACATAATCTCAAAAGGGAGGGTCCAGTCAGGAGGCTGGATGATGGGAGTAGAGGTCAATGCTTTCTTCAAGAAATCAAACGCCTTTTTTCAGTTGTCATCAAAGTTGAAGATGACATCATTCATCAACAAGTTTGACAGAGGAAGCGCTATCTTGCTAAAATCCTTTATGAAGTGCCTATAAAAACCTGCATGACCAAGAAAAGAGCGAATCTCGCGAACGCAAGATGGGTAAGGCAGTGTAGAAATCACCTCAATCTTAGCAGGATCTACTGAAATACCTTTTTCAGAAATAATATGCCCCAAAACAATTCCCTGTTCAACCATAAAATGGCATTTTTCATAATTCAAAACAAGGTCAGTTTCAATGCATCTCTCCAAAACCAGATTCAAACTATCCAAGCATGCATCAAATGAGGAACCATAAACAGTAAAATCATCCATAAACACTTCAATGCAATTCTCAATATATTCAGTAAAAATACTAATCATGCATCTCTGGAATGTGCCAGGAGCATTGCAAAGACCAAATGGCATCCTCCTGTAAGCAAAAGTGCCAAAAGGGCACGTAAAAGTTGTCTTTTCTTGATCCTCTGGTGCAATGTGGATTTTAAAGTAACATGAAAAACCATCAAGAAAACAATAGTGCGATTTACCAGCTAGCCGTTCAAGCATTTGATCGATGAACGGCAAAGGGGAGTGATCCTTTCTAGTAGCCTGGTTCAATCTCCTGTAATCAATACAAACTCTCCAGCTATTCTGAACTCTAGTGGGAACAAGTTCATTGTTTTTATTTTTTACCACTGAGTCCAGATTTCTTAGGTATAACTTTCACTGGACTCACACAATTACTGTCAGAGATAGGATATATGATACCTGCATGCAAGAGTTTTGTTACCTCCTTCTTCACAACATCAAGAATCAAGGGGTTAAGCCGCCTTTGGGGATGCCTAACTGTTTTAGTCCCATCCTCCAACAGAATCCTATGCATACACCTGGATGGGCTAATACCTGGTATGTCGGCCAAGGTCCACCCAATCGCCTTCTTATGCTTCTTCAAAACCTGCAAGAGCTTAGTTTCTTGGTCAAAATCAAGGTTAGAGGAAATTATAACCGGGAGTTTTTCATTCCTCTCTAAATAAGCATATTTCAGATTTTCAGGAAGTGGCTTAAGCTCTAAGGAGGGTGGCTGCTCAATAGATGGTATGTTTGGGGCAGCCGTGCTGTCAAGAACTTCAGTTGAATAAACAGCTTCATTTGCACTGTCACCCTGCAAGGCAGCATCAATCTCTGCACAAACAGCACAAAGGTCAGTGTTAGTACAATCAACACATGAGTAAACATCATCAAAACCAGAAAAAGATGGAAATTCAGCAGCTACAACCAAATCATAATAAGTGTCATCAACAATTTCAGAAAGCAACTCTATTTGAAAAACAAAATGCTCTTCCAAGGGATGCTTCATAGCATCGAAAATGTTGAATTTCGCAACAATGTCACCAAATTCCATGGATATGGTTCCATCGTCAACATCAATCTTTTTTTTATTTGTTTTCATGAGCAGTCTGCCCATATTGATTGGTGATATGCTTGAATTCGTTTCTCCTGCCATGTCCAGAATGTAAAAATCAGCAGGGAAAATCAAGTCATTGACTTGAACAAGCACATCTTCTACTACTCCAATGAGGCGAGCATTGGTCCTGTTTGCCAACTGAATAGTAAGACCTGTATGCTGCAAAGGACCAAGATCAAGATTGTTGAAAACAGAAGTAGGCATAACATTAATAGAAGCTCCTAAATCCAACATGCAATTGTCGAATTTACTATCCCCAATGGTACATGGAATAGCAAAAGTTCCAGGATCCTTGCATTTTCGTGGCATTGCACTGATTGAGGGCTGAAGGCGGTAACCTTTTTCAGGTGCAGGTTTAGGTTGAATGAGGGCTGAAACATTTCGTCCCAAATTGATTCTCTCATTTCCCTTCAACCTCCTCTTGTGTGTGCACAAATCCTTCAGAAACTTCGCGTATTTCGGAACCTGCTTAATCGCATCAAGAAGCGGAATGTTTACCGCCACTTTTCTGAATACATCCAGAATCTCCCTCTCCTTGTCTTCCTCATCAATCTTCTTATTTTTCAGTACTCTTTGCGAGAAGGGGATTGGTGGCACACACTCCTTTTCAGCCTCAACAACAACAGAAGGTTCAGGTGTTACCTCAACAATTTTCTTATTTTTTTCAGAGGCTGGTTCTGCAACTTTCCCGGATCTCAAAGAAATTGCACTCACATTAGGATTAGGGAGATTAGGATTCACTACTGTTTGTGCAGGTAGTTGGTTCGATCCTTGAGCTTGCTGCATGGCATTCATCGAAGTGGCAAAGTTGTCCAATCTGTGTTCGCAAAGTATGAATACTAGAATCCGTTTGTTGCTAAAAGCGGAGATTGTTTGCAGCCATTTACTTGACAAGGTCCTCTTGTGAAGGCCCGGAAGGTGCAGAGGTGGTCACTTGGGGAGAGTTCTGTGGTGGTGTCAGCGGTAACATCAGCTGTTTTTGTTGTGTGGATGAGTTTCCATACCGAAGGTTTGGATGGTTTCTCCAGTTGGGGTGGTACTTATTAGTGGAAAGGTCAGGAATGTTGTACCTGTTCTGATTGTTGCCTTGATTGTAAAGATGGGTTGCATATGCTTGAGGCAAATCAGTGACCGACTCATCTTTCAGAATGGGACATATATCGGTTAGGTGTTCAGGAGAAGTACAAATACCACACAACCTTGCTGTTTGAGCTTTATCCACTTCCAACTATTTCACTAAAGAAGTAAGCTCATCAAGTCTGGTTTCAAGGGCTTTGTTGGAAGAAGAAACATGGATCTCATTCATACCCCTTGTTTCGATAGAATTGTTTCTGGTTGTGAACTGTTGGGAGTTGAGTGACATGTTCTCAATCATTGACTTGGCAGCAGCTGGAGTCTTATCAACAAGTGCTCCCCCGCTAGCAGCATCTAAAATGTTTCTATCCATTGGTAGCAATCCCTAATAAAAGCACTGAATAAGCAGTTACTCGAAAATCTGGTGCTGAGGACAACAGGACACCAACTTCTTAAACCTCTCCCAATACTCGGCCAATGATTCATTGCCTTGTCTAATACCACATATCTCTTTTCTGATTGATGCAGATCTGGAGGCAGGGAAGTATCTCTCTAGGAAGACTTTCTTCAAATCATTCCAGGTTGAAACGGAATTTGTCTCAAGATAATACAACCAATCCTTCGCAGGACCTTGAAGTGAGAATGGGAAGGCTCTCAGCTGGGTATGGTCTTCTGTTATTCCTTCAGGTCTCAAAGGTGTAGAACAAACAACCTGGAATTCTTTCAGATGCTTATGCGGATCCTCACCTGCAAGACCACTAAACCATGGCAACAAGTGTATTAAACCAGATTTCAATTCAAAAGGAGCAACGACATCAGCATATTCAATACATAAACCATTGTAATTAACATCGGGAGGCGACAAGTTGTCTTAGTGTTCTTTGATCAGCCATGTTATCACTATTGGTTGGTGAACTAGTGCTAGCCTGAATTGCTCTACGGGCGTGTATGCAAGGTTCTCTCAATCTCGGGATCAAAATCAAACAAGTCGAACAACCGGACCTAGTAGCAGAACTAATTCGAAATTAATCAACAAATGCATTAATAACAACAAGAGTCCCCGACAGCGGCGCCAATTTTGATCCATTTGTCACACACGGGTCAAAAGCGAGTAATTAGAAGAAAAACTGCAGTTAGGGAACGACAACTCGAGTATCGTATCTCAAGGACTCTTGGATTATTATTAACCTACAAATCGATTTGGGGGGGGGGTTAGATTTGAGATCCGATTAAGAAAACAATGCAATTAAGTGATTATTGATAAGCTAGAACGATCAATCTGCTATTTCGATTTCCCAACTATCATTGATTCACATAATTTCCATGCCCTAAGCGGATTCTAATCCCTTTTCGATTGTAGCAGCAATTAAACAAGCGCACTATACACTACGAGATATGTGTTCCTAATTTCCGAATTAAGCAAACGGATTGAAGCTCTCGTGAATTAAGCAAACACGATCAATCACACGCGATCAAGGTATAGGAGCATAGAATCATCGAAATTAATCAATACGTATTCTATATAACTTGAATTAAGCAAACAAGGCATATAACATAATTTTGAAAGAGATAAGCAAATTGATCGGGAATTATGGAACCTCAAGTGTCGTGAGAACCGATTCAGACGAGACTAATCCCTGGTGATTAGTTCTCCATCACAAACGTAACAAAAACTTTTGAAATAAATTGTAAACAGTGAAAATTGTGTGTCTTTGCGTCTACCCCTAGTGCCTTTTTATAGATCGGGTGCGCGTCACGGCGTGGTGACGGCCATCACGACCGAGACCGTGACGTGTTCTTCAAGGGCGCGCATTCAAATTCCTAGTCTGTCACGGTCGTGACCTCCATCACCGGCTAGGCCGTGATGCTCTCCGATCTTCGGGGTTTTCTCATCACGCTCGTGATGGGTATCACTGTCTGGGCCGTGATGCTTTCAGTCTTGGGGGTAGCTCATCACGGCGTGACCGGTGTCACGGCTTTGGCCGTGATGGCTTACGCTTTAAGTGTCCTTCCCTTTTTTCTCTTCTCATTAACCTGAAAATATGAAATAGCAGTAAATGCTTTATTTGACTCAAAATTAACTAAAATATCCTAAGACTACTTAAGAGACTCAAAATGTTGCTTAAGGACAATTAAATCCAAATTTGGGCGAAAATGAGATTAAACTCGAATAATTAGTACAAAACCCATGGTCTTACTAGTTATAAAACTAGACGAGACAGAGGCATATCAACTGCCCAGAACGACTATATTGCATTAATGGCTGCCCCGGAACGACTCTTTGCATTTAAGAAGGCATTTATGAAGTCACTTGAAGCCAATATACGAGGGAATGTCTCTAACGGATCCTAAATGCTTGAAGACCATAACTACGAGAAATTGTTGAAGACCTACAATCCTAATCGCTGAAGAGGCTAGGTGTGCAAACAATACTTGTTATGAGCCGAGAAGAGACTAGGCGTGCAAACATTACTTGTCTTTGAGCACGAAGAGGCTAGGTGTGCAAACAATACTTGAGTCCAGTAATTCGATCGGTTATAGTGGATAAATCTTGGTGCTGCCAAGGACTGGACGTAGCTCTTTGTTTTGAAGAGTAAACCAGGATAAATAACTGTGTCAATCTCTCCATCCTTAAACACTTTAATTGCTTTCGTTTTTCTTACGTCTATCAAGTGGTGTGTTTGCAAAAGTCACCCGTCCATCCTGTATTCTTCCACTCGTCCAAAACTAGCTTCTGTTTACGAAAAGATTTCAACTTTGCTTAAATTCTAATAAACACAATTCAACCCCCCTTCTCGTGTTTATACTTGTCTATTTTAGCATATGCCTTAATTGGGCTTAAGATGAGTGAGTTAGGCCAATTTAAGTGAAGGAACATCATGGACTGTGCACTGATCCGTGCCAGAGAACTCGGGACCCAATTTTGCTTTCATTTTGACCTAATTTGACTATTCTTGTGAAACCTGAAATTGTAGGTCTCTTCCTTATCTTTCTAGGGACAGCAAGATCACCAAAATCCGATATCTGTAGCTCTAGTTATGCTCTGCCCAAGGCAACAAGGTCAGGATGAGTGAAAAATCCGAAAATTAACAAAGTTTAGCAATTAAGCCCAATAATGTAAAAGCAAAAACAATGGTTGTAAAAGTTGTCTAATTTCTATCTCTGTGGCTTGTGCCAATGTAAACTACTATTTATGCTTATTAATCATGACCTAACCCTAGACCAAATTAAGGGCCTCTGAATAAGCTGTCCAACAAGGTATCATATTCCTTAATTAGGCTTAAGATGAGTAAGTTAGGCCCATTTAAGCGAAGGAACATCATGGACTGCGAACTGATCCGTGCCAGAGAACTCGGCACAAATTTTAACCTTGAGTTTTGCTTAATTTGACAATTCTTGTGAAAACTAAAATTGTAGGTCTCTTCCTTATATTTCTAGGGACAGCAAGATTACCAACATCCGATATCGGTAGCTCTAGTTATGCTCTGTGCAAGGCAACATGGTCAGGATGAGTGAAAAATCAAAAAATTAACAATGTTTAGCAATTAAGCCCAATAATGTAAAAGCAAAAACAATGATTGTAAAAGTTGTCTAATTTTCGACTCTCTCTGTCTTGTGCGGATGTAAACTGCTATTTATGCTTATTCATCCTGAGCTAACCCAAGACCAAATTAAGGGCCTCTGAATAAGCTTTCCAACAAGGTATCATATGCCTTAATTGGGATTAAGATGTGTAAGTTAGTCCCATTTAAGTGAAGGAACAACATGGAATGTGCACTTGTCCAAGCCAGAGAACTCGGGACCCAATTTAGCCTTGATTTTGGCCTAATTTGACAATTCTTGTGAAACCTGAAATTGTAGGTCTCTTCCTTATCTTTCTAGGGACGGCAAGATCACTAAAATCCGATATCTGTAGCTCTAGTTATGCTCTTCCCACGGCAACAAGGTTAGGATGAGTGGAAAATCTGAAAATTAACAATGTTTAGCAATTAAGCCCAATTAAGCCCCATAATGTAAAAGCAAAAACAATGATGGTAAAATTTGTCTAATTTTAGTCTCTCTCTGGCTTGTCCGGCTGTAAACTGCTATTTATGTTTATTAATCCTGACCTAACCTTTGACCAAATTAAGGGCCTCGGAATAAGCTTTCCCACTTAAGTGAAGGAACATCATGGACTGCACACTGATCCATGCCAGAGAACTCGGGACACAATTTAGCCTTGATTTTGACCTAATTTGACAATTCTATTGAAAACTGAAATAGTATGTCTCTTCCTTATCTTTCGACTGACAGCAAGATCACCAAAATCCGATATATGTAGCTCTAGTTATGCTCTGCGCAAGGCAACACGGTCAGGATGAATGAAAAATCTGAAAATTAACAATGTTTAGCAATTAAGCCCAATAATGTAAAAGCAAAAACAATGATTATAAAAGATGTCTAATTTCCGTCTATCTCTGGCTTCTGCGGCTGTAAACTTCTGTTTATACTTATTAATCCCGACCAAACCCTAGACAAAATTATGGGCCTCTGAATAAGCTTTCCAACAAGGTATCATATGCCTTAATTGGGATTAAGATGTGTGGCAGTTAGGGCCAATTAAGTGAAGGAAAAACATGAACTGCAGATGATCCGCGCTGAGAGGACCCGGGATCCAATTTAGCCTTGATTTTGGGCTAATTTGACAATTCTTGTGAATCCCGAAATTGTAGGTCTCTTCCTTATCATTCTAGGGACAGTAAGATCACCAAAATCCGATATCTCGTAGCTCTAGTTGTTATGCTGCGCAAGGCAACAAGGTCAGGATGAGTGAAAAATCCGAAAATTTACAATGTTTAGCAATTAAGTCCAATAATGTAAAAGCATAAACAATGATTGTAAAAGTTGTCTAAGTTCCACCTCTCTCTGGCTTGTGCGGCTGTAAACTACTATTTATTCTTATTAATCCTGACCTAACCCTAGACCAAATTAAGGGCCTCTGAATAAGCTTTTAAACAAGGTATCATATGCCTCAATTGGGCTTAAGATGGGTAAGTTAGACCCATTTAAGTGAAGGAACATCATGGACTGCGCACTTGTTCGAGCCAGAGAACTCGGGACACAATTTAGCCTCTGGTTTGGCCTAATTCGACAATTCTTGTGACACCTGAAATTGTAGGTCTCTTCCCTATCTTTCCAGGGACAGCAAGATATCCTAGATCCGATATCTGTAGCTCTAGTTATGCTCTGCCCATGGCAACAAGGTCAGGATGAGTGAAAAATCCGAAAATTAACAATGTTTAGCAATTAAGCCTAATTAAGCCCAATAATGTAAAAGCAAAAACAATGATTGTAAAAGTTGTCTAATTTCCGTCTCTCTCTGGCTTGTACGGAAGTAAACTAATATTTAAGCTTATTAATCCTGAAATAACCCTAGACCAAATTAAGGGCCTCGGAATAAGCTTTCCAACAAGGTGTCATATGCCTTAATTGGGCTTAAGATGAGTAAGTTAGGCCAATTCAAGTGAAGGAACATCATGGACTGCGTGCTGATCCGCGCCAGAGAACTCGGGACACAATTTAGCCTTGATTTTGACCTAATTTGACAATTCTTGTGAAAGCAGAAATTGTAGGTCTCTTCCTAAACTTTCTAGGGACAGCTAGATCACGAAAATCCGATATCTGTAGCTCTAGTTATGCTCTGCACAAGGTAACAAGGTCAGGATGAGTGAAACATCCGAAAATTAACAATGTTTAGCAATTAAGCCCAATAATGTAAAAGCAAAAACAATGATTATAAAAGTTGTCCAATTTCTGTCTCTCTCTGGCTTGTGCGGCTGTAAACTGCTATTTATGCTTATTAATCCTGACCTAACCCAAGACCAAATTAAGGGCCTCTGAATAAGCTTTACAACAAGGTATCATATGCCTTAATTAGGCTTAATATGACTAAGTTAGGCCCATTTAAGTGAAGGAACGTCATAGACTGCACACTGATCCGCACCAGAGAACTCGAAACCCAATTTAGACTTGATTTTGGCCTAATATGACAATTCTTGAGAAACCTGAAATTTTAGTTCTCTTCCTTATCTTTCTAGGGACAGTAAGATCACCAAAATCCAATATCTGTAGCTCTAGTTATGCTCTGCCCAAGGCTTCAAGGTCAGGATGAGTGAAAAGTCTGAAAATTAACAATGTTTAGCAATGAAGCACAATTTACCACCATAATGTAAAAGCAAAAACAATGAAGGTAAAAGTTGTCTAATTTCCGTCTCTCTCTGGCTTGTCCGGATGTAAACTGCTATTTATCGTGACCTAACCCTAGGTCAAATTAAGGGCCTCGGAATAAGCTTTTCAACAAGGTATCATATGCCTTAATTGGGATTAAGATGAGTAAGTTAGGCCCATTTAAGTGTAGGAACATCATGGACTGCACACTGATCCGCGCCAGAGAACTCGGGACACAATTTAGCCTTAATTTTGAACTAATTTAACAATTCTTGTGAAACTTGAAATTGTAGGTCTCATCCTTATCTCTCTACGGACAGCAAGATCACCAAAATCTGATATTTGTAGCTCTAGTTATGCTGTGCGCAAGGCAACTTGGTCAAATTGATTGAAAAATCTGAAAATTAACAATATTTAGCAATTAAGCCCAATAGAGATCTTTCCCCTCCCCAGCAAAAAAAAACAATATGGAAAAACTTTAATTTAGCTCCCTCAGATCCATCTTAAACCTATTTTTCTTTAGCAATTAAGCCCAATAATGTAAAAGCAAAAACAATGATTGTAAAAGTTGTCTAAGTTCCACCTCTCTCTGACGGCTGTAAACTACTATTTATTCTTATTAATCCTGACCTAACCCTAGACCAAATTAAGGGCCTCTGAATAAGCTTTTAAACAAGGTATCATATGCCTCAATTGGGCTTAAGATGGGTAAGTTAGGCCCATTTAAGTGAAGGAACATCATGGATGCGCACTTGTTCGAGCCGAAGAGAACTCGGGACACAATTTAGCCTCGATTTTGGCCTAATTTGACAATTCTTGTGACACCTGAAATTGTAGGTCTCTTCTTTATCTTTCTAGGGACAGGAAGATATCCAAGATCCGATATCTCGTAGCTCTAGTTATGCTATGCCCATGGCAACAAGGTCGGGATGAGTGAAAAATCCGAAAATTAACAATGTTTAGCAATTAAGCCTAATTAAGCCCAATAATGTAAAAGCAAAAACAATGATTGTAAAAGTTGTCTAATTTCCGTCTCTCTCGGCTTGCATACGGAAGTAAACTGATATTTAAGCTTATTAATCCTGAAATAACCCTAGACCAAATTAAGGGCCTCGGAATAAGCTTTCCAACAAGGTGTCATATGCCTTAATTGGGCTTAAGATGAGTAAGTTAGGCCAATTCAAGTGAAGGAACATCATGGATCTGCGTCATTGATCCGCGCCAAAGAACTCGGGACACAATTTAGCCTTGATTTTGGCCTAATTTGACAATTCTTGTGAAACCAGAAATTGTAGGTCTCTTCCTAATCTTTCTAGGGACAAAAAGATCACGAAAATCCGATATCTGTAGCTCTAGTTATGCTCTACACAAGGTAACAAGGTCAGGATGAGTGAAACATCCGAAAATTAACAATGTTTAGCAATTAAGCCCAATAATGTAAAAGCAAAAACAATGATTATAAAAGTTGTCCAATCTCTGTCTCTCTCTGGCTTGTGCGGCTGTAAACTGCTATTTATGCTTATTAATCCTGACCTAACCCAAGACCAAATTAAGGGCCTCTGAATAAGCTTTACAACAAGGTATCATATGCCTTAATTGGGCTTAATATGACTAAGTTAGGCCCATTTAAGTGAAGGAACATCATAGACTGCACACTGATCCGCACCAGAGAACTCGAAACCCAATTTAGACTTGATTTTGGCCTAATATGACAATTCTTGCGAAACCTGAAATTTTAGTTCTCTTCCTTATCTTTCTAGGGACAGTAAGATCACCAAAATCCGATATCTGTAGCTCTAGTTATGCTCTGCCCAAGGCTTCAAGGTCAGGATGAGTGAAAAGTCTGAAAATTAACAATGTTTAGCAATGAAGCACAATTAACCACCATAATGTAAAAGCAAAAACAGTGAAGGTAAAAGTTGTCTAATTTCCGTCTCTCTCTGGCTTGTCCGGATGTAAACTGCTATTTATGCTTATTTATCGTGACCTAACCCTAGATCAAATTAAGGGCCTCGGAATAAGCTTTTCAACAAGGTATCATATGCCTTAATTGGGATTAAGATGAGTAAGTTAGGCCCATTTAAGTGTAGGAACATCATGGACTGCACACTGATCCGCGCCAGAGAACTCGGGACGCAATTTAGCCTTAATTTTGAACTATTTTAACAATTCTTGTGAAACTTGAAATTGTAGGTCTCATGCTTATATTTCTAGGGATAACAAGATCACCAAACCATTTCCAAAAACTTTTTATTTTTTACCTATAAAAAATGATTAAATTTCTAATTTCTGTCTCTCTCTGGCTTGTCCGTCTGTAAACTACTATTTTTGCTTATTAATCCTGACCTAACCCTAGACCAAATTAAGGTACTCCGAATAAACTTTCCAACAAGGTATCATATGCCTTAATTGGGCTTAAAATGAGTAAGTTAGGCCAATTTAAGTGAAGGAACATCATGGACTGCGCACTGATCCTCGACAGAGAACTCGATACCCAATTTAGCCTCGATTTTGGCCTAATTTGACAATTCTTGTGAACCTGAAATTGTTGGCCTCTTCTTTATCTTTCTAGGGACAGGAAGATCACCAAAATCCGATATCTGTAGCTCTAGTTATGCTATGTACAAGGCAACAAGGTCAGGATGAGTGAAAAATCCGAAAATTAACAATGTTTCGCAATTAAGACTAATTAAGCCCAATAATGTAAAAGCAAAAACAATGATTGTAAAAATTGTCTAATTTCCATCTCTCTCTGGCTTGTGCGGTTGTAAACTGCTATTTATGCTTGTTAATCCTAACCTAACCCTAGAACAAATTAAGGGACTCCAAATATGCTTTCCAACAAGGTATCATACGCCTTAATTGGGCTTAAGATGAGTAAGTTATTCCTATTTAAGTGAAGGAACATCATGGACTGCGCAATGATCCGCGCCAGAGAACTCGGGACCCAATTTAGCCTTGATTTTGGCCTAATTTGACTATTCTTGTGAAACCCGAAATTGTAGGTCTCTTCCTTATCTTTCTAGGGACAACAAGATCACCAAAATCCTATATTTGTAGCTCTGGTTATTCTCTGTGCAAGGCAACAAGGTCAGGATGAGTGAAAAATCCGAAAATTAACAATGTTTAGCAATTAAGCCTAATTAAGCCCAATAATGTAAACGGAAAAACAACGATTGTAAAAGTTGCATAATTTCTGTCTCTCTCTGGTTTGTGTGACTGTAAACTGTTATTTATGCTTATTAATCCGGACCGAACCCAAGACCAAATTAAGGGACTCTGAATAAACTTTCCAACAAGGTATTATATGCCTTAATTTGGCTTAAGATGAGTAAGTTAGGCACATTTGAGTGAAGGAACATCATAGACTACACACAGATCCGCTCCAGAGAAGTCGGGACCCAATTTAGACTTGATTTTGACCTAATTTGACAATTCTTGTGAAACCTGAAATTGTAGGTGTCTTCCTTATCTTTCTGGGGACAGCAAGATCACCAAAATCCGATATCTGTAGCTCTAGTTATGCTATGTACAAGGCAACAAGGTCAGGATGAGTGAAAAATCCGAAAATTAACAATGTTTCGCAATTAAGACTAATTAAGCCCAATAATGTAAAAGCAAAAACAATGATTGTAAAAATTGTCTAATTTCCATCTCTCTCTGGCTTGTGCGGTTGTAAACTGCTATTTATGCTTATTAATCCTAACCTAACCCTAGAACAAATTAAGGGACTCCAAATATGCTTTCCAACAAGGTATCATACACCTTAATTGGGCTTAAGATGAGTAAGTTATTCCTATTTAAGTGAAGGAACATCATGGACCGCGCAATGATCCGCGCCAGAGAACTCGGGACCCAATTTAGCCTTGATTTTGGCCTAATTTGACTATTCTTGTGAAACCTGAAATTGTAGGTCTCTTCCTTATCTTTCTAGGGACAAAAAGATCACCAAAATCCTATATTTGTAGCTCTGGTTATTCTCTGTGCAAGGCAACAAGGTAAGGATGAGTGAAAAATCCGAAAATTAACAATGTTTAGCAATTAAGCCTAATTAAGCCCAATAATGTAAACGGAAAAACAACGATTGTAAAAGTTGCCTAATTTCTGTCTCTCTCTGGTTTGTGTGACTGTAAACTGTTATTTATGCTTATTAATCCGGACCTAACCCAAGACCAAATTAAGGGCCTCTGAATAAACTTTCCAACAAGGTATTATATGCCTTAATTTGGCTTAAGATGAGTAAGTTAGGCACATTTGAGTGAAGGAACATCATAGACTATGCACTGATCCGCGCCAGAGAAGTCGGGACCCAATTTAGACTTGATTTTGACCTAATTTGACAATTCTTGTGACACCTGAAATCGTAGGTGTCTTCCTTATCTTTCTGGGGACAGCAAGATCACCAAAATCCGATATCTGTAGCTCTAGTTATGATCTGCGCAAGACAACAAGGTCAGGATGAGTGAAAAATCCGAAAATTAACAATGTTTAGCAATTAAGCCCAATTAAGCTCAATAATGTAAAAGCAAAAACAATGATTGTACAAATTGTCTAATTTCCGTGTCTATCTGAGTTGTGCGGCTGAAACCTGCTATTTATGCTTATTAATCCTGACCTAACCCTAGACCAAATTAAGGGACCGCGAATAAGCTTTCCAACAAGGTATCATATGCCTTAATTGGGCTTAAGATGAGTAAGTTAGGCCCATTTAAGTGAAGGAAAATCATGGACTCTGCACGGATCCGAGCCAAAGAACTCGGGACACAATTTGCCTTGATTTTGGCCAAATTTGACAATTCTTGTGAAACCTGAAATTGTAGGTCGCTTCCTTATCTTTCTAGGGATAGCAAGATCACCAAAATCCTATATCTATAGCTTTAGTTATACTCTGTGCAAGGCAACAAGGTCAGGATGAGTGAAAAATCCGAAAATTAACAATGTTTAGCAATTAATCCCAATTAAGCCCCATAATGTAAAAGCAAAACAATGATTGTAAAAGTTGTCTAATTTCCGTCTCTCTCTGGGTTGTCCAGCTGTAAAATGCTATTTATGCTTATTAATCATTTACCAACCCTAGACCAAATTAAGAGCCTCTGAATAAGCTTTCCAACAAGGTTTCATATTCTTTAATTGGGCTTAAGATTAGTAAGTTAGGCCCATTTAAGTGAAGGAACTTCATGGACTACGCACTCATCCGCGCCAGAGAACTCGGGACCCAATTTATCCATGATTTTGGCCTAATTTGATAATTCTTGTGAAACCTGAAATTGTAGGTCTCTTCCTTATCTTTCTAGGGACTGCAATATCACCAAAATCCGATATTTGTAGCTCTAGTTATGCTCTGCGCAAGGTAACAAGGTCAGGATGAGTGAAAAATCCGAAAATTAACAATGTTTAGCAATTAAGCCCAATAATGTAAAAGCAAAAACAATGATTATAAAAGTTGTCCAATTTCCGTCTCTCTCTGACCTCTGCGTCTGTAAACTGCTATTTATGCTTATTAATCCTGAGCTAACCCTAGACCAAATTATGGGTCTCTGAATAAGCTTTCCAACAAGGTATCATGTGCCTTAATTGGGATTAAGATGTGTAAGTTAGGCCCATTTAAGTGAAGGAACATCATGGACTGTGCAGTGATCCGCGCCAGAGAACTCGGGATCCAATTTAGCCTTGATTTTGGCATAATTTGACAATTCTTGTGAAACCTGACAATGTAGATCTCTTCCTTATCTTTCTAGGGACCGCAAGATCACCAAAATCCGATATCTGTAGCTCAAGTTATGCTTTGCGCAAGGCAACAAGGTCAGAATGAGTGAAAAATCCGAAAATTAACAATGTTTAGGAATTAAGCCCAATAATGTAAGAGCAAAAACAATGATTGTAAAAGTTGTCTAATATTCGACTCTCTCTGATTTGTGCGGCTGTAAACTGCTATTTATGCTTATTAATCCTGACCTAACCCTAGACCAAATTAAGGGACACCTAATAAGCTTTCCAACAAGGTGTCATATGCCTTAATTGGGCTTAAGATGAGTAAGTTAGGCACATTTAGGTGAAGGAACATCATGGACTGCGCACTGATCCGTGCCAGAGAACTCGAGACCCAATTTAGCCATGATTTTGGCCTAATTTGATAATTCTTGTGAAACATGAAATTGTAGGTCTCTTCCTTATCTTTCTAGGTACAGCAAGATCACCAAAATCCTATATCTATAGCTCTAGTTATACTCTGTGCAAGGCAACAACGTCAGGATGAGTGAAAAACCCGAAAATTAACAATGTTTAGCAATTAAGCCCAATTAAGCCCATAATGTAAAAGTAAAAACAATGATTTTAAAAGTTGTCTAATTTCCGTCTCTCCCTGGGTTGTCCAGCTGTAAACTGCTATTTATGCTTATTAATCATTTCCCAACCCTAGACCAAATTAAGAGCCTCTGAATAAGCTTTCCAACAAGGTTTCATATTCTTTAATTGGGCTTAAGATCAGTAAGTTAGGCCCATTTAAGTGAAGGAACATCATGGACTGCGCACTGATCGGGACCCAATTTAGCCTTTATTTTGGCCTAATTTGACAATTCTTGTAATATTTCTCTCCATTATCTTTCTAGGGACAGCAAGATCACCAAAATCCGGTATCTATAGCTCTAGTTATGCTCTGTGCAAGGCATAAAGGTCAGGATGAGTGAAAAATCCGAAAATTAAGAATGTTTAGCAATTAAGCCCCATAATGTAAAAGCCAAAACAATGATTGTAAAAGTTGTCCAATTTCCGTCTCTCTCTGTTTATACTCTGTGCAAGGCAACAACGTCAGGATGAGTGAAAACAATGATTGCAAAAACAATGGTTGTAAAATGCTATTTATGCTTATTAATCCTAACCTAACCCTAGACCAAATTAAGGTCCTCTGAATAAGCTTTCCAACATGGTATCATATGCCTTAATTGGGCTTAAGATGAGTAAGTTAGGCCCATTTAAGTGAAGGAAAATCATGGACTGCACACTAATCCGTGCCAGAGATTTCGGGACCCAATTTAGCCTTTATTTTTGCTTAATTTGACAATTCTTGTGAAACCTGAAATTGTAGGCCTCTTCCTTATCTTTCTAGGGGCAGGAAGATCACCAAAATCCGATATATGTAGCTCAAGTTATGCTCTGCGCAAGGCAACAAGGTCAGGATGAGTGAAAAATCCGAAAATTAACAATGTTTAGCAATTAAGCCCAATTAAGCCCAATAATGTAAAAGCAAAAAACAATGATTGTAAAAGTTGTCTAATTTCAGTCTCTCTCTGGCTTGTGCCACTTTAAACTTCTTTTTATGCTTATTAATCCTTAACTAACCCTAGACGAAATTAAAGGCCTCTAAATAAGCTTTCCAACAAGGTATCATATGCCTTAATTGGGCTTAAGATGAGTAAGTTAGGCCCATTTAAGTGAAGGAACATCTTGGACTGCATACTGATCCGTGCCAGAGAACTCGGGACCCAATTTAGACTTGATTTTGGCCTAATTTGACAATTCTTGTGAAACCAGAAATTGTAGGTCTCTTCCTTATCTTGCTAGGGACAGCAAGATCACCAAAATCCGATATTTGTAGCTCAAGTTATGCTCTGCGCAAGGCAACAAGATCAGGATGGATGAAAAATCCGAAAATTAACAATGTTTTGGAATTAAGCCCAATAATGTAAAAGCAAAAACAATGATTGTAAAAGTTGTCTAATTTTCGTCTCTCTTTGGCTTGTGCATCTGTAAACTCCTATTTATGCTTGTTAATCCTGACCTAACCCTAGACCAAATTAAGGGCCTCTGAATAAGCTTTCCAACAAGGTATCATATGTTAAGGCTCTAAAATGTCTGATGTGCGTTTTCCTAAGTTTTTATGAGAACTAAACTTTGGTTAATGATTTAATTAACCTTCATATTGTTTGCTAACCTATCTATCGAGTGTGAAAATTAAATAAGAGAATCATCCGTCCAACACATAAGTGATTGAAACAAACGTCCAACATTGTAGTGATTGAAACGCACGTCCAAAACACAAGAGATAGAAACTTGCGTCCACTAAAGTGATGAAAGCCTGCGTCTACTAATGGTATCAGAAGCGCTCGTTCAATGACGTGGCAGATGGAGCTCGTCCATTAAGAAATCAGAATGGCTCGTCCAATGACGTGGCAGATGGAGCTCGTCCATTAAGGAATCAGAATGGCTCGTCCAATGACGTGGCATCTGGATCTCGTCCATTAAGGTATCAGAAGCACTCGTCCAATGACGTGGCAGATGAAGCTCGTCCATTAAGGAATCAGAATGGCTCGTCCAATGACGTGGCATCTGGATCTCATCCATTAAGGTATCAGAAGCGCTCGTCCAATGACGTGGCAGATGAAGTTCGTCCATTAAGGAATCAGAAACGCTCGTCCAATGACGTGGCATATGGAGCTCGTCCACTAAAGTAACAGAGGCTCTCGTCCACTAAAGTAACAGAGGCTCTTGTCCACTAAAGTAACAGAGGCCCACTAAAGTCCACTAAAGTAACAGAGGCTCCTGTCCACTAAAGTAACAGAGGCTCTCATCCACTAAAGTAACAGAGGCTCTCGTCCACTAAAGTAACAGAAGTGCTCGTCCACTGAAGGTGACAGAAGCGCTCGTCCACACTAGTCTTTGGACTTGCTGAGTCCTTAATATGGAGCTCGTCTACTAGCCCGAATGAAAACTCAAATGGCTAGATAGACGCAGTTATTTTCAAGATAGAAGCACTTATCTTATGAATGTGAATTCTATAAGGATTATCATAATCGTATTTCAAGAACCAGAAAGTGACTTGAAGCCTTCTCTCCTACTCAGTTTCATGCTTATCAAGAAAAGTCGGAAGTTACTCTCTCAAGCAACCTTGGATAATCAGAACCAAAGGCCAGTTAAAGAGTGCTTCCAACATGCTTTATTCCCTAGTACCTCTAGTCCTTACACGAAAAGGGAAGTGTACAACCAACGTTCCTATTGCATTAATGTTAGAGTACAACCAACGTTCCTATTGCATTAATGGCTAACCAGAACGACTCTATTGCATTAATGGCTGCCCAGAACGACTCTATTGCATTTAATGAATTTCTGCTTGAAGCCAACATCTGAGGGAATGTCTCTAACGGATCATAAATGCTTGAAGACCATAACTACAGAAGTCGTTGAAGATGAAGAAGAAGAGAATACACATTGCATTAAAAGCCATTACTCTACGCATCAATTTCTTCATTCTTTCATTCTGTATTCTTCAATCATTTGAAGATATTACGCAGACTTTCCTAAGCATTACATTTAAACCACTCTCTGAGTGTTAGTGAAAGATCTGCCGTGAGAAGTTGTATTTAATACAAACCAAATCTCTCAAACAATACTTGTCTTTGAGCCTGAAGAGGCTAGGGTTGCAAACAATACTTGTTTTGAGCCTGAAGAGGCTAGGTGTTCAAACAATACTTGTTTTGAGCCTGAAGAGGCTAGGTGTCCAAACAATACTTATCTTTGAGCCTGAAGAGGCTAGGTGTGCAAACAATACTTGAGTCTGTAACCTGATCAGTTATAGTGGATAAATCTTGGTGCTGCCAAGGACTGGACGTAGATCTTTTTTTTTGAAGAGTGAACCAGGATAAATAACTGTGTCAATCTCTCCTTCCTTAAACTTTTTAATTGCTTTAGTTTTTCTTACATCTATCAAGTGGTGTGTTTGAAAAAGTCACCCGTCCATCATGTATTCTTCCACTCGTCCAAATCTAGCTTCTGTTTACGAAAAGATTTCAAATTTTCTTAAATTCTCATAAACACAATTCAACCCCCCTTCTCGTGTTTATACTTGTCTATTTCAGCATATGACTTAATTGGGCTTAAGATGAGTAAGTTAGGCCAATTTAAGTGAAGGAACATCATGGACTGTGCACTGATCAGTGCCATAGAACTCGGAACCCAATTTAGCCTTGATTTTGGCCTAACTTGACTATTCTTGTGATACCTGAAATAGTAGGTCTCTTTCTTATCTTTCTAGGGACAGCATGATCACCAAAATTCGATATCTGAAGCTCTAGTTATGCTATGTGCAAGGCAACAAGGTCAGGATGAGTGACAAATCCGAAAATTAACAATGTTTAGCAATTAAGCCCAATTAAGCCCAACAATGTAAAAGCAAAAACAATGATTGTAAAAGTTGTCTAATTTTCGTCTCGCTCTGGCTTGTGCGGCTGTAAACTGCTATTTATTCTTATTTATTCTTACCTAACCCTAGACCAAATTAAGGGCCTCTGAATAAGCTTTCCAACAAGGTATCATATACCTTAATTGGGCTTAAGATGGGTGAGTTAGGCCCACTTAAGTGAAGGAACATCATGGACTGCGCACTAATCCGTGCCAGAGAACTCGGGACCCAATTTAGCCTTGATTTTGGACTAATTTGACAATTATTGTGCCTGAAATTGTAGGTCTCTTCCTTATCTTTCTAGGGACAGCAAGATCACCAAAATCCGATATCTGTAGCTCTAGTTATGCTCTGCCCAAGGCAACAAGATCAGGATGAGTGAAAAATCCGAAAATTAACAATGTTTAGAAATTAAGCCCAATAATGTAAATGTAAAAACAATGATTGTAAAAGTTGTCTAATTTCCGACTCTCTTTGGCTTGTGTGGCTGTAAACTGCTATTTATTCTTATTAATCATGACCTAACCCTAGACCAAATTAAGGGCCTCTGAATAAGCTTTCCAACAAGGTATCATAAGCCTTAATTGGGCTTAAGATGACTAAGTTAGTCCCATTTAAGTGAAGGAACATGATGGTGATAGTGTGATTTTACATGATATTTTCTGTATACTTTTGCATGCATTTTGCATATAGATTAGGCATTCTTTATTTGGTTTTTATTAGATTTTCCCTTGGAACGGGTGAAGCGGTTTCTTGGTGTTGTTTTGCAGGAATTAATGTAAAAATGATCAAAATCAGTCATGATGGAGCCTGAATGAAACAGAGCTGGAAAAGTGAAGAATATAAGCCAAACAGAGCCTATCACGGCCTGGCCGTGATGACCATCACGGCCGTGATCAAGCAGAGCAGAAGGCAAAAGTCAGAGGCTG
This sequence comes from Sophora flavescens, assembly GCA_030762895.1. NCBI lineage: Eukaryota > Viridiplantae > Streptophyta > Magnoliopsida > Fabales > Fabaceae > Sophora > Sophora flavescens. The sequence goes on along the minus strand of JAUPTC010000011.1, from coordinate 8,602,602 downwards.
TCACGCCCTAGCCGTGACAGACATCACGGCCGTGACAGACTGGAAATTTAAGTTTCGCGTCGCGAAGACATACTCGCCTCGCCAGAGCCCAGCGCCAGGAGGGGGCGCCCAGCGCTAGGAGCCAGCGCCCAGCGCCAGGAGGGGGCGCCCAACGCTAGGAGCCAGCGCCCAGCGATAAGGAGGCAGAGCATCAGGCAGAGAGCAGGGCACCCAGCGCAGGCCAGGGGCGCCCAGCGCCGGCAGACTGGCAGACGAGCAGAACCAGTATAAATTCTCGTTTCTGCGGTGGAATTTGGAGAGTTTTATTTGGAGAGTTAGAGAGTTTTTAGGTTTTGAACCAGAGGAGCACTTGGAGGCTGCGGCTGGAAGAGGGTTCCAACCCTGAAGGGGATGTTTTCCTTGCTCTGGGACTGGAAGAAGATTGGAGGATCCTCCTATGGAGTTTGTTTCATCCCTTCTCTCCTTCTCTTTGTATTCTCTGGTTATGAGTAGTTAAATCCCTGTTGTTGGGATTAGATGTAGCCAAACTGATTGATTATGTATTTATCTTGACTGATTATTCTATGTTCATGTCTTCATATTAGTGATTAATTTTCTGTGCTTAATGCTTGTTGTGGCTAGCACCCCCATGACTCGATTTGTGTTTTGGTATGCAATGGGGACGTTCGTATCAGAACCGGAACTGAATTTAATCACCTAGTAACCCTTTCATCTAGGAATGGAGTTAGGTTTGCTAGTAATCGCGTAATCCCTAATCTTAATGCAAATCCATTAATCTAGGCCACCTAAGGAATTAGGGTCTATTAGTGGATTTAGGCTCTTGCCATCCGAGGAATCGGGGTTTGAGTATTTTAGTGGATTGATTTTAATATCTGAAGCATGAATGGGAGGTATCTAGTCCTGATATTGCATGAGATAGAGGTTTGGTGAAGTCTAGTCCCAACATATCCTGTCTGCACCCCAAGTGTTTGTCAAAAGTCCCCAAAAAGACAAAAAGATTTTATTTCTTTTCTTTTGCTTGTTTTGAAGTCTCTGTTTAGTCTAGATAGTTGCTGAGTTTGTGAATTGGTACATGACATCCAATCCCCGTGGATACGATAACCGGTCTTACCACCGTATTACTTGCACGACTGGGTATACTTGCCCAGATTCGTCAACAGATGGACTGCGCATTAATCCGCACCAGAGAACTCGGGACCCAATTTAGCCTTGATTTTGGCCTAATTTGACAATTCTTGTGAAACCTGAAATTGTTGTTCTCTTCCTTATCTTTCTAGGGACAGTAAGATCACCAAAATCCGATATTTGTAGCTCTAGTTATGCTCTGCACAAGGCAACAAGGTCAGGATGAGTGAAAAATCCAAAAATTAACAATGTTTAGCGATTAAGCCCAATTATGTCCCATAATGTAAAATCAAAAACAATGATTGTAAAAGTTATCCAATTTTTGTCTCTTTCTGGCTTGTCCGGATGTAAACTGCTATTTATGCTTATTAATTCTTACCTAACCCTAGACTAAATTAAGGGCCTCTGAATAAGCTTTCCAACAAGGTGTCATATGCCTTAATTGGGCTTAAGATGAGTAAGTTAGGCCCATTTAAGTGAAGGAACATCATGGTCTGCGCACTAATCCGCGTCAGATAACTCGGGACCCAATTTATCCTTGATTTTGGCCTAATTTGACAAATCTTGTGAAACCTGAAATTGTAGGTCTCTTCCTTATCTTTCTAGGGACCGCAAGAACACTAAAATCCGATATTTGTAGCTCAAGTTATGCTCTGCGCAAAGTAACAAGGTCAGGATGAGTGAAAATTCCGAAAATTAACCCAATAATGTAAAAGCAAAAACAATGATTGTAAAAGTTGTCTAATTTCCGTCTCTCTCTGTCTTGTGCGGCTGTAAACTCCTATTTATGCTTGTTAATCCTAACCTAACACTAGACCAAATTAAGGGCCTCTGAATAAGCTTTCCAACAAGGTATCATATGTTAAGTCTCTAAAATGTCTGATGTGCTTTTTCCTAAGTTTTTATGAGAACTAAACATTGGTTAATGATTTAATTAACCTTCATATTGGTTGCTAACCTATCTATCGAGTGTACAGATTAAATAAGAGAATCATCCGTCCAACACACAAGTCATTGAAACAAAAGTCCAGCACTGTAGTGATCGAAACGCACGTCAAAAACGAAAGAGATAGAAACTTGCATCCACTAAAGTGATGAAAGCCCGCGTCTACTAAAGGTATTAGAAGCGCTCGTCCAATGACGTGGCAGATGGAGCTCGTCCATTAAGGAATCAGAATGGCTCGTCTTTGGACGAGGCAGATGGAGCTCGTCCATTAAGGAATCAGAATGGCTCGTCCAATGACGTGGCATCTGGATCTCGTCCATTAAGGTATCAGAAGCGCTAGTCTGATGACGTGGCAGATGAAGCTCGTCCATTAAGGAATCAGAATGGCTCGTCCAATGACATGGCATCTGGATCTCATCCATTAAGGTATCAGAAGCGCTCGTCCAATGACGTGGCATATGGAGCTCGTCTAGTTATGCTATGCCCAAGGCAACAAGGTCAGGATGAGTGAAAAATCCGAAAATTAACAATGTTTAGCAATTAAGCCCAATAATGTAAATATAAAAACAATGATTGTAAAAGTTGTCTAATATCCGACTCTCTTTGGCTTGTGCGGCTGTAAACTGCTATTTATGCTTATTAATACTGACCTAACCCTAGACCAAACTAAGGGACTCCGAATAAGCTTTCCAACAACTTATCATATGCCTTAATTGGGCTTAAGTTGAGTAAGTTACGCCCATTTAAGTGAAGGAACATCATGGACTGCACACTGATCCATGCTAGAGAACTCGGGACCCAATTTAGCCTTGATTTTGGCCTAATTTGACAGTTCTTGTGAAACCTGAAATTGTAGGTCTCCTCCTTATCTTTCTAGGGACAGCAAGATCACCAAAATCCTATATCTCCTGCTTTAGTTATACTCTGTGCAAGGCAACAAGGTCAGGATGGGTGAAAAATCCGAAAATTAACAATGTTTAGCAATTAAGCCCATTAATGTAAACGGAAAAACAATGATTGTAAAAGTTGTCTAATTTTCGTCTGTCTCTGGCTTGTGCGGCTGTAAACTGTTATTTATGCTTATTAATCCTGACATAACCCAAGACCAAATTAAGGGCCTCTGAATAAACTTTCCTGCAAGGTATCATATACCTTAATTTGGCTTAAGATGAGTAAGTTAGGCACTTTTAAGTGAAGGAACATCATAGACTACGCACTGATCCACGCAAGAGAACTCGGGACCCAATTTAGCCTTGATTTTGGCCTAATTTGACAATTCTTGTGAAACCTGAAATTGTAGGTCTCTTCCTTATATTTCTAGGGACAACAAGATCACCAAAATCCGATATCTATAGCTCAAGTTATGCTCTGCGCAAGGCATAAGGTCAGGATGAGTGAAAAATCCGAAAATTAACAATCTTTAGCAATTAAGCCCAATAATGTAATAGCGAAAATGGTGATTGTAAAAGTTGTCTAATTTCCGTCTCTCTCTGGCTTGTGCGGCTGTAAACTGCTATTTTTTTTAATAATCCTGACCTAATCCTACACCAAATTAAGGGCCTCTGAAAAAGCTTTCCAACAAGGTATTATATGTCTTAATTGGGCTTAAGATGAGTAAGTTAGGCCCATTTATGTGAAGGAACATTATGGACTGCCCATTGATCCGCGCCAGAGAATTTGGGACCCAATTTAGCCTTTATTTTGGCCTAATTTGACAATTCTTGTGACACCTGAAATTGTAGGTCTCTTCCTTATATTTCTAGGGACATCAAGATCACCAAAATCCGATATCTATAGCTCAAGTTATGCTCTGCGCAAGGCATAAGGTAAGGATGAGTGAAAAATCAAAAAATTAACAATGTTTAGCAATTAAGCCCAATTAAGGCCAATAATGTAAAACCAAAAACAATGGTTGTAAAAGTTGTCTAATTTCCATCTCTCTCTGACTTGTGCCGTTTTAAAATGCTATTTATGCTTAGTAATCATGACCTAACCCTAGACCAAATTAAGGGCCTCTGAATAAGCTTACCAACAAGGTATCATACACCTTAATTGGGCTTATGATGAGTAAGTTAGCCCCATTAAAGTGAAGGAACATCAGGACGGCCCCCTGATCCGCACCAGAGAACTCGGGACCCAATTTAGCCTTGATTTTGGCCTAATTTGACAATTCTTGTGAAACCCAAAATTGTAGGTCTCTTCCTTATCTTTCTAGGGACAGCAAGATCACCAAAATCTGATATATGTAGCTCTAGTTATGCTCTGTGGAAGGCAACAAGGTCAGGATGAGTGAAAACGCCGAAAATTAACAATGTTTAGCAATTAAGCCCAATAACGTAAAAGCAAAAACAATGATCGTAAAAGTTGTCTAAGTTCCGCCTCTTTCTCGCTTGTCAGGCTGTAAATTGCTATTTATTCTATTTAATCCTGGCCTAATCCTAGACCAAATTAAGGGCCTCTGAATAAGCTTTCCAACAAGGTAGCATATGCCTTAATTGGACTTAAGATGGGTAAGTTAGGCCCATTTAAGTGATGGAAAATCATGGACTGCGCACTTGTCCGAGCCAGAGAACTCGGGACCCAATTTAGCCTTCATTTTGGCCTAATTTGATAATTCTTGTGAAACCAGAAATTGTAGGTCTCTTCCTTATCTTTCTAGGGAAAGCAAGATTACCAAAATCCGATATCTGTAGCTCTAGTTATACTCTGCCCAAGGCAACAAGGTCATGATGAGTGAAAAATCCGAAAATTCACAATGTTTAGCAATTAAGCCCAATTAAGCCCCATAATGTAAAAGCAAAAACAATGATGGTAAAAGTTGTCTAATTTCCGTCTCTCTCTGGCTTGTGTGGCGGTAAACTGCTATTTATGCTTTTTAATCATGACCAATCCAAGGCCAAATTAAGGGCCTCGGAATAAGCTTTCCAACAAGGTATCATATGCCTTAATTGGGTTTAAGTAGAGGTAGTTAGGCCCATTTAAGTGAAGGAACATCATGGACTGCACACTGATCCGCCCCGAGAACCCATAACACAATTTAGCCTGATTTTGACCTAATTTGACAATTCTTGTGAAACCTGAAATTGTAGGTCTCTTCCTTATCTTTCTAGGGACAGCAAGATCACCAAAATCCGATATATGTAGCTCTAGTTATGCTCATGAAGGCAACAAGGCCCAAATGAGTGAAAAATCGGAAAATTAACAATGTTCAAGCAATTAAGCCCAATTAAGCCCCATAATGTAAAAGCAAAAACAATGATGGTAAAGTTGTCTAATTTCTGTCTCTCTTTGGCTCACCATTGTAAACGCTATTTATGCTTATTAATCCTGACCTAACCCTAGACCAAATTAAGGGCATCCAATAAGCTTACCAACAAGGTATCATACCCCTTAATTGGGCTTATGATGAGTAAGTTAGGCCCATCTAAGTGAAGGAACATCATGGACGACCGATCCGCACAGAGAACCCCGGGACCCAATTTAGCCTTGATTTTGGCCTAATTTCCTAAATTTTGACCCTAACCCCTAAATTTTAACCTAAACCCTAAATTTGACCGCAACCCTAATTTTGACCCAAAACCCTAATTTAGACCCACAACCAAATTCTAAACCCAAATTTAGACCCAATACCCTAATTCAAACCCTTTTTTATCCCAAAACTCTTTTTTTAAACTCAAAGTCCGACACCTTAATTTCGACCAAAACCCAAATTTGGACCCAAAACCCAAATTTTGACCCAAAACCCTAATTTGGACACAAACCAAATTTTGACCCAAACCCTATTTTTAACTCAAAAGTCAAATTCAAACCTTAAACCGTAATGTTGACCCAAAACCCTAAATTTGACCCAAAACCCTAATTTTGACTCAAAACCCGAATTTTGACCCAAAACCCTCATTCAAACCATAAACCCCATTTTTAACTCAAAACCCTAATTCAAAGCCTAAACCCTAATTCTTACCCTATTTTTGTCTGAAAACCCTATTTTTTTACTCAAAACCCAAAACCCTAATTTGGACCCAAACAGAAATTTTGACCCAAAACCCTAATTCTGATCAAAACCCTAATTCGAACCCTATTTTTGACCCAAAACCCTAAATTTGACCCAGAACCCTATTTTTGACCCTAAACCCTAATTTTAGCGCAAAACCCTAATTCTAACCCTATTTTTGACCCAAAACCGTAATTTAGACCCAAACACCTAATTCAAACCCAAAACCCTAATTCTGACCCAAAACCCTAATTTAGACCCACAACCCTAATTCAAAGCCTAAACCCTAATTTTGATGCTAAACCCTAATTTTGATCCCAAACCCTAAATTTGAACCAAAACCCTAATTTGGACCCAAAACCGAAATTTTGACCTAAAATAACCCAAAGACCTAATTTGACCCAAAACCCTATTTTAAATCCAAAACCCTAATTCGAACCCTATTTTTGACCCAGAACCCTATTTTTGACCCCAAACCCTAAACCCAAAACCCTAAATTTGACCCAGAACCCTAAATTTGACCCAGAACCATAATTTTGACCCAAAACCCTAATTCAAACCCTAAACCGTAATTTTGACCCAGAACCCTATGTTTGACCCTAAACCCAAATTTTAATGCAAAACCCAATTCTAAGCCTATTTTTGACCCAAAACCCTAATTCTGACCCAAAACCGTAATTTAGACCCAAACACCTAATTCAAACCCTAAACCCTAATTTTCACCCCAAACCCAAATTATAACCCAAAACATAATTTTGACCCAAAACCCTAATTTTGATCCAAAACCCTAATTTAGACCCACAACGCTAATTCAAAGCCTAAACCCTAATTTTTACCCTAAACCCTAATTTTGATCCTACACCCTAAATTTGAACCAAAACCCTAATTTGGACCCAAAACCCTAAATTAGACCCAGAACCCAAATTTTGACCCAAAACCCGAATTTTGACCCAAAACCCTAAATTAGACCCAGAACCCAAATTTTGACCCAAAACCAAAATTTTGACCGACAACCAAAATTACAACACAGCCCTAATTTTCACCCAAAACCCTAATTCTAACCCAAAACTCTAATTGAGACACAAAACCCTAATTTTCACCCTAAACCCTAATTTTAATCCTAAACCCTAAATTTGTACCAAAACCCTAATTCTAACCCTATTTTTGTCCCAAAACCCTAAATTTGACCCAGAACCCTAATTTTAATCCAAAACCATAAATTTTGACCCTAAACCCTAAATTTAACCCAAAACCCTAAATTTGACCCAAAACCCTATTTTAGACCCAAAACCCAATTCTAACACTAATTTAGACCCAAAACCCTAATTCTAACCCTATTTTTGTCCCAAAAACCTTTTTTTAACTCAAAACCCGACAACTTAAATTTGACCCAAATCCCAAATTTTGACCCAAAACCCTAATTCAAACCCTAAACCATAAATTTGACCTAAAACCCGAATTTGGACCCCAAACCCTAATTTGAACCCTATTTTTGACCCAAATCCCAAATTTTGACCCAAAGACCTAATTCTGACCCAAATCCCTAATTTAGACACAAAACCCTAATTCAAAGCCTAAACCCTAATTTTGATCCTAAACCCTAAATTTTAACCAAAACCCTAATTCTAACCCTATTTTTATCCCGAAACCCTAAATTTAACCCAGAACCCTAAATTTGACCCAGAACCCTAAATTTGACCCAAAATCCTATTTTTGACCCAAAACCTAATTCTAACCCTAATTTAGACCCAAAACCCTAATTCTAACCCTATTTTTATCCCAAAAACCTTTTTTTAACTCAAAACCCGACACCTTAATTTTGACCCAAATCCCAAATTTTGACCCAAAACCCTAATTCAAACCCTAAACCATAAATTTGACCCAAAACCCGAATTTGGACCCCAAACCCTAATTCGAACCCTATTTTTGACCCAAATCCCAAATTTTGACCCAAAGCCCTAATTCTGACCCAAATCCCTAATTTAGACACAAAACCCTAAATCAAAGCCTAAACCCTAATTTTGATCCTAAACCCTAAATCACCAAAACCCTAATTCTAACCCTATTTTTGTCCCAAAATCCAAAATTTAACCGAAAACCCTAATTTTAATCCAAAACCCAAAACCCAAAACCGAAATTTTGACCCAAAACCCAAATTATAACCCGAAGCCCTAATTTTGACCGAAAACCCTAATTCTGACCCAAAACTCTAATTTAGACACAAAACCCTATTTTTAACCCAAAACCCTAATTCAAAGCCTAAACCCTAATTTTGACCCCAAACCCAAATTTTGATCCTAAACCCCCCTATTTTTATCCAAAACCCTAAATTTAACCTAGAACCCTAAATTTGACCCCAGGACCCTAATTTTGACCCAAAATCCTATTTTTGACCCAAAACCTAATTCTAACCCTAATTTAGATC
>JAUPTC010000011.1:8576704-8593615 GCA_030762895.1 Sophora flavescens | reverse complement strand
TGGTTTCGCAAGCGGCTCTGATACCACTGTTGGGAATTTACGTATAAAACAAAAAAGAAACGCAGCGGAAAAATTCCCATCGAAGGATCCTTGCGAATGGTCATGATTCATGATTCAAAGTTTACCTCTTGAAACGATAGCTGTTTGTTGAAATTCGCCTATCACGAACACCGCATCGAACGGTGTCTCTAGAGGTATCCACACGAGCGGATTCCGTGAGCGTCCAACGCCACGAACCGAGCGTCTCTGTCCTCACAAGTGCTAGCTTCAAAACCGAGACTTTGTTGTTCACACTTACTCTCTTTTGTGCGGCTAGGTTATCAACCGTCTAGGCACAACAACTTAAGTGGTCTACTTATAGTAGCACCTCCTTAAGTGAGTTAGTGAGCAACATTTGACCTAAGCCCATCTACTATGCGCTAGGCCCAATAGGAAAGTCCAACTTTCTTTTAATGCTTCTTTTAATCCGCTCTTTTGTGTGTGACCCTATAGGTTCCCAATACGTTAGCAGTAATATTAAATCCCATTTAATATTACAAACAGTGAGCGGTATCTAGCAATACATCACTGCTACCTAAGTAGTGAGAAAGTCAGTGATTTGACGAAACCTTTGTGACAAATATTCATGTGCATTGTTATCCCTTTGTCCATATATCTATATTGAACACAAGGCATAGAATGTGTCACCCTTGTATGGTTCAATATCATGTTCCCCGATACCCGAGTAGATTTAACCAACAAATGAGGTCAATATCTCATATTGACTCATTTCAAAGACGGCCATGCATTTTACAGCCTCACCTCTATCGTGGGGCCCACGATATTACCTCCCGTTATGTAGGAGGGACAAATTCCATCTAGGTCACTCACATCCCTCTGCTTGGCTCGTGGTATGCCCAATGATCATCTTTATAATCATCCTATTACAGATGACGTTTGACGATATTAAAGCACACGACTCCTCATGTAGGGATCGTAGTGATTTCAGGTCGAAGGATTACATACACCATTGTCACTATGAGAACTACTTATGACACTCATATAACGCTCCATGCAGTGTTCTCATGGTGGGTCAATCCAAAGACATCATTACCTTAATGCGCACCTATGTGGCAACTCGATATCTCATATCTATGACCCGTGAGATGTGGTCATCGATCCGCACACATAATAGTCTCAATTGTATTATTATTGTCCTTATTAATAAAATACTTGACTACGGATATTTAAGAATAGGATTTCATTGTTCAATAGTGTCTCACGATCAAGTCATATACTTGATATTCTATTGAACAGAAATTTCTATTCTAAGGACTTTATTATGTTTAAACAAGTAACACAATAAACTGGAATGCCTCATATCATATATATATATATGAAATATCAAGATACGAATGTAAGTCTAAAGAAATACATTGGCCTCTAGGGCTTACACCAACAAGCCTGTCCATTAGTTTGGGGATGATATGCAGTAGAGACCCTGTGCACAACTCCGTACTTTCGGAGCAAAGCTTCCATGGTGCGGTTACAAAAATGAGTGCCTTGGTCATTTATGATAGCATGAGGTATTCCGAACCTGCAAAAAATATTGGACCTGACAAAAATTTGCAACAACTCTAGAATCATTAGTCCTAGTGGGGAAAGCTTCCACCCAATTTGAAACATAATCAACAACGAGTAAAGTATAGAGAAAACCAAAAGATGCAGGGAAAGAACCCATAAAGTCAATTCCCCACACATCAAACACCTCACAGAAAAGCATAGGTTACTGAGGCATTTCACTCTTACGAGTGATGGTTGTACCTACTATCTAACACTCTTTACAAGTGCGGTAAATCTCATAAGAATCTTTAAAAATAGTGGGCCAATAAAAACCTGAATCTAGGATTTTTCTTACAGTCCTTTGTGGCCCAAAATGTCCCCCTACTTGAGAAGCATGAGAAAAATGCAAAATAGATTCAATCTCATAGTCGGGGACACATCTCCTAATTACCTGATCACTACCAAATTTCCAAAGATATGGATCATCCCAAACATAATATTTGGCATCACTCTTGAGTTTGTGAATTTGTGATCTAGTTGCACCTGTCGGAAAAACACCAGCAACAAGATAGTTAACAATATCAGTAAACCAAGGAGTTACCCCATGTAATCAGTAAAAGCTGCCATCAGAAAGTCATCCTTAATGGTTGAAGGATCTTCATCCCTCTCGATTCCGCTCAGTGATCAGCCACTAAATTCTCAGCTCCACTTTTATCTTTAATCTCCACACTAAACTCTTGGAGCAACAACATCCACCGAATCAATCTCGATTTTGCTTCTGGTTTCTTCAACAAGTACTTTAAGGCTGCATGGTCAGTGAAAACAACATCCTTGGAACCTAAAAAATATGATCTGAATTTATCAAGAGCAAAAACAATAGCTAGAAGTTCCTTTTCAGTAGTAGTGTAATTAGCCTATGCAGCATCTAAAGTTCTAGAAGCATAATAAATCACATGGGCAGCCCTGTCCACCGTTTGTGCAAGGACCGCCCCCACGGCATAGTTAGAGGCATCACACATAATCTCAAAAGGGAGGGTCCAGTCAGGAGGCTGGATGATGGGAGTAGAGGTCAATGCTTTCTTCAAGAAATCAAACGCCTTTTTGCAGTTGTCATCAAAGTTGAAGATGACATCATTCATCAACAAGTTTGACAGAGGAAGCGCTATCTTGCTAAAATCCTTTATGAAGTGTCTATAAAAACCTGCATGACCAAGAAAAGAGCGAATCTCGCGAACGCAAGATGGGTAAGGCAGTGTAGAAATCACCTCAATCTTAGCAGGATCTACTGAAATACCTTTTTCAGAAATAATATGCCCCAAAACAATTCCCTGTTCAACCATAAAATGGCATTTTTCATAATTCAAAACAAGGTCGGCTTCAATGCATCTCTCCAAAACCAGATTCAAACTATCCAAGCATGCATCAAATGAGGAACCTTAAACAAGAAATCATCCATAAACACTTCAATGCAATTCTCAATATATTCAGTAAAAATACTAATCATGCATCTCTCGGAATGTGCCAGGAGCATTGCAAAGACCAAATGGCATCCTCCTCAGAAGCAAAAGTGCCAAAGGGCACGTAAAAGTTGTCTTTTCTTGATCCTCTGGTGCAATGTGGATTTTAAAGTAACTCGAAAAACCATCAAGAAAACAATAGTGCGATTTACCACCTAGCCGTTCAAGCATTTGATCGATGAACGGCAAAGGGAAGTGATCCTTTCTAGTAGCCTGGTTCAATCTCTTGTAATCAATACAAACTCTCCCAACTATTCTGAACTCTAGTGGGAACAAGTTCATTGTTTTTATTTTTTACCACTGAGTCCAGATTTCTTAGGTATAACTTTCACTGGACTCACACAATTACTGTCAGAGATAGGATATATGATACCTGCATGCAAGAGTTTTGTTACCTCCTTCTTCACAACATCAAGAATCAAGGGGTTAAGCCGCCTTTGGGGCTGCATAACTGTTTTAGTCCCATCCTCCAACAGAATCCTATGCATACACCTGGATGGGCTAATACCTGGTATGTCGGCCAAGGTCCACCCAATCGCCTTCTTATGCTTCTTCAAAACCTGCAAGAGCTTAGTTTCTTGGTCAAAATCAAGGTTAGAGGAAATTATAACCGGGAGTTTTTCATTCCTCTCTAAATAAGCATATTTCAGATTTTCACGAAGTGGCTTAAGCTCTAAGGAGGGTGGTTGTTCAATAGATGGTATGTTTGGGGCAGCCGTGCTGTCAAGAACTTCAGCTGAATAAACAGCTTCATTTGCACTGTCACCCTGCAAGGCAGCATCAATCTCTGCACAAACAGCACAAAGGTCAGTGTTAGTACAATCAACACATGAGTAAACATCATCAAAACCAGAAAAAGATGGAAATTCAGCAGCTACAGCCAAATCATAATAAGTGTCATCAACAATTTCAGAAAGCAACTCTATTTGAAAAACAAAATGCTCTTCCAAGGGATGCTTCATAGCATCGAAAATGTTGAATTTCGCAACAATGTCACCAAATTCCATGGATATGGTTCCATCGTCAACATCAATCTTTGTTTTCGCTGTTTTCATGAACGGTCTGCCCAAAATGATTGGTGATATGCTTGAATTCGTTTCTCCTGCCATGTCCAGAATGTAAAAATCAGCAGGGAAAATCAAGTCATTGACTTGAACAAGCACATCTTCTACTACTCCAATGAGGCGAGCATTGGTCCCTTTTACCAACCGAATAGTAAGACTCGTATGCTGCAAAGGACCAAGATCAAGATTGTTGAAAATGTATAGGCATAACATTAATAGAAGCTCCTAAATCCAACATGCAATTGTCGAATTTACTATCCCCAATGGTACATGGAATAGCAAAAGTTCCCCTGATCCTTGCATTTTCGTGGCATTGCTCGATTGAGGGCTGAAACGGTAACCTTTTCAGGTGCAGGTTTAGGTTGAATGAGGGCTGAAACATTTCGCCCCAAATTGATTATCTCATTTCCCTTCAACCTCCTCTTGTGTGTGCACAAATCCTTCGTAAACTTCGCGTATTTCGAACTCCGCTTAATCGCATCAAGAAGCGGAATGTTTACCGCCACTTTTCTGAATACATCCAGAATCTCCCTCTCCTTGTCTTCCTCATCAATCTTCTTATTTTTCAGCACTCTTTTGAGAAGGGGATTGGTGGCACACACTCCTTTTCAGCCTCAACAACAATGTAAGGTTCGGTGTTACCTCAACAATTTTCTTATTTTTTTCAGAGGCTGGTTCCCGCAACTTTCCCTGATCTCAAAGAAATTGCACTCACATTAGGATTAGGGACATTAGGATTCACTACTGCTTGTGCAGGTAGTTGGTTCGATCCTTGAGCTTGCCGCATGGCATTCATCGAAGTGGCAAGTCGTCCAATCTGCGGTCGCAAAGTATGAATACTAGAATCCGTTTGTTGCTAAAACTGGAGATTGTTTGCAGCCATTTACTTGACAAGGTCCTCTAGTGAAGGCCCGGAAGGTGCAGAGGTGGTCACTTGGGGAGAGTTCTGTGGTGGTGTCAGCGGTAACATCAGCTGTTTTTGTTGTGTGGATGAGTTTCCATACCGAAGGTTTGGATGGTTTCTCCAGTTGGGGTGGTACTTATTAGTGGAAAGGTCAGGAATGTTGTACCTGTTCTGATTGTTGCCTTGATTGTAAAGATGGGTTGCATATGCTTGAGGCAAATCAGTGACCGACTCATCTTTCAGAATTGGACATATATCGGTTAGGTGTTCAGGAGAAGTACAAATACCACACAACCTTGATGTTTGAGCTTTATCCACTTCCAACTATTTCACTAAAGAAGTAAGCTCATCAAGTCTGGTTTCAAGGGCTTTGTTGGAAGAAGAAACATGGATCTCATTCATACCCCTTGTTTCGACAGAATTGTTTCTGGTTGTGAACTGTTGGGAGTTGAGTGACATGTTCTCAATCATTGACTTGGCAGCAGCTGGAGTCTTATCAACAAGTGCTCCCCTGCTAGCAGCATCTAAAATGTTTCTATCCATTGGTAGCAATCCCTAATAAAAGCACTGAATAAGTAGTTGCTCGAAAATCTGGTGCTGAGGACAACAGGACACCAACTTCTTAAACCTCTCCCAATACTCGGCCAATGATTCATTGCCTTGTCTAATACCACATATCTCTTTTCTGATTGATGCAGATCTGGAGGCAGGACCTTGAAACGGAATTTGTCTCAAGATAATACAACCAATCCTTCACAGGACCTTGAAGTGAGAATGGGAAGGCTCTCAGCTGGGTATGGTCTTCTATTATTCCTTCAGGTCTCAAAGGTGTAGAACAAACAACCTGGAATTCTTTCAGATGCTTATGCGGATCCTCACCTGCAAGACCACTAAACCATGGCAACAAGTGTATTAAACCAGATTTCAATTCAAAAGGAGCAACGACATCAGCATATTCAATACATAAACCATTGTAATTAACATCGAGCAAGAAGTTGTCTTAGTGTTCTTTGATCACCATGTTATCACTATTGGTTGGTGAACTAGTGCTAGCCTGAATTGCTCTACGGCGTGTATGTAAGGTTCTCTCAATCTTAGGATCAAAATCAAACAAGTCAGAACAACCAGACCTAGTAGCCAAAACTAATTCAGAAATTAATCAACAAATCTGTTAATAACAACAAGAGTCCCCGGCAACGGCGCCAATTTTGATCCTGTCACACACGGGTCAAAAACGAGTAATTAGAAAAAAACTGCAGTTAGGGAACGACAACTCGAGTATCGTATCTCAAGGACTCTTGGATTATTATTAACCTACAAATCGATTTTTGGGGGTTAGATTTGAGATCCGATTAAGAAAACAATGCAATTAAGTGATTATTGATAAGCTAGAACAATCAACCGCTATTTCGATTTCCCAACTATCATTGATTCACATAATTTCCATGCCCTAAGCGGATTCTAATCCCTTTTCGATTGTAGCAAAGCAATTAAACAAGCGCACTATACACTACGAGATATGTGTTCCCAATTTCCGAATTAAGCAAACGGATTGAAGCTCTCGTGAATTAAGCAAACACGATCAATCACACGCGATCAAGGTATAGGAACATAGAATCATCGAAATTAATCAATACTTATTCTATATAACTTGAATTAAGCAAACAAGGCATATAGCATAATTTTGAAAGAGATAAGCAAATTGATCGGGAATTATGGAACCTCAAGTGTCGCAAGGAAACCGACACATCGGACTAATCCTCGGTGATTAGTTCTCCATCACAAACGTAACAAAAACTTTTGAAATAAATTGTAAACAATGTGAAAATTGTGTGTCTTTTTGCGTCCGCCTTCTAGTGCCTTTTATAGATCGTGCGCGTCACGGCCGTGACGGCCATCACGACTGCAGACCGTGACGTGTTCTTCCAAGGGCGCGCATTCAAATTCTAGTCTGTCACACGTGACCTCCATCACGGCTTAGGCCGTGATGCTCTCCTCGATCTTCAGGGTTTTCTCATCACGCCCGTGATGGGTATCACTACCGGGCCGTGATGCTTTCGGTCTTCGGGGTAGCTCATCACGGCCGCGTGACCGGTGTCACGCCTGGCCGTGATGGCTTCGCTGTAAGTGTCCTTCCCTTTTTTTCTCTTCTCATTAACCCGAAAATATGAAATAGCAAGAAATGCTTTATTTGACTCAAAATTAACTAAAATATCCTAAAACTACTTAAGAGACTCAAAATGTTGCTTAAGGACAATTAAATCCAAATTTGGGCAAAACGAGATTAAACTCGAATAATTAGTACAAAACCCATGGTCTTACTAGTTATAAAACTAGACGAGATAGAGGCATATCAACTGCCCGTAACCACTCTATTGCATTAATGGCTGCCCGTAATCCACTCTATTGCATTAATGGCTGCCCGCAACCACTCTATTGCATTTAATGAAGTTCCGCTTGAAGCCAACATCTGAGGGAATGTCTCTAACGGATCCTAAATGCTTGAAGACCATAACTACAGAAATTGTTGAAGACCTACAATCCTAATCGCTGAAGAGGGTAGGTGTGCAAACAATACTTGTTATGAGCCAGAAGAGACTAGGCGTGCAAACATTACTTGTCTTTGAGCCCCGAAGAGGCTAGGTGTGCAAACAATACTTGAGTCTGTAACCTGATCAGCTATAGTGGATAAATCTTGGTGCTGCCAAGGACTGGACGTAGCTCTTTGTTTTGAAGAGTAAACCAGGATAAATAACTGTGTCAATCTCTCCTTCCTTAAACACTTTAATTGCTTTAGTTTTTCTTACGTCTATCAAGTGGGTGTGTTTGCAAGTCACCCGTCCATCCTCGTATTCTTCCACTCGCACAAAACTAGCTTCTGTTTACTTTAAAAGATTTCAACTTTGCTTAAATTCTAATAAACACAATTCAACCCCCTTCTCGTGTTTATACTTGTCTATTTTAGCATATGCCTTAATTGGGCTTAAGATGAGTGAGTAAGGCCAATTTAAGTGAAGGAACATCATGGACTGCACACTGATCCACGCCAGAGAACTCGGGACCCAATTTTGCTTTGATTTTGACCTAATTTGACTATTCTTGTGAAACCTGAAATTGTAGGTCTCTTCCTTATCTTTCTAGGGACAGCAAGATCACCAAAATCCGATATCTCGTAGCTCTAGTTATGCTCCGCCCAAGGCAACAAGGTCGGATGATTGAAAAATCCGAAAATTAACAAAGTTTAGCAATTAAGCCCAATTAAGCCCAATAATGTAAAAGCAAAAACAATGGTTGTAAAAGTTGTCTAATTTCCATCTCTCGGCTTGTGCCAATGTAAACTACTATTTATGCTTGTTAATCATGACCTAACCCTAGACCAAATTAAGGGCCTCCTGAATAAGCTGTCCAACAAGGTATCATATTCCTTAATTAGGCTTAAGATGAGTAAGTTAGGCCCATTTAAGCGAAGGAACATCATGGATCATGAACCGATCCGTGCGGGAGAACCTTGCACCCATTTTAACCTTGAGTTTTGCTTAATTTGACAATTCTAGTGAAAACTAAAATTGTAGGTCTCTTCCTTATATTTCTAGGGACAAAGCAAGATTACCAAAATCCGATATCGGTAGCTCTAGTTATGCTCGTGCAAAGCAACATGGTCGATGAGTGAAAAATCAAAAAATTAACAATGTTTAGCAATTAAGCCCAATAATGTAAAAGCAAAAACAATGATTGTAAAAGTTGTCTAATTTTCGACTCTCTCTCGCCTTGTGCGGATGTAAACTCGCTATTTATGCTTATTCATCCCGAGCTAACCCAAGACCAAATTAAGGGCCTCTGAATAAGCTTTCCATCAAGGTATCATATGCCTTAATTGGGATTAAGATGTTAAGTTAGTCCCATTTAAGTGAAGGAACAACATGGAATGTGCACTTGTCCAAGCCGTAGAACTCGGGACCCAATTTAGCCTTGATTTTGGCCTAATTTGACAATTCTGTGAAACCTCGAAATCGTAGGTCTCTTCCTTATCTTTCTAGGGACGGCAAGATCACCAAAATCCGATATCCGTAGCTCTAGTTATGCTCGCCCACGGCAACAAGGTCGATGAGTGGAAAATCCGAAAATTAACAATGTTTAGCAATTAAGCCCAATTAAGCCCCATAATGTAAAAAAGCAAAAACAATGATGGTAAAAGTTGTCTAATTTTAGTCTTCTTCTCGGCTTGTCCTACTGTAAACCGCTATTTATGTTTATTAATCCCGACCTAACCTTTGACCAAATTAAGGGCCTAGGAATAAGCTTTCCCACTTAAGTGAAGGAACATCATGGACCGCACACTCGATCCATGCCAGGAGAACTCGGGACACAATTTAGCCTTGATTTTGACCTAATTTGACAATTCTTTTGAAACTCAAATAAGAAGGTCTCTTCCTTATCTTTCGACCGACAAAGCAAGATCACCAAAATCCGATATATGTAGCTCTAGTTATTCTTCACGAAGGCAACACGGCCAGATGAATGAAAAATCTGAAAATTAACAATGTTTAGCAATTAAGCCCAATAATGTAAAAAAGCAAAAACAATGATTATAAAATTTGTCTAATTTCCGTCTATCTCCAGCCTCATGGATGTAAACTTCTGCTTATACTTATTAATCCCGACCCAACCCTAGACAAAATTATGGGCCCCTCGAATAAGCTTTCCAACAAGGTATCATATGCCTTAATTGGGATTAAGATGTGTGCGCTTAGGGCCAATTAAGTGAAGGAAAATCATGAATCGCACAGCTGATCCGCGCCGCAGGACCCGGGATCCAATTTAGCCTTGATTTTGGCCTAATTTGACAATTCTTGTGAATCCTGAAATTGTAGGTCTCTTCCTTATCATTCTAGGGACAGTAAGATCACCAAAATCCGATATCTCGTAGCTCTAGTTATGCTCTCTACGCAAGGCAACAAGGTCGATGAGTGAAAAATCCAAAAATTTACAATGTTTAGCAATTAAGTCCAATAATGTAAAAGCAAAAACAATGATTGTAAAAGTTGTCTAAGTTCCACCTCTCTGGCTTGAGCGGCTGTAAACTAGTATTTATTCTTATTAATCCTAACCTAACCCTAGACCAAATTAAGGGACTCCGAATAAGCTTTCAAACAAGGTATCATATGCCTCAACTGGGCTTAAGATTGCAAGTTAGGCCCATTTAAGTGAAGGAACATCATGGATCGCAACTTGTTTGAGCCAGAGAACCGGATCACAATTTAGCCTCGATTTTCGCCTAATTCGACAATTCTTGTGAAACCTGAAATTGTAGGTCTCTTCCTTATCTTTCCAGGGGACAGCAAGATATCCTAGATCCGATATCCGTAGCTCTAGTTATGCTCGCCCATGGCAACAAGGTCGATGAGTGAAAAATCCGAAAATTAACAATGTTTAGCAGTTAAGCTTAATTAAGCCCAATAATGTAAAAGCAAAACAATGATTGTAAAAGTTGTCAAATTTCCGTCTCTCTCTGGCTTGTACGGCAGTAAACTGATATTTATACTTATTAATCCTGAAAAATAACCCTAGACCAAATTAAGGGCCTCGAATAAGCTTTCCAACAAGGTATCATATGCCTTAATTGGGCTTAAGATGAGTAAGTTAGGCCAATTCAAGTGAAGGAACATCATGGGCTGCAGACCGATCCGCGCCAAAGAACTCGAGACACAATTTAGCCTTGATTTTGACCTAATTTGACAATTCTTGTGAAACCTGAAATTGTAGGTCTCTTCCTTATCTTTCTCGGGGACAACTAGATCACCAAAATCCGATATATGTAGCTCTAGTTATGCTCGCGCAAGGTAACAAGGTCGATGAGTGAAAATTCAAAATTAACAATGTTTAGCAATTAAGCCCAATAATGTAAAAGCAAAAACAATGATTATAAAAAGTTGTCCAATTTCCTTCTCTATCTAGCTTGTGCGGCTGTAAACTGCTATTTATGTTTATTAATCCCGACCCAACCCTAGACCAAATTAAGGGCCTCGAATAAGCTTTACAATAAGGTATCATATGCCTTAATTGGGCTTAATATGACTAAGTTAGCCCATTTAAGTGAAGGAACATCATAGACTCGCACACTGATCCGCACCATAGAACTCGAAACCCAATTTAGACTTGATTTTGGCCTAATTTGACAACTCTTGCGAAACCTGAAATTTTAGTTCTCTTCCTTATCTTTCTAGGGACATTAAGATCACCAAAATCCGATATCTGTAGCTCTAGTGATGCTTTGCCCAAGGCTACAAGGTCAGGATGAGTGAAAAGTGCGAAAATTAACAATGTTTAGCAATGAAGCCCAATTAAGCACCATAATGTAAAAGAAAAAGCAGTGAAGGTAAAAGTTGTCTAATTTCCGTCTCTCTCTGGCTTGTCCGGCTGTAAACTGCTATTTATGCTTATTTATCCTGACCTAACCCTAGATCAAATTAAGGGCCTCAATAAGCTTTCAACAAGGTATCATATGCCTTAATTGGGATTAAGATGAGTAGTTAGGCCCATTTAAGTGAAGGACCATCATGGATCGCACACCGATCCGCGCCATATAACTCGGACACAATTTAGCCTTGATTTTGAACTAATTTGACAATTCTTGTGAAACTTGAAATTGTAGGTCTCATCCTTATCTTTCTACTGACAAAGAAGATCACCAAAATCGATATATGTAGCTCTAGTTATGCTCTCGCAAAGGCAACATGGTCGATGAGTGAAACATCCGAAAATTAACAATGTTTAGCAATTAAGCCCAATAATGTAAAAGCAAAAACAATGATTATAAAATTTGTCTAATTTCCGCCTATCTCTCCAGCTTCGCGGTTGTAAACTCTGTTTATGCTTATTAATCCCGACCCAACCCTAGACCAAATTACGGGCCTCAGACAAGCATTCCAACAAGGTATCATATGCCTTAATTGGGATTAAGATGTGTGGTGCTAGTAGGCAAATTTTAGTGAAGGAAAATCATGAATTGCACAGAGGATCCGCGCCAGAGGATCCGGGATCCAATTTAGCCTTGATTATGGCCTAATTTGACAATTCTTTGAATCCAAATTGTAGGTCTCTTCCTTATCATTCTAGGGACAGAAGATCACCAAAATCCGATATCCGTAGCTCTAGTAATGTGTTCACGCAAGGCAACAAGGCCGATGAGTGAAAATCCGAAAATTTACAATGTTTAGCAATTAAGTCCAATAATGTAAAAGCAAAAACAATGATTATAAAAGTTGTCTAAGTTCCACCTCTCTCTGGCTTGTGCGGCTGTAAACTACTATTTATTCTTATTAATCCTAAGCTAACCCTAGACCAAATTAAGGGCCTCCGAATAAGCTTTCAAACATGGTATCATATGCCTCAATTGGGCTTAAGACGGGTAGTTAGGCCCATTTAAGTGAAGGAACATCATGGATCGCGCACTTGTTTGAGCCAGAGAACTCGGGACACAATTTAGCCTCGATTTTGGCCTAATTCGACAATTCTTGTGAAACCTGAAATTGTAGGTCTCTTCCTTATCTTTCCAGGGACAGCAAGATACCCTAGGTCCGATATCTGTAGCTCTAGTTATGCTCTGCCCATGGCAACAAGGTCGAGATGAGTGAAAATCCGAAAATTAACAATGTTTAGCAATTAAGCCTAATTAAGCCCAATAATGTAAAAGCAAAAACAATGATTGTAAAAGTTGTCTAATTTCCGTCTCTCTCTGGCTTGTACGGCGATAAACTGATATTTATACTTATTAATTCTGAAATAACCCTAGACCAAATTAAGGGCCTCGGAATAAGCTTTCCAACAAGGTATCATATGCCTTAATTGTGCTTAAGATGAGTAAGTTAGGCCAATTCAAGTGAAGGAACATCATGGGCTGGCCACTGATCCGCGCCAGAGAACTCGGGACACAATTTAGCCTTGATTTTGACCTAATTTGACAATTCTTGTGACACCTGAAATTGTAGGTCTCTTCCTTATCTTTCTAGGGACAGCTAGATCACCAAAATCCGATATCCGTAGCTATAGTTATGCTCCGCGCAAGGTAACAAGGTCATGATGAGTGAAAAATTCAAAAATTAACAATGTTTAGCAATTAAGCCCAATAATGTAAAAGCAAAAACAATGATTATAAAAGTTGTCCAAATTTCGCCTATCTCTGGTTTCTGCGCTGTAAACTTGTTTATGCTTATTAATCCCGACCTAACCCTAGACCAAATTATGGGCCTCTCAATAAGCTTTACAACAAGGTATCATATGCCTTAATTGGGTTTAATATGACTAAGTTAGGCCCATTTAAGTGAAGGAACATCATAGACCGCACACTCGATCCGCACCATAGAACTCAAACCCAATTTAGACTTGATTTTGGCCTAATTTGACAACTCTTATGAAACCTGAAATTTTAGTTCTCTTCCTTATCTTTCTAGGGACAAAGAAGATCACCAAAACCGATATCTGTAGCTCTAGTTATGCTCGCCCCAAGGCTACAAGGTCGAGATGAGTGAAAAGTCCTAAAATTAACAATGTTTAGTAATGAAGCCCACTAAGCACCATAATGTAAAAGCAAAAATAGTGAAGGTAAAGTTGTCCAATTTCCGTCTCTCTCTCGGCTTGTCCGTCAGTGAAATCGCTATTTATGCTTATTTATCCCGACCTAACCCTAGAAATCAAATTAGGCCTCTAATAAGCTTTCAACAAGGTATCATATGCCTTAATTGGGATTAATATGAGTAAGTTAGGCCCATTTAAGTGAAGGAACATCATGGATCGCACAATCGATCCGCGCTGCAGAACCTCGGGACACAATTTAGCCTTGATTTTGAACTAATTTGACAATTCTTGTGAAACTTGAAATTGTAGGTCTCATCCTTATCTTTCTACCGACAAAGAAGATCACCAAAATCCGATATATGTAGCTATAGTTATGCTCTGCGCAAGGCAACACGGCCAGGATGAGTGAAAAATCTAAAAATTAACAATGTTTAGCAATTAAGCCCAATAATGTAAAAAAGCAAAAACAATGATTATTAAATTTGTCTCATTTCCGTCTATCTCTCTGGCTTCGCTCAGAACTGCTTATGCTTATTAATCCCGCCTAACCCTAGACCAAAATATGGGCCTCTCAATAAGCTTTCCAACAAGGTATCATATGCCTTAATTGGGATTAAGATGTGTGGCAGTAGGGCCAATTAATTGAAGGAAAATCACGAACTGCAGTGATCCGCGCCAGAGGATCCGGGATCCAATTTAGCCTTGATTATGGCCTAATTTGACAATTCTTGTGAATCCTGAAATTGTAGGTCTCTTCCTTATCATTCTAGGGACAGTAAGATCACCAAAATCCGATATCTGTAGCTCTAGTTTTGCTCTACGCAAGGCAACAAGGTCAGGATGAGTGAAAAATCCGAAAATTTACAATGTTTAGCAATTAAGTCCAATAATGTAAAAGCAAAAACAATGATTGTAAAAGTTGTCTAAGTTCCACCTCTCTCTGGCTTGTGCGGCTGTAAACTACTATTTATTCTTACTAATGCTAACCTAACCCTAGACCAAATTAAGGGACTCCGAATAAGCTTTCAAACAAGGTATCATATGCCTCATTTGGGCTTAAGATGGGTAAGTTAGGCCCATTTAAGTGAAGGAACATCATGGACTGCGCACTTGTTTGAGCCGGAGAACCTGAACACAATTTAGCCTCGATTTTGGCCTAATCGACAATTCTTGTGAAACCCGAAATTGTAGGTCTCTTCCTTATCTTTCCAGGGGACAGCAAGATATCCTAGATCCGATATCCGTAGCTCTAGTTATGCTCGCCCATGGCAACAAGGTCAGGATGAGTGAAAAATCCGAAAATTAACAATGTTTAGCAGGTTAAGCCAATTACGCCCAATAATGTAAAAGCAAAAACAATGATTGTAAAAAGTTGTGTAATTTCCGTCTCTCTCGGCTTGTAAGCGGCGGAAACCGATATTTATACTTATTAATCCTCGAAATAACCCTAGACCAAATTAGGGCCTCGGAATAAGCTTTCCAACAAGGTATCATATGCCTTAATTGGGCTTAAGATGAGTAAGTTAGGCCAATTCAAGTGAAGGAACATCATGGATCAGGCAACCGATCCGCACTGAGAACCCTGGACACAATTTAGCCTTGATTTTGACCTAATTTGACAATTCTTGTGAAACCAGAAATTGTAGGTATCTTCTTAACCTTTCTAGGGACAACTAGATCACCAAAATCTGATATCTGTAGCTCTAGTTATGCTCTGCGCAAGGTAACAAGGTCAGAATGAGTGAAAAATCTGAAAATTAACAATGTTTAGCAATTTAGCCCAATAGTGTAAAAGCAAAAACAATGATTATAAAAGTTGTCCAATTTCTGTCTCTCTCTGGCTTGTGCGGCTGTAAACTGCTATTTATGCTTATTAATCCCGACCTAACCCTAGACCAAATTAAGGGCCTCTGAATAAGCTTTACAACAAGGTATCATATGCCTTAATTGGGCTTAATATGACTAAGTTAGGCCCATTTAAGTGAAGGAACATCATAGATCGCACACCGATCCACACTGCAGAACTCGAAATCCAATTTAGACTTGATTTTGGCCTAATTTGACAATTCTCTAGTAAACCTGAAATTTAAGTTCTCTTCCTTATCTTTCTAGTGACAGTAAGATCACCAAAACCGATATCCGTAGCTCTAGTTATGCTGGCTGCCCAAGGCTTCGTGGTCGATGAGGGAGAAAGTCCGAAAATTAACAATGTTTAGCAATGAAGCCCAATTAAGCACCATAATGTAAAAAGCAAAAACAGTGAAGGTAAAAAGTTGTCTAATTTCCGCCTCTCTGGATTTTCCGGTTGTAAACTGCTATTTATGCTTATTTATCCTGACCTAACCCTAGATCAAATTAAGGGCCTCGGAATAAGCTTTCCAACAAGGTATCATATGCCTTAATTGGGCTTAAGATGAGTAAGTTAGGCCAATTTAAGTGAAAGAACATCATGGATCAGCAAGACCGATCCGCGACAGAGAACTCGATACCCAATTTAGCCTCGATTTTGGCCTAATTTGACAATTCTTGTGAATCCTGAAATTGTAGGTCTCATCCTTATCTATCTAGGGACAGCAAGATCACCAAAATCTGATACTTGTAGCTCTAGTTATGTCATCACAAGGCAACTTGGTCAAATTGATTGAAAAATCTGAAAATTAACAATACTTAGCAATTAAGCCCAATTAGCCCCATAATATAAAGCAAAAACAATGATGGTAAAAGTTCTCTAATTTTCGCTCTCTCTGGCTTGTCCGTCTGTAAACTGCTATTTTTGCTTATTAATCCCGACCTAACCCTAGACCAAATTCAGGTACTCAATAAGCTTTCCAACAAGGTATCATATGCCTTAATTGGGCTTAAGATGAGTAAGTTAGGCCAATTTAAGTGAAGGAACATCATGGACTCGACCGATCCGCGATGAGAACTCGATACCCAATTTAGCCTCGATATTGGCCTAATTTGACAATTCTTGTGAAACCTGAAATTGTTGGTCTCTTCTTTATCTTTCTAGGGACAAGCAAGATCACCAAAATTCGACATTCCGTAGCTCTAGTTATGCTATGTACAAGGCAACAAGGTCGGGATGAGTGAAAAATCCGAAAATTAACAATGTTCCGAACTAAGACTAATTAAGCCCAATAATGTAAAAGCAAAAACAATGATTGTAAAATTGTCTAATTTCCATCTCTCTCTCGCTTTAGCAGTTGCAAACTGCTATTTATGCTTATTAACCTAACCTAACCCTAGAACAAATTAAGGGACTCCAAATATGCTTTCCAATAAGGTATCATACACCTTAATTGGGCTT
>JAUPTC010000011.1:8527204-8576204 GCA_030762895.1 Sophora flavescens | reverse complement strand
CTACAATTTCAGGTTCCACAAGAATTGTCAAATTAGGTCAAAACCAGGCTAAATTGTGTCGCGAGTTCTCTGGCACGGATCAGTGTGCAGTCCATGATGTTCCTTCACTTAAATGGGCCTAACTTACTCAACTTAAGCCCAATTAAGGCATATGATACCTGGTTGGAAAGCTTATTCCGAGGCCCTTAATTTGGTCTTGGATAGGTCATGATTAATAAGCATAAATAGCAGTTTAACGCCGCACAAGCCAGGGAGAGATGGAAATTAGACAACTTTTACCATCATTGTTTTTGCTTTGAGATTATGGGGCTTAATTGGGCTTAATTGCTAAACATTGTGAATTTTCGGATTTTTCACTCATCATGACCTTGGTGCCTTGGGCAAAGCATAACTAGAGCTACAGATATCGGATTTTGGTAATCTTGCTTTCCCTAGAAAGATAAGGAAGCGACCTACAATTTCGTGTTTCACAAGAATTATCAAATTAGGCCAAAATCAAGGCTAAATTGGGTCCCGAGTTCTCTGGCTCGGACAAGTGCACAGTCCATGATTTTCCATAACTTAAATGGGCCTAACTTACCCATCTTCAGTCCAATTAAGGCATATGCTACCTTGTTGGAAAGTTTATTCAGAGGCCCTTAATTTGGTCTAGGGTTAGGTCAGGATTAAATAGAATAAATAGCAATTTACAGTCTCACAAGCGAGAAAGAGGCGGAACTAAGAAAACTTTTACGATCATTATTTTTGCTTTTACGTTATTGGGCTTAATTGCTAAACATTGTTAATTTTCAGAGTTTTCACTCATCCTAACCTTGTTGCCTTCCACAGAGCATAGCTAGAGCTACATATATCGGATTTTGGTGATCTTGCTGTCCCTAGAAAGATAAGGAAGAGACCTACAATTTTGGGTTTCACAAGAATTGTCAAATTAGGCCAAAATCAAGGCTAAATTGGGTCCCGAGTTCTCTGGTGCGGATCAGTGCGCCGTCCATGATGTTCCTTCACTTTAATGGGGCTAACTTACTCATCATAAGCCCAATTAAGGTGTATGATACCTTGTTGGTAAGCTTATTCAGAGGCCCTTAATTTGGTCTAGGGTTAGGTCATGATTACTAAGCATAAATAGCAGTTTACAACGGCACAAGTCAGAGAGAGATGGAAATTAGACAACTTTTACAACCATTGTTTTTGGTTTTACATTATTGGCCTTAATTGGGCTTAATTGCTAAACATTGTTAATTTTTTGATTTTTCACTCATCCTTACCTTATGCCTTGCGCAGAGCATAACTTGAGCTATAGATATCGGATTTTGGTGATCTTGATGTCCCTAGAAATATAAGGAAGAGACCTACAATTTCAGGTGTCACAAGAATTGTCAAATTAGGCCAAAATCAAGGCTAAATTGGGTCCCAAATTCTCTGGCGCGGATCAATGGGCAGTCCATAATGTTCCTTCACTTAAATGGGCCTAACTTACTCATCTTTAAGCCCAATTAAGACATATGATACCTTGTTGGAAAGCTTTTTCAGAGGCCCTTAATTTGGTGTAAGATTAGGTCAGGATTATTAAGAAAAAATAGCAGTTTACAGCCGCACAAGCCAGAGAGAGACGAAAATTAGAGAACTTTTACAATCACCATTTTCGCTATTACATTATTGGGCTTAATTGCTAAAGATTGTTAATTTTCGGATTTTTCACTCATCTTGACCTTTTGCCTTGCGCAGAGCATAACTTGAGCTATAGATATCGGATTTTGGTGATCTTGTTGTCCCTAGAAATATAAGGAACAGACCTACAATTTCAGGTTTCACAAGAATTGTCAAATTAGGCCAAAATCAAGGCTAAATTGGGTCCCGAGTTCTCTTGCGCGGATCAGTGCGTAGTCTATGATGTTCCTTCACTTAAAAGTGCCTAACTTACTCATCTTAAGCCAAATTAAGGTATATGATACCTTGCAGGAAAGTTTATTCAGAGGCCCTTAATTAGGTCTTGGGTTATGTCAGGATTAATAAGCATAAATAACAGTTTACAGCCGCACAAGCCAGAGACAGACGGAAATTAGACAACTTTTACAATCATTGTTTTTCCATTTACATTAATGGGCTTAATTGCTAAACATTGTTAATTTTTGGATTTTTCACCCATCCTGACCTTGTTGCCTTGCACAGAGTATAACTAAAGCTGCAGATATAGGATTTTGGTGATCTTGTTGTCCTTAGAAAGATAAGGAGGAGACCTACAATTTCAGGTTTCACAAGAACTGTCAAATTAGGCCAAAATCAAGGCTAAATTGGGTCCCGAGTTCTCTAGCATGGATCAGTGTGCAGTCCATGATGTTCCTTCACTTAAATGGGCCTAACTTACTCAACTTAAGCCCAATTAAGGCATATGATACGTTGTTGGAAAGCTTATTCGGAGTCCCTTAGTTTGGTCTAGGGTTAGGTCAGGATTAATAAGCACAAATAGCAGTTTACACCCGCACAAGCCAAAGAGAGTCAGAAATTAGACAACTTTTACAATCATTGTTTTTACATTTACATTATTGGGCTTAATTGCTAAACATTGTTAATTTTCGGATTTTTCACTCATCCTGCCCTTGTTGCCTTGGGCAGAGCATAACTAGACGAGCTCCATATGCCACGTCATTGGACGAGCGCTTCTGATACCTTAATGGATGAGATCCAGATGCCATGTCATTGGACGAGCCATTCTGATTCCTTAATGGACGAGCTTCATCTGCCACGTCATCAGACTAGCGCTTCTGATACATTAATGGACGATATCCAGATGCCACATCATTGGACGAGCCATTCTGATTCCTTAATGGACGAGCTCCATCTGCCTCGTCCAAAGACGAGCCATTATGATTCCTTAATGGACGACCTCCATCTGCCACGTCATTAGACGAGTGCTTCTGATACCTTTAGTAGACGCGGGCTTTCATCACTTTAGTGGACGCAAGTTTCTATCTCTTTCGTTTTGGACGTGCGTTTCGATCACTACAGTGCTGGACTTTTGTTTCAATGACTTGTGTGTTGGACGAATGATTCTCTTATTTAATCTGTACACTCGATAGATAGGTTAGCAACCAATATGAAGGTTAATTAAATCATTAACCAATGTTTAGTTCTCATAAAAACTTAGGAAAAAGCACATCAGACATTTTAGAGACTTAACATATGATACCTTGTTGGAAAGCTTATTCAGAGGCCCTTAATTTGGTCTAGTGTTAGGTTAGGATTAACAAGCATAAATAGGAGTTTACAGTCGCACAAGACAGAGAGAGATGGAAATTAGACAACTTTTACAATCATTGTTTTTGCTTTTACATTATTGGGTTAATTTTCGGAATTTTCACTCATCCTGACCTTGTTACCTTGCGCAGAGCATAACTTGAGCTACAAATATCGGATTTTAGCGATCTTGCGGTCCCTAGAAAGATAAGGAAAAGACCTACAATTTCAGGTTTCACAAGAATTGTCAAATTAGGCCAAAATCAAGGCTAAATTGGGTCCCGAGTTCTCTGGTGCGGATTAATGCGTAGTCCATCATGTTCCTTCACTTAAATGGGACTAACTTAGTCATCTTAAGCCCAATTAAGGCTTATGATACCTTGCTGGAAAGCTTATTCAGAGGCCCTTAATTTGGTCTAGGGTTAGGTCAGGATTAATAAGCATAAATAGCAGTTTACAGCCACACAAGCCAAAGAGAGTCGGAAATTAGACAACTTTTACAATCATTGTTTTTACATTTACATTATTGGGCTTAATTTCTAAACATTGTTAATTTTTGGATTTTTCACTCATCCTGACCTTGATGCCTAGGGCAGAGCATAACTAGAGCTACAGATATCGGATTTTGGTGATCTTGATGTCCCTAGAAAGATAAGGAAGAGACCTACAATTTCAGGTTCACAATAATTGTCAAATTAGGCCAAAATCAAGGCTAAATTGGGTCCCGAGTTCTCTGGCATGGATTAGTGCGCAGTCCATGAAGTTCCTTCACTTAAGTAGGCCTAACTCACCCATCTTAAGCCCAGTTAAGGCATATGATACCTTGTTAGAAAGCTTATTCAGAGGCCCTTAATTTTGTCTAGGGTTAGGTTAGAATAAATAAGAATAAATAGCAGTTTACAGCCGCACAAGCCAGAGAGAGACGGAACTTAGACAACTTTTAAAATCATTGTTTTTGCTTTTACATTGTTGGGCTTAATTGGGCTTAATTGCTAAACATTGTTAATTTTCGGATTTGTCACTCATCCTGACCTTGTTGCCTTGCACATAGCATAACTAGAGCTACAGATATTGGATTTTGGTGATCTTGTTGTCCCTAGAAAGATAAGAAAGAGACCTACTATTTCAGGTTTCACAAGAATAGTCAAGTTAGGCCAAAATCAAGGCTAAATTGGGTCCCGAGTTTTATGGAACTGATCAGTGCACAGTCAATGATGTTCCTTCACTTAAATTGGCATAACTTACTCATCTTAAGCCCAATTAAGTCATATGCTGAAATAGACAAGTATAAACACGAGAAGGAGGGGTTGAATTGTGTTTATCAGAATTTAAGAAAATTTGAAATATTTTCGTAAACAGAAGCTAGATGTGGACGAGTGGAAGAATACATGATGGACGGGTGACTTTTTCAAACACACCACTTGATAGATGTAAGAAAAACTAAAGCAATTAAAGAGTTTAAGGAAGGAGAGATTGACACAGTTATTTATCCTGGTTCACTCTTCAAAAAAAAAAGATCTACGTCCAAATCCTTGGCAAAGACCAAGATTTATCCACTACAACTGATCAGGTTACAGACTCAAGTATTGTTTGCACACCTAGCCTCTTCAGGCTCAAAGATAAGTATTGTTTGGACACCTAGCCTCTTCAGGCTCAAAACAAGTATTGTTTGCACACCTAGCCTCTTCAGGCTCAAAACAAGTATTGTTTGCACACCTAGCCTCTTCAGGCTCAAAGACAAGTATTGTTTGAGAGATTTGGTTTGTAATAAATACAACTTCTCACGACAGATCTTTCACTAACACTCAGAGAGTGGTTTAAATGTAATGCTTAGGAAAGTCTGCGTAATATCTTCAAATGATTGAAGAATACAGAATGAAAGAATGAAGAAATTGATGCGTAGAGTAATGGCTTCTAATGCAATGTGTATTCTCTTCTTCTTCATCTTCAACGACTTCTGTAGTTATGGTCTTCAAGCATTTAGGATCCGTTAGAGACATTCCCTCATATGTTGGCTTCAAGCAGAACTTCATTAAATGCAATAGAGTCGTTCTGGGCTGCCATTAATGCAATAGAGTCGTTCTGGTTAGCCATTAATGCAATAGGAACGTTGGTTGTACTCTAACATTAATGCAATAGGAACGTTGGTTGTACACTTCCCTTTTCGTGTAAGGACTAGAGGTACTAGGGAATAAAGCATGTTGGAAGCACTCTTTAACTGGCCTTTGGTTCTGATTATCCAAGGTTGCTTGAGAGAGTAACTTCTAACTTTTCTTGATAAGCGTGAAACTGAGTAGGAGAGAAGGCTTCAAGTCACTTTCTGGTTCTTGAAATACGATTATGATAATCCTTATAGAATTCGCATTCATAAGATAAGTGCTTCTATCTTGAAAATAACCGCGTCTATCTAGCCATTTGAGTTTTCTTCGGGCTAGTAGACGAGCTCCATATTAAGGACTCAGCAAGTCCAAAGACTAGTGTGGACGAGTTCTTCTGTCACCTTTAATGGACGAGCACTTCTGTTACTTTAGTGGATGAGAGCCTGTGTTACTTTAGTGGACGAGAGCCTTTGTTACTTTAGTGGACAGGAGCCTCTGTTACTTTAGTGGACTTTAGTGGGCCTCTGTTACTTTAGTGGACAAGAGCCTCTGTTACTTTAGTGGACGAGAGCCTCTGTTACTTTAGTGGACGAGCTCCATATGCCACGTCATTGGACGAGCGTTTCTGATTCCTTAATGGACGAACTTCATCTGCCACGTCATTGGACGAGCGCTTCTGATACCTTAATGGATGAGATCCAGATGCCACGTCATTGGACGAGCCATTCTGATTCCTTAATGGACGAGCTTCATCTGCCACGTCATTGGACGAGTGCTTCTGATACCTTAATGGACGATATCCAGATGCCACGTCATTGGACGAGCCATTCTGATTCCTTAATGGACGAGCTCCATCTGCCACGTCATTGGACGAGCCATTCTGATTTCTTAATGGACGAGCTCCATCTGCCACGTCATTGAACGAGCGCTTCTGATACCATTAGTAGACGCAGGCTTTCATCACTTTAGTGGACGCAAGTTTCTATCTCTTGTGTTTTGGACGTTTGTTTCAATCACTACAATGCTGGACGTTTGTTTCAATCACTTGTGTGTTGGACGGATGATTCTCTTATTTAATTTGCACACTCGATAGATAGGTTAGCAACCAATATGAAGGTTAATTAAATCATTAACCAAAGTTTAGTTCTCATAAAAACTTAGGAAAACGCACATCAAACATTTTAGAGACTTAACATATGATACCTTGTTGGAAAGTTTATTCAGAGGCCCTTAATTTGGTCTAGGGTTAGGTCAGGATTAACAAGCATAAATAGGAGTTTACAGACGCACAAGCCAAAGAGAGATGAAAATTATACAACTTTTACAATCATTGTTTTTGCTTTTACATTATTGGGCTTAATTCCAAAACATTGTTAATTTTCGGATTTTTCATCCATCCTGATCTTGTTGCCTTGCGCAGAGCATAACTTGAGCTACAAATATCGGATTTTGGTGATCTTGCTGTCCCTAGAAATATAAGGAAGAGACCTACAATTTTAGTTTTCACAAGAATTGTCAAATTAAGCCAAACTCAAGGTTAAAATGGGTGCCGAGTTCTCTGGCACGGATCAGTTCGCAGTCCATGATGTTCCTTCACTTAAATGGGCCTAACTTACTCATCTGAAGCCCAATTAAGGCATATGAAACCTTGTTGGAAAGCTTATTCAGAGGCCCTTAATTTGGTCTAGGGTTAGTTAAGGATTAATAAGCATAAAAAGAAGTTTAAAGCGGCACATGCTAGAGAGAGACTGAAATTAGACAACTTTTACAATCATTGTTTTTTGCTTTTACATTATTGGGCTTAATTGCTAAACATTGTTAATTTTCGGATTTTTCACTCATCCTGACCTTGTTGCCTTGCGCAGAGCATAACTAGAGCTACAAATATCGGATTTTGGTGATCTTCCTGCCCCTAGAAAGATAAGGAAGAGACCTACAATTTCAGGTATCACAAGAATTGTCAAATTAGGCAAAAATCAAGGCTAAATTGGGTCCAGAAATCTCTGGCACGGATTAGTGTGCAGTCCATGATTTTCCTTCACTTAAATGGGCCTAACTTACTCATCTTAAGCCCAATTAAGGCATATGATACCATGTTGGAAAGCTTATTCAGAGGACCTTAATTTGGTCTAGGGTTAGGTCAGGATTAATAAGCATAAATAGCATTTTACAATCATTGTTTTTGCAATCATTGTTTTCACTCATCCTGACGTTGTTGCCTTGCAAAGAGTATTGCCAGAGAGAGACGGAAATTGGATAACTTTTACAATCATTGTTTTTTCTTTTACATAATTGGGCTTAATTGCTAAACATTGTTAATTTTCGGATTTTTCACTCATCCTGACCTTGTTGCCTTGCACAGAGCATAACTAGAGCTACAGATATCGGATTTTGGTGATATTGCAGTCCCTAGAAAGATAAGGAAGAGACCTACAATTTCAGGATTCACAAGAATTATCAAATTTTGCCAAAATCAAGGATAAATTGGGTCCCGAGTTCTCTGGCGCAGATGAGTGCGTAGTCCATGATGTTCCTTCACTTAAATGGGCCAAACTTACTCATCTTCAACCCAATTAAGGCATATGATACCTTGTTGGAAAGCTTATTCAGAGTCCCTTAATTTGGTCAAGGGTTAGGTCATGATTAATAAGTATAAATAGGAGTTTACAGCCGGACAAGCCAGAGAGAGACGGAAATTAGACAACTTTTACAATCATTGTTTTGGCTTTTACATTATGGGGCTTAATTGCTAAACATTGTTAATTTTCGGATTTTTCACTCATCCTTACACAGAGAATAACCAGAGCTACAAATATAGGATTTTGGTGATCTTGTTTTCCCTAGAAAGATAAGGAAGAGACCTACAATTTCAGGTTTCACAAGAATAGTCAAATTAGGCCAAAATCAAGGCTAAATTGGGTCCCGAGTTCTCTGGCGCGGATCATTGCGCAGTCCATGATGTTCCTTCACTTAAATAGGAATAACTTACTCATCTTAAGCCCAATTAAGGCGTATGATACCTTGTTGGAAAGCATATTTGGAGTCCCTTAATTTGTTCTAGGGTTAGGTTAGGATTAATAAGCATAAATAGCAGTTTACAACCACACAAGCCAGAGAGAGATATAAATTAGACAATTTTTACAATCATTGTTTTTGCTTTTACATTATTGGGCTTAATTAGTCTTAATTGCGAAACATTGTTAATTTTCGGATTTTTCACTCATCCTGACCTTGTTGCCTTGTACATAGCATAACTAGAGCTACAGATATCGGATTTTGGTGATCTTCCTGTCCCTAGAAAGATAAAGAAGAGGCCAACAATTTCAGGTTCACAAGAATTGTCAAATTAGGCCAAAATCGAGGCTAAATTGGGTATCGAGTTCTCTGTCGAGGATCAGTGCGCAGTCCATGATGTTCCTTCACTTAAATTGGCCTAACTTACTCATCTTAAGCCCAATTAAGGCATATGATACCTTGTTGGAAAGCTTATTCGGAGTACCTTAATTTGGTCTAGGGTTAGGTCAGGATTAATAAGCAAAAATAGCAGTTTACAGACGGACAAGCCAGAGAGAGACGGAAATTAGAAAACTTTTACCATCATTGTTTTTGCTTTTACATTATGGGGCTAATTGGGCTTAATTGTTAAATATTGTTAATTTTCAGATTTTTCAATCAATTTGACCAAGTTGCCTTGCGCAGAGCATAACTAGAGCTACAAATATCAGATTTTGGTGATCTTGCTGTCCCTAGAGAGATAAGGATGAGACCTACAATTTCAAGTTTCACAAGAATTGTTAAATTAGTTCAAAATTAAGGCTAAATTGTGTCCCGAGTTCTCTGGCGCGGATCAGTGTGCAGTCCATGATGTTCCTACACTTAAATGGGCCTAACTTACTCATCTTAATCCCAATTAAGGCATATGATACCTTGTTGAAAAGCTTATTCCGAGGCCCTTAATTTGATCTAGGGTTAGGTCACGATAAATAAGCATAAATAGCAGTTTACATCCGGACAAGCCAGAGAGAGACGGAAATTAGACAACTTTTACCTTCACTGTTTTTGCTTTTACATTATGGTGCTTAATTGGGCTTCATTGCTAAACATTGTTAATTTTCAGACTTTTCACTCATCCTGACCTTGAAGCCTTGGGCAGAGCATAACTAGAGCTACAAATATCGAATTTTGGTGATCTTACTCTCCCTAGAAAGATAAGGAAGAGAACTAAAATTTCAGGTTTCGCAAGAATTGTCAAATTAGGCCAAAATCAAGTCTAAATTGGGTTTCGAGTTCTCTAGTGCGGATCAGTGTGTAGTCTATGATGTTCCTTCAGTTAAATGGGCCTAACTTGGTCATATTAAGCCCAATTAAGGCATATGACACCTTGTTGTAAAGCTTATTCAGAGGCCCTTAATTTGGTCTAGGGTTAGGTCAGGATTAATAAGCATAAATAGCAGTTTACAGCCGCACAAGCCAGAGAGAGAAAGAAATTGGACAACTTTTATAATAATTGTTTTTGCTTTTACATTATTGGGCTTAATTGCTAAACATTTTTAATTTTCGGATTTTTCACTCATCCAGACCTTGTTACCTTGCGCAGAGCATAACTAGAGCTACAGATATCGGATTTTGGTGATCTAGCTGTCCCTAGAAAGTTTAGGAACAGACCTACAATTTCAGGCTTCACAAGAATAGTCAAATTAGACCAAAATCAAGGCTAAATTGGGTCCCGAGTTCTCTGGCGCGGATCATTGCGCAGTCCATGATGTTCCTTCACTTAAATAGGAATAACTTACTCATCTTAAGCCCAATTAAGGCGCATGATACCTTGTTGGAAAGCATATTTGGAGTCCCTTAATTTGTTCTAGGGTTAGGTTAGGATTAATAAGCATAAATAGCAGTTTACAACCGCACAAGCCAGAGAGAGATGGAAATTAGACAATTTTTACAATCATTGTTTTTGCTTTTACATTATTGGGCTTAATTAGTGTTAATTGCGAAACATTGTTAATTTTCGGATTTTTCACTCATCCTGACCTTGTTGCCTTGTACATAGCATAACTAGAGCTACAGATATCGGATTTTGGTGATCTTGATGTCCCTAGAAAGATAAAGAAGAGACCAACAATTTCAGGATTCACAAGAATTGTCAAATTAGGCCAAAATCGAGGCTAAATTGGGTATCGAGTTCTCTGTCGCGGATCAGTGCGCAGTCCATGATGTTCCTTCACTTAAATTGGCCTAACTTACACATCTTAAGCCCAACTAAGGCATATGATACCGTGTTGGAAAGCTTATTCGGAGTACCTTAATTTGGTCTAGGGTTAGGTCAGGATTAATAAGCAAAAATAGCAGTTTACAGACGGACAAGCCAGAGAGAGACGGAAATGATACAACTTTTACCATCATTGTTTTTGCTTTTACATTATGGGGCTAATTGGGCTTAATTGCTAAATATTGTTAATTTTCATATTTTTCAATCAATTTGACCAAGTTGCATTGCGCAGAGCATAACTAGAGCTACAAATATCAGATTTTGGTGATCTTGCTGTCCCTAGAGAGATAAGGAAGAGACCTACAATTTCAAGTTTCACAAGAATTGTCAAATTAGTTCAAAATTAAGGCTAAATTGTGTCCCGAGTTCTCTGGCGCGGATCAGTGTGCAGTCCATGATGTTCCTACACTTAAATGGGCCTAACTTACTCATCTTAATCCCAATTAAGGCATATGATACCTTGTTGGAAAGCTTATTCCGAGGCCCTTAATTTGATCTAGGGTTAGGTAAGGATAAATAAGCATAAATAGCAGTTTACATCCGGACAAGCCAGAGAGAGACAGAAATTAGACAACTTTTACCTTCACTGTTTTTGCTTTTTCATTATGGTGCTTAATTGGGCTTCATTGCTAAACATTGTTAATTTTCAGACTTTTCACTCATCCTGACTTTGAAGCCTTGGGCAGAGCATAACTAGAGCTACAGATATCGGATTTTGGTGATCTTACTGTCCCTAGAAAGATAAGGAAGAGAACTAAAATTTCAGGTTTCTCAAGAATTGTCAAATTTAGGCCAAAATCAAGTCTAAATTGGGTTTCGAGTTCTCTAGTGCGGATCAGTGTGCAGTCTATGATGTTCCTTCACTTAAATGGGCCTAACTTAGTCATATTAAGCCCAATTAAGGCATATGACACCTTGTTGTAAAGCTTATTCAGAGGCCCTTAATTTGGTCTAGGGTTAGGTCAGGATTAATAAGCATAAATAGCAGTTTACAGCCGCACAAGCCAGAGAGAGACAGAAATTGGATAACTTTTATAATCATTGTTTTTACTTTTACATTATTGGGCTTAATTGCTAAACATTTTTAATTTTCGGATTTTTCACTCATCCTGACCTTGTTACCTTGCGCAGAGCATAACTAGAGCTACAGATATCGGATTTTGGTGATCTAGCTATCCCTAGAAAGATTAGGAAGAGACCTACAATTTCTGGTTTCACAAGAATTGTCAAATTAGGTCAAAATC
The DNA here is from genome assembly GCA_030762895.1 of Sophora flavescens. Lineage (NCBI taxonomy): Eukaryota > Viridiplantae > Streptophyta > Magnoliopsida > Fabales > Fabaceae > Sophora > Sophora flavescens. The sequence goes on along the minus strand of JAUPTC010000011.1, from coordinate 8,564,355 downwards.
AAGGCTAAATTGTGTCCCGAGTTCTCTGGCGCGGATCAGCGCGCAGTCCATGATGTTCCTTCACTTGAATTGGCCTAACTTACTCATCTTAAGCCCAATTAAGGCATATGATACCTTGGAAAGCTTATTCCGAGGCCCTTAATTTGGTATAGGGTTATTTCAGGATTAATAAGCTTAAATATCAGTTTACTTCCGTACAAGCCAAAGAGAGACGGAAATTAGACAACTTTTACAATCATTGTTTTTACTTTTACATTATTGGGCTTAATTAGGCTTAATTGCTAAAACATTGTTAATTTTCCGATTTTTCACTCATCCTGACCTTGTTGCCATGGGCAGAGCATAACTAGAGCTACAGATATCGGATCTAGGATATCTTGCTGTCCCTGGAAAGATAAGGAAGAGACCTACAATTTCAGGTGTCACAAGAATTGTCGAATTAGGCCAAACTCGAGGCTAAATTGTGTCCCGAGTTCTCTGGCTCGAACAAGTGCACAGTCCATGATGTTCCTTAACTTAAATGGGCCTAACTTACCCATCTTAAGCCCAATTGAGGCATATGATACCTTGTTTGAAAGCTTATTCGGAGGCCCTTAATTTGGCCTAGGGTTATGTTAGGATTAATAAGAATAAATAGTAGTTTACAGCCGCACAAGCCAGAGAGAGGTGGAACTTAGACAACTTTTACAATCATTGTTTTTGCTTTTACATTATTGGACTGAATTGCTAAACATTGTAAATTTTCAGATTTTTCACTCATCCTGACCTTGTTGCCTTGCGTAGAGCATAACTAGAGCTACATATATGGGATTTTGGTGACCTTACTGTCCCTAGATTGATAAGGAAGAGACCTACAATTTCAGGATTCACAAGAATTGTCAAATTAGGCCATAATCAAGGCTAAATTGGATCCCGGATCCTCTGGCACGGATCACTGCGCAGTTCATGATTTTCCTTCACTTTATTGGCCCTAACTGCCACACATCTTAATCCCAATTAAGGCATATAATACCTTGTTGAAAAGCTTATTCAGAGGCCCATAATTTGGTCTAGGGTTAGGTCAAGATTAATAAGCATAAACAGAAGTTTACAGCCGCAGAAGCCAGAGATAGACGGAAATTAGGCAAATTTTATAATCATTGTTTTTGCTTTTACATTATTGGGCTTAATTGCTAAACATTGTTAATTTTCAGATTTTTCACTCATCCTGACTGTGTTGCCTGGCGCAGCGTATAACTAGAGCTACATATATCGGATTTTGGGGATCTTGCTGTCAGTAGAAAGATAAGGATGAGACCTACAATTTCAAGTTTCACAAGAATTGTCAAATTAGTTCAAAATCAAGGCTAAATTGTGTCCCGAGTTCTCTGGCGCGGATCAGTGTGCAGTCCATGATGTTCCTTCACTTAAATGGGCCTAACTTACTCATCTTAATCCCAATTAAGGCATATGATACCTTGTTGAAAGCTTATTCCGAGGCCCTTAATTTGATCTAGGGTTAGGTCAGGATAAATAAGCATAAATAGAAGTTTACAGCCGGACAAGCCAGAGAGAGACAAAAATTAGACAACTTTTACCTTCACTGTTTTTGCTTTTACATTATGGTGCTTAATTGGGCTCATTGCTAAACATTGTTAATTTTTGGACTTTTCACTCATCCTGACCTTGTAGCCTTGGGCAGAGCATAACTAGAGCTACATATATCGGATTTTGGTGATCTTACTGTCCCTAGAAAGATAAGGAAGAGAACTAAAATTTCAGGTTTCGTAAGAATTGTCAAATTAGGCTAAAATCAAGTCTAAATTGGGTTTCGAGTTCTATGGTGCGGATCAGTGTGCAGTTTATGATGTTCCTTCACTTAAATGGGCCTAACTTAGTCATATTAAGCCCAATTAAGGCATATGATACCTTGTTGTAAAGCTTATTCAGAGGCCCTTAATTTGGTCTAGGGTTAGGTCAGGAATAATAAGCATAAATAGCAGTTTACAGCCGCACAAGCCAGAGAGAGACGGAAATTGGACAACTTTTATAATCATTGTTTTTGCTTTTACATTATTGGGCTTAATTGCTAAACATTGTTAATTTTCGAATTTTTCACTCATCCTAACCTTGTTACCTTGCGCAGAGCATAACTAGAGCTACAGATATCGGATTTTGGGGATCTAGCTGTCCCTAGAAAGATAAGGAAGAGACCTACAATTTAAGCTTTCACAAAAATTGTCAAATTAGGTCAAAATCAAGGCTAAATTGTGTCCCAAGTTTTCTGGCGCCGGTCAGTGCGCAGCCGATGATGTTCCTTCACTTGAATTAGCCTAACTTACTCATCTTAAGGCCAATTAAGGCATATGATACCTTGTTGGAAAGCTTATTCCGAGGCCCTTAATTTGGTCTAGGGTCATTCCAGGATTAATAAGTATAAATATCAGTTTACTGCCGTACAAGCCTGAGAGAGACGAAAATTAGACAACTTTTACAATCATTGTTTTTGCTTTTACATTATTGGCCTTAATTAGGCTTAATTGCTAAACTTTGTTAATTTTCGGATTTTTCACTCATCCTGACCTTGTTGCCATGGGCAGAACATAACTAGAGCTACAGATATTGGCTCTAGGATATCTTGTTGTCCATGGAAAGGTAAGGAAGAGACCTAGAATTTCAGGTTTCACAAGAAATGTTGAATTAGGCCAAAATCGAGGCTAAATTGTGTCCCGAGTTCTCTGGCTCAAACAAGTGCGCAGTCCATGATGTTCCTTCACTTAAATGGGCCTAACTTACCCATCTTAAGCCCAATTGAGGCATATGATACCTTGTTTGAAAGCTTATTCGGAGTCACTTAATTTGGTCTAGGGTTAGGTCAGGATTAATAAGCATAAATAGAAGTTTACAGCCGCACAAGCCAGAGAGAGGTGGAACTTAGACAACTTTTACAATCATTGTTTTTGCTTTTACATTATTGGACTTAATTGCTAAACATTGTAAATTTTCGGATTTTTCATTCATCTTGACCGTGTTGCCTTGCGCAGAGCATAACTAGAGCTACATATATCGGATTTTGGTGATCTTGCTGTCAGTAGAAAGATAAGGAAGAGACCTACTATTTCAGTTTCATAAGAATTGTCAAATTAGGTCAAAATCAAGGCTAAATTGTGTCCCGAGTTCTCTGGCATGGATCAGTGTGCAGTCCATGATGTTCTTTCACTTAAGTGGGAAAGCTTATTCCGAGGCCCTTAATTTGGTCAAGGGTTAGGTCAGGATTAATAAACATAAATAGCAGTTTACAGCCGGACAAGCCAGAGAGAGACTAAAATTAGACAGCTTTTACCATCATTGTTTTTTCTTTTACATTATGGGGCTTAATTGGGCTTAATTGCTAAACATTGTTAATATTCAGATTTTCCACTCATCCTGACCTTATTGCCGTGGGCAGAGCATAACTAGAGCTACAGATATCGGATTTTAGTGATCTTGTCGTCCCTAGAAAGATAAGGAAGAGACCTACAATTTCAAGTTCACAAGTATTGTCAAATTAGGCCAAAATAAAGGCTAAATTGGGTCCTGAGTTCTCTGGCTTGGACAAGTGCACATTCCATGTTGTTCCTTCACTTAAATGGGACTAACTTACACATCTTAATCCCAATTAAGGCATATGATACCTTGTTGGAAAGCTTATTCAGAGGCCCTTAATTTGGTCTAGGGTTACCTCAGGATGAATAAGCATAAATAACAGTTTACATCCGCACAAGACAGAGAGAGTCGAAAATTAGACAACTTTTACAATCATTGTTTTCGCTTTTACATTATTGGGCTTAATTGCTAAACATTGTTAATTTTTTGATTTTTCACTCATCCTGACCATGTTGCCTTGCACAGAGCATAACTAGAGCTACCGATATCGGTTTTTGGTAATCTTGATGTCCCTAGAAATATAAGGAAGAGACCTACAATTTTAGTTTTCACAAGAATTGTCAAATTAAACCAAACTCAAGGTTAAAATGGGTGCCGAGTTCTCTGGCACGGATCAGTTCGCAGTCCATGATGTTCCTTCGCTTAAATGGGCCTAACTTTCTCATCTTAAGCCTAATTAAGGCATATGATACCTTGTAGGACAGCTTATTCAGAGGCCCTTAATTTGGTCTAGGGTTAGGTCATGATTAATAAGCATAGATAGTAGTTTACAATGGCACAAGCCAGAGAGATGGAAATTATACAACTTTTACAACCATTGTTTTTGCTTTTATATTATTGGGCTTAATTTGGCTTAATTGCTAAACTTTGTTAATTTTCGGATTTTTCACTCATCCTGACCTTGTTGACTTGGGCAGAGCATAACTAGAGCTACAGATATCGGATTTTGGTGATCTTGCTGTCCCTAGAAAGATAAGGAAGAGACCTACAATTTCAGGTTTCACAAGAATAGTCAAATTAGGTCAAAATCAAAGCAAAATTGGGTCCCGAGTTCTCTAGCGCGGATCAGTGCGCAGTCCATGATGTTCCTTCACTTAAATTGGCCTAACTCACTCATCTTAAGCCCAATTAAGGCATATGCTAAAATAGACAAGTATAAACACGAGAAGGGGGGTTGAATTGTGTTTATTAGAATTTAAGCAAAGTTGAAATCTTTTCGTAAACAGTAGCTAGTTTTGGACGAGTAGAAGAATTCAAGATGGACGGGTGACTTTTGCAAACACACCACTTGATAGATGTAAGAAAAACTAAAGCAATTAAAGTGTTTAAGGAAGGAGAGATTGACACAGTTATTTATCCTGGTTTACTCTTCAAAACAAAGAGCTACGTCCAGTCCTTGGCAGCACCAAGATTTATCCACTATAACTGATCAGGTTACAGACTCAAGTATTGTTTGCACACCTAGCCTCTTCAGGCTCAAAGACAAGTAATGTTTGCACGCCTAGCCTCTTCTGGCTCATAACAAGTATTGTTTGCACACCTAGCCTCTTCAGCGATTAGGATTGTAGGTCTTCAACAATTTCTGTAGTTATGGTCTTCAAGCATTTAGGATCCGTTAGAGACATTCCCTCAGATGTTGGCTTCAAGCAGAACTTCATTAAATGCAATAGAGTCGTTCTGGGCAGCCATTAATGCAATAGAGTCGTTCTGGGCAGTTGATATGCCTCTGTCTCGTCTAGTTTTATAACTAGTAAGACCATGGGTTTTGTACTAATTATTCGAGTTTAATCTCGTTTTCGCCCAAATTTGGATTTAATTGTCCTTAAGCAACATTTTGAGTCTCTTAAGTAGTTTTAGGATATTTTAGTTAATTTTGAGTCAAATAAAGCATTTACTGCTATTTCATATTTTCAGGTTAATGAGAAGAGCAAAAAGGGAAGGACACTTAAAGCAGAAGCCATCACGGCCAGGCCGTGACACTGGTCACGGCCGTGATGAGCTATCCCTGAAGACCAGAAAGCATCACGGCCCAGCCGTGATACCCATCACGGGCGTGATGAGAAAACCCTGAAGATCAGAGAGCATCACGACCTAGCCGTGATGGAGGTCACGGCCGTGACAGACTAGAATTTGAATGCGCGCCCTTGGAAGAACACGTCACGGTCTGGACGTGATGGGCGTCACGGCCGTGACGCGCACCTGATCTATAAAAAGGCACCAGGGCAGACGCAAAAGACACAATTTTCACTGTTTACAATTTATTTCAAAAGTTTTTGTTACGTTTGTGATGGAGAACTAATCACCAGGGATTAGTCTGCTGTAATCGGTTTCCGCCGAAACTTGAGGTTCCATAATTCCCGATCAATTTGCTTATCTCTTTCAAAATTATGCTATATACCTTGTTTGCTTAATTCAACTTATATAGAATAAGTATTGATTAATTTCGATGATTCTATGTTCCTATACCTTGATCGCGTTTGCTTAATTCGCGTGTGATTGATTGTGTTTGCTTAATTCACGAGAGCTTCAATCTGTTTGCTTAATTCGGAAATTAGGAACACATATCTCGTAGTGTATAGTGCGCTTGTTTAATTGCTGCTACAATCGAAAGGGGTTAGAATCCGCTTAGGGCATGGAAATTATGTGAATCCATGATAGTTGGGAAATCGAAATAGCAGATTGATCGTTCTAGCTTATCAATAATCACTTAATTGCATTGTTTTCTTAATCGGATCTCAAATCTAACCCCCCCTCCCCCCCCATAAATCGATTTGTAGGTTAATAATAATCCAAGAGTCCTTGAGATACGATACTCGAGTTGTCGTTCCCTAACTGCAGTTTTTCTTCTAATTACTCGTTTTGACCCGTGTGTGACAGCGGATCAAAATTGGCGCCGTTGCCGGGGACTCTTGTTGTTATTAACAGATTTGTTGATTAATTTCTGAATTAGTTCTGGCTACTAGGTCTGGTTGTTCTGACTTGTTTGATTTTGATCCTGAGATTGAGAGAACCTTGCACACACGCCGTAGAGCAATTCAGGCTAGCACTAGTTCACCAACCAATAGTGATAACATGGCTGATCAAAGAACACTAAGACAATTTGCTGCTCCTGATGTTAATTACAATGGTTTATGTATTGAATATGCTGATGTCGTTGCTCCTTTTGAATTGAAATCTGGTTTAATACACTTGTTGCCATGGTTTAGTGGTCTTGCAGGTGAGGATCCGCATAAGCATATGAAAGAATTCCAGGTTGTTTGTTCTACACCTTTGAGACCTGAAGGAATAACAGAAGACCATACCCAGCCGAGAGCCTTCCCATTCTCACTTCAAGGTCCTGCGAAGGATTGGTTGTATTATCTTGAGACAAATTCCGTTTCAACCTGGAATGATTTAAAGAAAGTCTTCCTAGAGAGATACTTCCCTGCCTCCAGATCTGCATCAATCAGAAAAGAGATATGTGGTATTAGACAAGGCAATGGATCATTGGCCGAGTATTGGGAGAGATTTAAGAAGTTGGTGTCCAGTTGTCCTCAGCACCATATTTTCGAGCAACTTCTTATTCAGTGCTTTTAAGAGGGATTGCTACCAATGGATAGAAACATTTTAGATACTGCTAGCGGGGGAGCACTTGTTGATAAGACTCCAGCTGCTGCCAAGTCAATGATTGAGAACATGTCACTCAACTCCCAACAGTTCACAACCAGAAACAATTCTGTCGAAACAAGGGGTATGAATGAGATCCATGTTTCTTCTTCCAACAAAGCCCTTGAAACCAGACTTGATGAGCTTACTTCTTTAGTGAAATAGTTGGAAGTGGATAAAGCTCAAACAGCAAGGTTGTGTGGTATTTGTACTTCTCCTGAACACCTAACCGATATATGTCCCATTCTGAAAGATGAGTCGGTCACTGATTTGCCTCAAGCATATGCAGCCCATCTTTACAAACAAGGCAACAATCAGAACAGGTACAACATTCCTGACCTTTCCACTAATAAGTACCACCCCAACTGGAGAAACCATCCAAACCTTCGGTATGGAAACTCATCCACACAACAAAAACAGCTGATGTTACTGCTGACACCACCACAGAACTCTCCCCAAGTGACCACCTCTGCACCTTCCGGACCTTCACTAGAGGACCTTGTCAAGTAAATGACTGCAAACAATCTCCAGTTTTAGCAACAAACGGATTCTAGTATTCATACTTTGCGCAACCACAGTTGGATGACTTGCCACTTCGATGAATGCCATGCAGCAAGCTCAAGGATCGAACCAACTACATGCACAAACAGTAGTGAATCCTAATGTCCCTAATCCTATTGTGAGTGCAATTTCTTTGAGATCCGGGAAAGTTGCAGAACCAGCCTCTGAAAAAAATAAGAAAATTGTTGAGGTAACACCTGAACCTTCTGTTGTTGTTGAGGCTGAAAAGGAGTGTGTGCCACCAATCCCCTTCTCGCAAAGAGTACTGAAAAATAAAAAGATTGATGAGGAAGACAAGGAGAGGGAGATTCTGGATGTATTTAGAAAAGTGGCGGTAAACATTCCGCTTCTTGATGCGATTAAGCAGGTTCCGAAATACGCGAAGTTTCTGAAGGATTTGTGCACACACAAGAGGAGGTTGAAGGGAAATGAGAGAATCAATTTGGGACGAAATGTTTCAGCCCTCATTCAACCTAAACCTGCACCTGAAAAGGTTACCGTTTCAGCCCTCAATCAGGCAATGCCACAGAAATGCAAGGATCCGGGAACTTTTGCTATTCCATGTACCATTGGGGATAGTAAATTCGACAATTGCATGTTGGATTTAGGAGCTTCTATTAATGTTATGCCTACTTCTGTTTTCAACAATCTTGATCTTGGTCCTTTGCAGCATACAGGTCTTACTATTCAGTTGGCAAACAGGACCAATGCTCGTTTTTCCCTGCTGATTTTTACATTCTGGACATGGCAGGAGAAACGAATTCAAGCATATCACCAATCATTCTGGGCAGACCTTTCATGAAAACGGCGAAAACAAAGATTGATGTTGACGATGGAACCATATCCATGGAATTTGGTGACATTGTTGCGAAATTCAACATTTTCGATGCTATGAAGCATCCCTTGGAAGAGCATTTTGTTTTTCAAATAGAGTTGCTTTCTGAAATTGTTGATGACACTTATTATGATTTGGTTGTAGCTGCTGAATTTCCATCTTTTTCTGGTTTTAATGATGTTTACTCATGTGTTGATTGTACTAACACTGACCTTTTGTCTTGTTTGTGCAGAGATTGATCTTGCCTTGAGGGGGTGACGAGTGCAAATGAAGTCGTTTATTCATTTGAAGTTCTTGACAAGACTACGGCTGCTCCAAACATACCATCTATTGAGCAGCCACCCTCCTTAGAGCTTAAGCCACTTCATTAAAATCTGAAATATGCTTATTTAGAGAGGAATGAAAAACTCCCGGTTATAATTTCCTCTAACCTTTATTTTGACCAAGAAACTAAGCTCTTGCAGGTTTTGAAGAAGCATAAGAAGGCGATTGAGTGGACCTTGGCCGACATACCAGGTATTAGCCCATCCCGGTGTATGCATAGGATTACATTTGGAGGATGGGGCTAAAACAGTTAGGCAGCCCCAAAGGCGGCTTAACCCCTTGATTCTTGATGTTGTGAAGAAGGAGGTAACAAAACTCTTGCATGCGGTATCATATATCCTATCTTTTGTGATAATGTGTGAGTCCAGTGCAAGTTGTACCTAAGAAATCTGGACTCAGTGGTAAAAAATAAAAACAATGAACTTGTTCCCACTAGAGTTCAGAATAGCTGGAGAGTTTGTATTGATTACGGGAGATTGAACCAGGCTACTAGAAAGGATCACTTCCCTTTGCCGTTCATCGATCAAATGCTTGAACGACTAGCTGGTAAATCGCACTATTGTTTTCTTGATGGTTTTTCAGGTTACTTTAAAATCCACATTGCACCAGAGGATCAAGAAAAGATAACTTTTACGTGCCCTTTTGGCACTTTTGCTTACAGGAGGATGCCATTTGGTCTTTGCAATGCTCCTGGCACATTCCAGAGATGCATGATTAGTATTTTTACTGAGTATATTGAAAATTGCATGGAAGTGTTCATGGATGATTCTACTCTTTATGGCTCTTCATTTGATGCATGCTTGCATAGTCTGAACTTGGTTTTAGAAAGATGCATTGAAACTGACCTTGTTTTAAACTATGAAAAATGCCATTTTATGGTTGAACAGGGAATTGTTTTGGGGCATATTATTTCTGAAAAAGGTATTTCAGTAGATCCTGCTAAGATTGAGGTGATTTCTACACTGCCTTACCCATCTTGCGTTCGCGAGATTCGCTCTTTTCTTGGTCATGCAGGTTTTTATAGGCGCTTCATAAAGGATTTTAGCAAGATAGCGCTTCCTCTGTCAAACTTGTTGATGAATGTTGTCATCTTCAACTTTGATGACAACTGCAAAAAGGCATTTGATTTCTTGAAGAAAGCATTGACCTCTACTCCCATCATCCAGTGTCCTGACTGGACCCTCCCTTTTGAGATTATGTGTGATGCCTCTAACTATGCCGTGGGGGCGGTCCTTGCACAAAGGGTGGACAGGGCTGCCCATGTGATTTATTATGCTTCTAGAACTTTAGATGCTGCACAGGCTAATTACACTACTACTGAAAAGGAACTTCTAGCTATTGTTTTTGCTCTTGATAAATTCAGATCATATTTTTTAGGTTCCAAGGATGTTGTTTTCACTGACCATGCAGCCTTAAAGTACTTGTTGAAGAAACTAGAAGCAAAACCGAGATTGATTCGGTGGATGTTGTTGCTCCAAGAGTTTAGTGTGGAGATTAAAGATAAAAGTGGAGCTGAGAATTTAGTGGCTAATCACTTGAGCAGAATAGAGAGGGATGAAGATCCTTCAACCATTCAGGATGACTTTCCTGATGAGCAGCTTTTACAGTTACATGGGGTAACTCCTTGGTTTGCTGATATTGTTAATTATCTTGTTGCTGGTGTTTTTCCGACAGGTGCAACTAGATCACAAATTCACAAACTCAAGAGTGATGCCTAATATTATGTTTGGGATGATCCATATCTTTGGAAATTTGGTAGTGATCAGGTAATTAGGAGATGTGTCCCCGACTATGAGATTGAATCTATTTTGCATTTTTCTCATGCTTCTCAAGTAGGGGGACATTTTGGGCCACAAAGGACTGCAAGAAAAATCCTAGATTCAGGTTTTTATTGGCCCACTATTTTTAAAGATTCTTATGAGATTTACCGCACTTGTAAAGAGTGTTAGATATCAGGTACAACCATCACTCGTAAGAGTGAAATGCCTCAGTAACCTATGCTTTTCTGTGAGGTGTTTGATGTGTGGGGAATTGACTTTATGGGTCCTTTCCCTGCATCTTTTGGTTTTCTCTATACTTTACTCGTTGTTGATTATGTTTCAAATTGGGTGGAAGCTATCCCCACTAGGACTAATGATTCTAGAGTTGTTGCAAATTTTGTCAGGTCCAATATTTTTTGCAGGTTCGGAATACCTCATGCTATCATAAGTGACCAAGGCACTCATTTTTGTAACCGTACCATGAAAGCTTTGCTCCGAAAGTATGGAGTTGTGAACAGGGTCTCTACTGCATATCATCCCCAAACTAATGGACAGGCTGAGATCTCAAACAGAGAAATCAAACAGATCTTAGAGAAAGTGGTGCAGCCAAACAGGAAGGACTGGAGCCGCCGTCTAGAAGATGCACTTTGGGCTCAAAGAAGAGCTTCAAGACACCGATAGGGATGTCTCCCTATAGACTTGTGTTCGGTAAGGCATGTCATCTTCCTGTAGAAATTGAGCACCGTGCTTATTGGGCGGTCAAAAGTTGTAATTTGGAAATGCAAAAAGCAGGCATTGAAAGAAAACTCCAATTACAGCAGCTTAAAGAGCTTAGGTTGGAAGCCTATGAAAGCTCTCGAATTTATAAAGAGAAAACTAAGCAATTCCATGATAAGATGATTTCTAGGAAGGAATTCTCTGTGGGCCAACAGGTTTTATTGTTTAACTCCCGCCTAAAAGTGATGGCTGGGAAACTTCGATCCAAGTGGATTGACCTATTTATTGTTACTGTTGTTTTCCCTCATGGTGCGGTAGAAATAAAAAGTGCAGGTAGCAACAAGGTTTTTAAGGTTAATGGGCAGCGCTTGAAGCTATTCCATGAGAGCTCGGTGCCTGAAGATGCAACCGTAGAAGAGCTTTCCTTGGAAGAGCCCACCTACACTACAACTTGATCAGGGAGCACCTTCTCCTTTCCCTCACTCTTATTTTACATTTATGTTCTTTCATTGAGGACAATGTATGTCTTAAGTGTGGGGGAGGGAACCAATTGCTTTGTTTTTGTTTTGTTTTCCTTGTTTGTGTTGCTTTGTGTCGTATGTGTGTGAGTCTTGTGTCGGTGAGCTTAATGGATTCTAATTAAATCTAGCATAGATTGACTGCATGATATTTGTTGACTGTTGATGATTTCCCCCTAGGTTTTGAAAATTGAAAATTGATCCCCATGTGAAAAATTGAAAATTCAACTTTGAGAAATTTTATTGTGATTGCACGATTTATGATAAGTTTGGGGTGAAGGGATGCATACACTAGGGATTGAATCTCGGTCAAACAATTTGCGAAAAATGTCCAGGTGAGGATTTGAGCCTCCAACATGTTTTTAATTGTGTGAATCACTTTTAAGTTGCACTTTCCTGGATTTGCTTGAATCTCTTCATGGTTTGCATGCTTATGTGGTTGCATCAAATGATTTAGGCAATTTTCTTTGAAATAACTACTTGGCCTAAAAAGAACCATCCCTAATGCATGTTCCCTAGTTAGCCACATTGAGCCTAATAAGCCCATTGTTTCTTGATGACCTTATGTTATAAGCCAAAAATCTGGAAAAACATGTTAACCCAATCTTAGGATTAGGAGAGCATGGATGCTTAGCAAGACAAAGGTTGAAGGAAACTAAGTTTGGGGTGGCTACAAGGATACGATATGTTATTTGGGGTTGAGAAAAAGAAAAATAAAGGTTGGAGCCAAAGCCAAAAAGAAAAAAAAAAAGAAAAGTACAAAATGTCAAAAAAAAGGGGTATTGTAAGGAAAAGGGCTGTAGTCACCCAAAGCATCAAAAAGAAAAATGAAAAAAGGAATAAGAGTGGAAGTCAAGGTAAAAATTTTCATGCTCTCTTAATTCCTAGGGATGTAAAGCCTAGTAGCTTTGAATATCCTACCTTTAGCCAGGCCCCATTACAACCTTTAAAAGACCTTTTGATGTTGTATGCATGTTTTGGTGGGTACTTTGTTTGAGATGAAAATCAAATTCATGGGAAGTGCTCTTGAAATGTGAAATTGAGTGAAAAGTTGATAGCCTAGACAAATTGAGCGAATGAGTGAAATACTAAGTGCCCTTGTGAGGAAGGCAATTGTTTGAAATTGGTGATCTCCCTTTTGTGTGTAACTTGGATCCCTTGCTTAGATTGATTACTGCATGAATGATTAAATTCTCAACTGTTTAAAGTAAATGAATGTGGGGATTACATTGTTGCAAAGGGGGAAAACATTGAAGAAAAATTATTTTGTTAAAATTGCATGAAATTTGTGCGAAATTGGTTGAATCCTTTAAGCTTGCCAAGTTTGAGTCTTTTTGAGTTTTAGTTAGCTTGGGGACAAGCAAAGTTTAAGTTTGGGGTATTTTGATAAGCCTCTGTCTCGTCTAGTTTTATTACTAGTAAGACCATGGGTTTTGTACTAATTATTCGAGTTTAATCTCATTTTCGCCCAAATTTCGATTTAATTGTCCTTAAGCAACATTTTGAGTCTCTTAAGTAGTTTTAGGATATTTTAGTTAATTTTAAGTCAAATAAAGCATTTACTGCTATTTCATATTTTCAGGTTAATGAGAAGATCAAAAAAGGAAGGACACTTAAAGCAGAAGCCATCACGGCCAGGCCGTGACACTGGTCACGGCCGTGATGAGCTACCCCTGAAGACCAGAAAGCATCACGGCCCAGTCGTGATACCCATCACGGGCGTGATGAGAAGACCCTGAAGATCAGAGAGAATCACGGCCTAGCCGTGATGGAGTTCACGGTCGTGACAGACTAGAATTTGAATGCGTGCCCTTGGCAGAACACGTCACGGCCGGGACGTGATGGCCGTCACGGCCGTGACGCGCACCTGATCTATAAAAAGGCACCAGGGCAGACGCAAAAGACACCCAATTTTCACTGTTGACAATTTATTTCAAAAGTTTTTGTTACGTTTGTGATGGAGAACTAATCACCAGGGATTAGTCTGCTGTAATCGGTTTCCGCCGACACTTGAGGTTCCATGATTCCCGATCAATTTGCTTATCTCTTTCAATATTATGCTATATGCCTTGTTTGCTTAATTCAATTTATATAGAATAATTATTGATTAATTTCGATGATTCTATGTTCCTATACCTTGATCGCGTTTACTTAATTCGCGTGTGTTTGATTGTGTTTGCTTAATTCACGAGAGCTTCAATCCGTTTGCTTAATTCGAAAATTAGGAACATATATCTCGTAGTGTCAATTGCGCTTGTTTAATTGCTGCTACAATCGAAAAGGGATTAGAATCTGCTTATGGCATGGAAATTATGTAAATCAATGATAGTTGGGAAACTGAAACAGCAGATTGATCGTTCTAGGTTATCGATAATAACTTAATTGCACTGTTTTCTTAATCGGATCTCAAATCTAACCCCCCCCCCCCCCCCCCCCCAAAAAAAATCGATTTGTAGGTTAATCATAATCCAAGAGTCCTTGATATATGATTCTCGAGTTGTCGTTCCCTAACTGCAATTTTTCTTCTAATTACTCGTTTTTGACCCGTGTGCGATAGCGGATCAGCAGCCATTAATGCAATAGGAACGTTGGTTGTACTCTAACATGAAGGATCATGGCGCGGATCAGTGCGCAGTCCATGATGTTCCTTCAATTAAATGGGCCTAACTTACTCATCTTAAGCCTAATTAAGGCATACGATACCTTGTTGGAAAGCTTATTCAGAGGCCCTTAATTTGGTCTAGGGTTAGGTCATGATTAATAAGCATAAATAGCAATTTACAACGACACAAGCCAGAGAGAGATGGAAATTAGACAACTTTTACAATCATTGTTTTTGATTTTATATTATTGGGCTTAGTTGGGCTTAATTGCTAAACATTATTAATTTTCGGATTTTTCACTCATCCTGACCTTCTTGCCTTGCGCATAGCATAACTAGAGCTACAGATATCGGATTTTGGTGATCTTGCTGTCCCTAGAAAGATAAGGAAGAGACCTATAATTTCAGGTTTCACAAGAATTGTCAAATTAGGGAAAAATCAAGGCTAAATTGAGTCCCGAGTTATCTGGCGCAGATCAGTGCGCAGTCCATGTTGTTCCTTCACTTAAATGGGCCTAACTTACTCATCTTAAGCCCAATTAAGGCATATGATACCTTGATGGAAAGCTTATTCCGAGGCACTTAATTTGGTCTGGGTTAGGTCAGGATTAATAAGCATAAATAGCAGTTTACAGCCGGACAACCCAGAGAGAGACGGAAATTAGACAACTTTTACCATCATTGTTTTTGCTTTTACATTATGGGGCTTAATTGGGCTTCATTGCTAAACATTGTTAATTTTCAGATTTTTCACTCATCTCGACCTTGTAGGCTTGGGCAGAGCATGACTAGAGCTACAGATATAGTATTTTGGAGATCTTGCTGTCCCTAGAAAGATATGAAAGAGACCTACAATTTCAGGTTGCACAAGAATTGTCAAATTAGGCCAAAATCAAGGATAAATTGTTCCCCGAGTTCTCTGGCGCGGATCAGTGCGCAGTCCATGATTTTCCTTCACTTAAATGGGCCTAACTTACTCATCTTTAGCCCAATTAAGGCATATGATACCTTGTTGGAAAGCTTATTCAGAGTCCCTTAATTTGGTCTGGATTAAAAAGCATAAATAGTAGTTTACAGCCGCACACACCAGAGAGAGACGGAAATTAGAAAACTTTTACAATCATTGTTTTTGCTTTTACATTATTGGGCTTAATTGCCAAACATTGTTAATTTTAGGATTTTTCAAACATCCTGACCTTGTTGCCTTGCACAGAGCATAACTAGAGCTACAGATATTGGATTTTGGTGATCTTGCTATCCCTAGAAAGATAAGGAAGAGACCTATAATTTCAGGTGTCACAATAATTGTCAAATTAGGCCAAAATCAAGGCAAAATTGGGTCCCGAGTTCTTTGGCGCAGATCAATGCGAAGTCTATAATGTTCCTACACATAAATGGGCCAAACCTACTCATCTTAAGCTCAATTAAAGCATATGATACCTTGTTGGAAGCTTATTCAGAGTCCCCCAATTTTGTCTAGGGTTAGGTCAGGATTAATAAGCATAAATAGCAGTTTACAGCCGCACAAGCCAGCGAGAGACGGAAATTAGACAACTTTTACAATCATTGTTTTTACTTTTACATTATTGGGCTTAATTGGGCTTAATTGCGAAACATTGTTAATTTTCGGATTTTTCACTCATCCTGACCTTATTGCCTTGCGCAGAGCATAACTAGAGCTACAGATATCGGATTTTGGTGACCTTGCTGTCCCTAGAAAGATAAGGAAGAGACCTACAATTTCAGGTTTCACAAGAATTGTCAAATTAGGCCAAAATCAAGGTAAATTGGGTCCCGAGTTCTCTAGCGCGGATCAGTGCGTAGTCCAAATTGTTCCTTCACTTAAATGGGCCTAACTTACTCATCTTAAGCCCAATTAAGGCATATGATACCTTGTTGGAAAGCTTATTCAGAGGCCCTTAATTTGGTATAGGGTTAGGTTAGGATTAAGAACCATAAATAGCAGGTTTCAGCCGTACAAGAGAGTGAGAACGAAATTAGACAACTTTTACGATCATTGTTTTTGCTTTTACATTATTGGGCATAATTGCTAAACATTGTTAGTTTTCAGATTTTTCACTCATCCTGACCTTTTTGCCTTGCGCAGAGCATAACTAGAGCTACAGATATCGGATTTTGGTGATCTTGTTGTCCCTAGAAAGATAAGGAAGAGACCTAAAATTTCAGGTTTCACAAGAATTGTCAAACTAGGCCAAAATCAAGGCTAAATTGGGTCCCGTGTTCTCTGGCACGGATCATTGCTTAGTCCATGATGTTCCTTCACTTAAATGGGCCTAACTAACTCATCTTAAGCCCAATTAAGGCATATGATACCTTGTTGGAAAGCTTATTCAGAGGACCTTAATTTGGTCTAGGGATAGGTCAGATTTAATTAGCATAAATAGTAGTTTACTGCCGCACAAGCCAGAGAAAGATGGAAATTAGACAACTTTTACAATCATTGTTTATTCTTTTACATTATTGGGCTTAATTGCTAAATATTGGTATTTTTCAGATTTTCTATCATCCTGACCTTGTTGCCTAGCACAGAGCATAACTAGACCTACAGATATCGGATTTTGGTGATCTTGTTGTCCCTAGAAAGATAAGGAAGAGACCTACAATTTCAGGTTTCACAAGAATTGTCAAATTAGGCCAAAATCATGGCTAAATTGGGTCCCGAGTTCTCTGGATCGGATCAGTGCGCAGTCCATGATGTTCCTTCACTTAAATGTGCCTAACTTACTCATCTTAAGCCCAATTAAGGCATATGATACCTTGTTGGATAGCTTATTCCGAGGCACTTAATTTGGTCTAGGGTTAGGTCAAGATTAATAAGCATAAATAGTAGTTTACAGCTGGACAAGCCAGAGAGAGACGGAAATTAGACAACTTTTACCATCATTGTTTTTGCTTTTACATTATGGGGCTTAATTGGGCTTCATTGCTAAACATTGTTAATTTTCGGATTTTTCACTCATCTTGATTTTGTAGCCTTGGGCAGAGGATAACTAGAGCTACAAATATCGTATTTTGGTGATCTTGCTGTCCCTAGAAAGATATGGAAGAGACCTACAATTTCAGGTTTCACAAGAATTGTCAAATTAGGCCAAAATCAAGGCTAAATTGTTCCCTGAGTTCTCTGGCGCGGATCAGTGCGCAGTCCACGATGTTCCTTCACTTAAATGATCATAACTTACTCATCTTATGCCCAATTAAGGCATATGATACCTTGTTGGAAAGATTATTCAGGGGCACTTATTTGGTCTGGATTAATAAGCATAAATAGCAGTTTACAGCCGCACACACCAGAGAGAGACGGAAATTAGACAACTTTTACAACCATTGTTTTTGCTTTTAAATTATTGGGCTTAATTGGGCTTAATTGCCAAACATTGTTAATTTTAGGATTTTTCAAATATCCTGACCTTGTTGCCATGCACAGAGCTTAACTAGAGCTACAGATATTGGATTTTGGTGATCTTGCTATCCCTAGAAAGATAAGGAAGAGACCTATAATTTCAGGTGTCACAATAATTGTCAAATTAGGCCAAAATCAAGGCTAAATTGGGTCCCGAGTTCTCTGGAACAGATCAGTGCGCAGTCTATAATGTTTCTACACTTAAATGGGCCTAACTTACTCATCTTAAGCTCAATTAAAGCATATGAACCTTGTAGGAAAGCATATTCAGAGTCCCTCAATTTTGTCTAGGGTTTGGTCATGATTAATAAGCATAGATAGCAGTTTACAGCCGCACAAGCCAGCGAGAGACGGAAATTAGACAACTTTTACAATCATCTTGATTTTGTAGCCTTGGGCAGAGGATAACTAGAGCTACCAATATCGTATTTTGGTGATCTTGCTGTCCCTAGAAAGATATGGAAGAGACCTACAATTTCAGGTTTCACAAGAATTGTCAAATTAGGCCAAAATCAAGGCTAAATTGTTCCCTGAGTTCTCTGGCGCGGATCAGTGCGCAGTCCACGATGTTCCTTCACTTAAATGATCATAACTTACTCATCTTATGCCCAATTAAGGCATATGATACCTTGTTGGAAAGATTATTCAGGGGCACTTATTTGGTCTGGATTAATAAGCATAAATAGCAGTTTACAGCCGCACACACCAGAGAGAGACGGAAATTAGACAACTTTTACAACCATTGTTTTTGCTTTTAAATTATTGGGCTTAATTGGGCTTAATTGCCAAACATTGTTAATTTTAGGATTTTTCAAATATCCTGACCTTGTTGCCATGCACAGAGCTTAACTAGAGCTACAGATATTGGATTTTGGTGATCTTGCTATCCCTAGAAAGATAAGGAAGAGACCTATAATTTCAGGTGTCACAATAATTGTCAAATTAGGCCAAAATCAAGGCTAAATTGGGTCCCGAGTTCTCTGGAACAGATCAGTGCGCAGTCTATAATGTTTCTACACTTAAATGGGCCTAACTTACTCATCTTAAGCTCAATTAAAGCATATGAACCTTGTAGGAAAGCATATTCAGAGTCCCTCAATTTTGTCTAGGGTTTGGTCATGATTAATAAGCATAGATAGCAGTTTACAGCCGCACAAGCCAGCGAGAGACGGAAATTAGACAACTTTTACAATCATTGTTTTTACTTTTACATTATCTGGCTTAATTGGGCTTAATTGCGAAACATTGCTAATTTTCGGATTTTTTACTCATCCTGACCTTATTGCCTTGCGCAGAGCATAACTAGGGCTACAAATATCGGATTTTGGTGTTCTTGCTGTCTCTAGAAAGATAAGGAAGAGGCCTACAATTTCAGGTGTCACAAGAATTGTCAAATTAGGTCAAAATCAGGGCTAAATTGGGTCCCGAGTTCTCTAGCGAGGATCAGTGCGCAGTCCATAATGTTCCTTCACTTAAATGGACCTAACTCACTCATCTTAAGCCCAATTAAGGCAAACGATACCTTGTTTGAAAGCTTATTCAGAGGCCCTTAATTTGGTATGGGTTTAGGTCAGGATTAATAAGCATAAATAGTAGTTCACAGCCGCACAAGCCAGAGAGAGACAGAAATTAGAATATTTTTACAATCATTGTTTTTGCTTTTACATTATTGGGCTTAATTGCTAAACAATGTTAATTTTCGGATTTTTCAGTCATCCTGACCTTGGTGCCTTGCGCAGAGCATAACTAGAGCTACAAATATCGGATTTTGGTGATCTTGATGTCCCTCGAAAGATATGGAAGAGACCTACAATTTCAGTTTTCACAATAAGTGTCAAATTAGGCCAAAATCAAGGCTAACTTCGATCCAAAGTTCTCAGGCACGGATCAGGACGCGGTCCATGATGTTCCTTCACTTAAATGGGCCTAACTTACTCATCTTAAGCTCAATTAAGGCATATGTGACCTTGTTCGAAAGCTTATTCAGAGGCCCTTAATTTGGTCAAGGGTTAGGTCAGGATTAATAAGCATAAATAGCAGTTTACAGCCGCACAAGCCAGAGAGTGGCGGAAATTATACAACTTTTACAATCCTTGTTTTTGCTTTTACCTTATAGGGCTTAATTGCTAAACATTGTTAATTTTCGGATTTTTCACTCATCCTGATCTTAATGCCTTGCGTAGAGCATAACTAGAGCTACAAATATCGGATTTGGTGATATTGCTGTACCTAGAAAGATAAGGAAGAGACCTACAATTTCAGGTTTCACAAGAATTGTCAAATTAGGCCAAAATCAAGGCTAAACTGGGTCCGGACTTCTCTGGCCCGGATCAGTGCGCAGTCCATGATGTTCCTTCACTTAAGTGGGCCTAACTTACTCATCTTAAGCACAATTATTGCATATTATACCTTGTTGGAAAGCTTTTTCAGAGGTCCTTAATTTGGTCTAGGGTTAGGTCAGGATTAATAAGCATAAATAGCAGTTTACAGCCGTACAAGACAGAGAGAGACCGAAATTAGACAACTTTTACAATCATTGTTTTTGCTTTTACATTATTGGGCTTCATTAGGCTTAATTGCTAAACATTGTTAATTTTTGGATTTTTCACTCATCCTGACCTTGTTGCCTTGCGCAGAGCATAACTAGAGCTACAGATATTGGATTTTGGTGATCTTGTTAACCCAAGAAAGATAAGGAAGAGACCTACAATTTCAGGTTTCTCAAGAATTGTCAAATTAGGCAAAAATCAAGGCTAAATTGGGTCCCGAGTTCTCTGGCACGGATCAGTGCGCAGTCCATGTTGTTCCTTCATTTAAATGGGCCTAACTTATTCATCTAAAGCCCAATTAAGTCATATGATACCTTCTTGGAATGCTTATTGAGAGGCTCTTAATTTGATGTAGGGTTATATGAGGATTAATAAGCATAAATAGCATTTTTCAGCCTCACAAGCCAGATACAGACCGAAATTAGACAACTTTTACAATCATTGTTTTTGCTTTTACATTATTGGGCTTAATTGTTAAACATTGTTAATTTTAGGATTTTTCACTCATCCTGACCTTGTTGCCTTGCGCATAGCATAACTAAAGCAATAGATATCGGATTGTGGTGATCTTGCTGTCCCTAGAAAGATAAGGAAGAGACAAACAATTTCAGGTTTCACAAGAATTGTCAAATTTGGCTAAAATCAAGGCTAAATTGGGTCCCGAGTTCTCTGGCAGGAATCAGTGCGCAGTCCATGATGTTCCTTCACTTAAATGGGCCTAACTTACTCTTCTTAAGCCCAATTAAGGCATATGATACCTTGTTGGAAAGCTTATACAGAGGCCCTTAATTTGGTCAAGGGTTAGGTCAGTATTTATAATCATAAATAGCAGTTTACAGCCGCCCAATCCAGAGAGAGACGAAAATTTGACAACTTTTACAATCATTGTTTTTGCTTTTACATTATTGGGCTTAATTGCTAAACATTGTTACTTTTCCGATTTTTCCCTCATCCTGACCATGTTGGCTTGCGCAGAGCATAACTAGAGCTACAAATATCATATTTTGGTGATCTTGCTATCCCTAGAAAGATAAGAAGAGACCTACAATTTCAGGTTTCACAAGAATTGTCAAATTTGACCAAAATCAAGTCTAAATTGGGTCCAGAGTTCTCTGGTGCGGATCAGTGCACAGTCCATGATGTTCTTTCACTTTAATGGCCTAACTTAATCTTCTTAAGCCCAATTAAGGCATGTGATACCTTATTGGAAAGCTTATTTAGAGGCCCTTAATTTGGTCTAGTGTTATGTCACGATTAATAAGCATAAATAGCAGTTTACAGCCGCACAAGACAGAGAGAGACGAAAATTAGACAACTTTTACAATCATTGCTTTTGCTTTAACATTATTGGGCTTAATTGCTAAACATTGTTAATTTTCGGATTTTTCACTCATCCTGACCTTGTTGCCTTGCGCAGAGCATAACTAGAGGTACCGATATAGGATTTTGGTGATCTTACTATCCCTAGAAAGATAAGGAAGAGACCTACAATTTCAGGTGTCATAAGAATTGTCAAATTAGGCCAAAATCAAGGCTAAATTGGGTCCCGAGTTCTTTGACACGGATCAGTACGTAGTCCATGTTGTTCCTTCACTTAAATGGGCGTAACTTACTCATCTTAAGCCTAATTAAGGCATATGTGTTGGGAATTTGCGTATAAAACAAAAGAAACGCAGCGGAAAAATTCCCATCGAAGGATCCTTGCGAATGGTCATGATTCTTGATTCGAAAGTTTACCTCTTGAAGCGATGGCTGTTTGTTGAAATTCGTCTATCACGAACACAGCACGAACGGTGTCTCTAGAGGTATCCACACGAGCGGATTCCGTGAGCGTCCAATGTCACGAACCGAAGCGTCTCTGTCTCACAGTGCTAGCTTCAAAACCGAGACTTTGTTGTTCACACTTACTCTCTTTTGTGCGGCTAGGTTATCAACCGTGTGGGCACAACAACTTAAGTGGTCTACTTATAGTATCACCTCCTTAAGTGAGTTAGTGAGCAACATTTGACCTAAGCCCATCTACTATGCGCTAGGCCCAATAGGAAAGTCTGACTTTCTTTTAATGCTTCTTTTAATCCGCTCTTTTGTGTGTGACCCTATAGGTTCCCAATACGTTAGCAGTAATATTAAATCCCATTTAATATTACAAACAGTGAGCGGTATCTAGAAATACATCACTGCTACCTAAGTAGTGAGAAAGTCAGTGATTTGACGAAACCTTTCTGTGACAAATATTCATGTGCATTGTTATCCCTTTGTCCATATATCTATATTGAACACAAGGCATAGAATGTGTCACCCTTGTATGGTTCAATATCATGTTCCCTGATACCCGAGTAGAATTAACAACAAATGAGGTCAATATCTCATATTGACTCATTTCAAAGACGGCCATGCATTTTACAGTCTCACTCTATCAGGGGCCCCACAGATATTACTCCTGTTATGTAGAAGGGACAAATTCCATCTAGGTCACTCACATCCCTCTGCATGGATCGTGGTATGCCCAATGATCGTCTTTATAATCATCCTATTACAGATGACGTTTGACGATATTAAAGCACACAACTCCTCATGTAGGGATCGTAGTGATTTCAGGTCGAAGGATTACATACACCATTGTCACTATGAGAACTACTTACGACACTCACATAACGCTCCATGTAGTGTTCTCATGGTGGGTCAATCCAGTACATCATTACCTTAATGCGTACCTATGTGGCAACTCGATATCTCATATCTATGACCCGTGAGATGTGGTCATCGATCTCGCACACATAATAGTCTCAATTGTATTATTATTGTCCTTATTAATAAAATACTTGACTACGGATATTTAAGAATAGGATTTCATTGTTCAATAGTGTCTCACGATCAAGTCATATACTTGATATTCTATTGAACAAAAATTTCTATTCTAAGGACTTTATTATGTTTAAACAAGTAACACAATAAACTGGAATGCCTCATATCATATCATATATATATATATATATATAAATATATATATATATATATATATATATATATATATATATATATATATGAAATAGCAAGATACAAATGTAAGTCTAAAGAAATACATTGGCCTCTAGGGCTTACACCAACAATCTCCCACTAGCACTAGAGCCAATCAGGCATAAATCTAATGCCCATCGATCTAGTGTGACCTTCATGCTTCTGTTGAGCATCAGGTTTCGTAAGTGGGTCAGTAACGTTATCAAGTGTTGGTACTCTGCATATCTTCACATCTCCTCTATCGATAATCTCTCGAATGAGATGGAAGCGCCTAAGTATATGTTTGGATCGGCCGATGAGATCTAGGTTCCTTAGCTTGTGCAATGGCCCCATTGTTATCACAATAGAGATCAATGGGGTCCACAATACCAGGAACCATACCAAGCTCGATGAATGAACTTCCCGATCCAAACAAGCCTCCTTTGCTGCATTGGAGGCAAGCAATATACTCAGCCTCCGTAGTAGAATCGAAATCGTCTCTCCCGCTTCGAACTTTTCCAGCTCACAGCCCCGCCATTCAGGCAGAACACATAACCAGATTGCGATCTGGAATCATCCTTATCGGTCTGGAAGCTAGCATCGGTGTAACCTATTACATCAAGCTCTTCCTCACCTCCATATACAAGAACGAATCCTTAGTTCTTCTCAAGTACTTAAGGATGCTCTTGATGTTGCAGACCGGTGACTTTCACCGGGATCGATCGGTACCGCCGTTATGCTTAAAGCATACGATACATCTGGTCGAGTACATAACATGGCATACATGATAGATCCAATTGCGGATGCATATGGAATCTTACTCATGCGATCCCTTTCTTCTTGAGTGGAAGGGGATTGTGCCTTTGATAGGCATATACCATGTGACATAGGCAATAGTCCTTTCTTGGATTCATGCATGTTAAAGCGTCTCAACACTTTGTCTATGTATGTACTCGACTTAGGCCAAGCAATTTCAGCGATCTATCCCTATAGATCCTGATTCCCAATACATAGGTAGCCTCACCCAAATCTTTCATAGAGAAGCAATTCCCTAACCATGTCTTTACATTTTGTAGTGTAGGGATGTCATTTCCAATGAGTAATATGTCATCTACATATAACACCAGAAAAACAACAATGCTCCCACTAACCTTCTTGTAGACACAAGGTTCATCTTCATTTTTGATGAATCTGTCATCGTCTTACAAACATCATCAAAATGAAGGTTCCAACTTCTGGAAGCTTGCTTCAATCCATAGATTGACCGCTGCAATTTACATACCTTTCGGGCATCCTCTGAAATGTCAAAGCCTTCAAGTTGTGTCATGTACACATCCTCAAGAAGCTTTCCATTAAGGAAGGCAGTTTTGACATCCATCTGCCATATCTCATAATCATGGTATGCAGCGATAGCAAGTAAGATCCGGACGGATTTAAGCATCGCAACAGGTGAAAAGGTCTCATCATAGTCGACACCATGAATTTACTTGAAACCCTTAGCGACCAATCGCGCCTTAAAGGTGTGTACCTTACCAACCATGTCAGTTTTCTTTTTGAAAACCCACTTGCACCCTATAGGTTTTACCCCTTCAGGTGGCTCTACCAAGGTCCATACCTGGTTGGTGTACATGGAATCCATCTCAGATTTCATGGCCTCAAGCCACTTCTCAGATTCTCGGGCCGTAATGGCCTCCTGGTAGGTCACGAGCTCATCTTGATCCATGAGCAATACATCACCTTGTGGAGTCATGAGAAATCCATACTCTCAAGGTTGGTGACGTATCCTGTTAGACCTACGCTGGTCTTGTGCCATTGGAGCAGTTATTCCTCCACAAAGATTCTCGTGAAGGTTGCCCTGTTCCACCAATGGTAGGTCACTACTCTGTGATTCTTGAATTTCTTCAAGTTCTATCTTCCTCCCACTGGTTCCTATGGAGATAAACTCCTTTTCTAGGAATGCACCAGTCCGTGCGACAAACACTTTGCCTTCGGAAGGATTATAGAAATAGTATCCCTTGGTTTCTTTGGGATACCCCACAAAGAAGCATTTATCAGATTTGGGATCAAGCTTATTAGAAACTTGATGTTTTACATATGCTTCACAACCCCAAATCTTCATAAAAGACATGCTGGGTCGTCTACCAGTCCATATCTCATATGGTGTCTTTTCTACCGTTTTGGATGGAACACGGTTAAGTGTAAAAGCTGCTGTCAATAGAGCATATCCCCAAAAGGAGTTTGGAAGGTTTGCATGACTCATCATAGACCGAACCATGTCCAACAAGGTTCGATTTCTCCTCTCAGAAACATCATTCCATTGTGGTGTTCCAGGTGGAGTGAGTTGAGATAAAATCCCACACTCTCTCAGATGATCATCAAACTCTAGGCTCAAATATTCACCACCTCGATCTGATCGAAGAGCTTTAATATTTTTACCAAGTTGGTTTTGTACCTCATTTTTGAATTCCTTGAACTTTTCAAAGGATTCCGATTTATGTTTCATAAGATACACAAATCCATATCTATTGAAATCATCAAGAAATGTGATGAAGTACAGAAAACCACCTCTAGCTAATGTGTTTAGGGGTCCGCATACATCGCTATGTATAAGACCCAAAAGATCGTTGGCTCTTTCACCTTTGCCGGTGAATGGAGCTTTAGTCATCTTTCCCAATAAACAAGACTCACATATCTCATATGATTCATAATCAAATGAGTCCAAGAGTCCATCTTTATGGAGCTTCGAAATGCGCTTCTCATTTATATGGCCTAAACGACAATGCCAAAGATAAGACGGGTTCAACTCATTTGGTTTGATCCTCTTAGTATTTACGTTATAGATGGGCATTTCAAGATCAAGGACATAAAGTCCATTACTCATGTGTGCACTAGCATAGAAAATATCATCCAAATAAATAGAACAACTTTTGTTCTTTATTATAAAAGAAAAACCAATCTTGTCCAAACAAGAAATGGAAATGATATTCCTGCTAATTGCAGGCACAAAATAACAGTTCTCTAATTGAATAGTAAGCCCAGTGGCCAAAGTCAATACATAAGTCCCTACGGCTAAAGCAGCAACCTTTGCTCCATTTCCAACTCGTAGGTCGACTTCGCCCTTTGCCAATGGTCTACTCCTGTTTAGATCCTGCACATTTGTACAAATGTGAGAACCACATCCGGTATCTAATACCCATGATGCAGAAGTAGATAAATTGACTTCTATAACAAACATACCTGAAGTGGAAGTCTCACTTCCCTTCTTCTTCTTGCTTTCTTCCGGTATTTTGGGCAGTTCCTCTTGCTTGCTTGCTCTTGGTAGAGCAGCTTGAGGTGCATGATCATATCGTACGCCTCCATGGTCTCATGTTGCTTTTGCAGCTCGGAGGTCATGGCAGCAAGCATAAGACAGCCCACGTCTAAGGCGTCATCCCGATGCTTCTTATAAGCATCCCTGTCACCCCTAGGAGCACTTGAAGCCGGTGGCTTCTCGAGAATAGGCTCCTCAAGAACATACATCTTTTTCTCATGTTTGAGGACAATCCTCAAGTTTCGTACCAGTCCAGAAAATTCGTTCCGGATAGTTTGTCCTTCTCAAGGACGGATCGCAATGACAAAGTTACTTGATGTGTTTGATGCCATGGTAATCTACGAGAGATAAATATGCAAAGTATAAGTATCATGCCATGAAGTTATTTAATAAGGTCTTTAATTAAATACGCCTCCCACTATTTTACTCAAAACAATGACCCTCATCATTGATTCGGAAAATCCCGTTGGAAGATTTTCTAGTGGGCCAAGATCCATATTTCACCTAGCTTTAAGTCGACTTTGGTCGATCACCCAAAATTCGGTTATTTAGGTAGGAAACGCTTTCCGATTGCATCTCATGCAACTCTTGGATAGTTGGGTGAATAACTCTTATTCTAATCCATCACATGGACTAAAGCCCAACTTATGAGCCTCTAAGCCTTTCAATCCTATTGAAGTTGGCTTAGTTAAGTCAGACCCAATGGATAGCAGTTGAACATTACATTTGTCCCATCGCGCCTTACTATTATAGATAAAGGTACCCCGCTTTTGGCGGACCCACACTTAATCGATAGTAGTCTTGACAAGTGCCATGCATCGGAAGGCCTTTAAATGTGACTTAATATTTCCTTTCGAGGGATTTGATTAAAACTTGATCTCATCATTTGTTAAACTCTTTAACTTACTATTTTCATACATGCATCTCATACATATATTAGTTAAACATCTTTTAACATACTATATACATACATGCATCTCATACATATATAAGGTAAATAAATGTGATATGGTTATGGCCCCTAACGCATTGATTCTCCCAAGCCAATGAGAGAATCTAAACTAAAACGTAGGAGCGTCCAAGCTTCTCCAAGCAAGATCTCCCACGTGATAGCGTCTTCTTGTCTCCATCATTACATTACATAAACAGAAACCTCATTTTACATATGAGGGGAGTGAGATGAGAAAAGAAGATACATATGGAATATAAGAGAAAGGCACGGCACGCAGGCCGTATTTCAAAATATAAACCAAAAGGTAAAAGGACTAAGGCCATAACCATTCACCATACATCACCAAATAAATAGTAACAACCAATAATAACACATAATCATTATTATTATTAATTTCATAAATTAGAGAGTTCAAAATCTGAATTTTGAAAACATAACATATATATATAATAAATCACATTTATTATAATAGATGTTACTATAAATCATATTTATTGCAATTGTTGTTACCACAAATCACATTTATTATAAATCATATTTATTGTAAATGACATAAATCACATTTATTGCAATTGTTGTTACCACAAATCACATTTATTGTAATTGACATAAATCACATTTATTCAATTAACATAAATCACATTTATTGTAACAAATCACATTTATTGTACTTGATATAAATCACATTTCAAAATCTGAATTTTGAAAACGTAACATATATATAATAAATCACATTTATTATAATTGATGTTACTATAAATCACATTTATTGTGATTGATATAAATCACATTTCAAAATCTGAATTTTGAAACCGTAACATATATATAATAAATCACATTTATTATAATTGATGTTACTATAAATCACATCTATTGTGATTGATATAATTATTAAATGGTGACATAAAATTTCAAAATTTGAATTTCGAAATTACACACTACGCAGAGGTAGCACGGGGGTCCCGCTGGAAATTCCGAAATTCAGGTGTGCCTCGCTTCCTTGGTGGCTAGGGCGTCAACCTTTCAACCCTACAACCGCAAGGCCCGTGAACACTTCACGTTGCAAGGAACGACGGCTACGGTTTCAACACTTGGAACCTCAACCGCAACAACATGAACTTTTCATGTCTGAAACCCCTTAACGCCGCCAACACGTAACTGAAAACAATCATGTTTAACATCAACATTTGATGCCATCGCAGAACATAATAAGGATTCAGAACCAATGTACATATCGCATATATACACAAACATGCAATAGACATATATATCATATACATACGAAAAATCACGAAACAAGGTTTCGCAAACCAGATGCAAACGATTTTCAAAAACAATTTTCAGAAAACGATTCACATTACAAACATGTTATCATACATAACAGATAAACCACGTAATAGAATCATGGTTTCGCAAGCGCTCGATACCACCGTTGGGAATTTGCGTATAAAATAAAAGAAACGCAGCGGAAAAATTCCCATCGAAGGATCCTTGCGAATGGTCATGATTCATGATTCGAAAGTTTACCTCTTGAAGCGATGGCTGTTTGTTGAAATTCGCCTATCACGAACACCGCACTAACGGTGTCTCTAGAGGTATCCACACGAGCGGATTCCGTGAGCGTCCAACGTCACGAACCGAAGCGTCTCTGTCTCACAGTGCTAGCTTCAAAACCGAGACTTTGTTGTTCACACTTACTCTCTTTTGTGCGGCTAGGTTATCAACCGTGTGGGCACAACAACTTAAGTGGTCTACTTATAGTATCACCTCCTTAAGTGAGTTAGTGAGCAACATTTGGCCTAAGCCCATCTACTATGCGCTAGGCCCAATAGGAAAGTCCAACTTTCTTTTAATGCTTCTTTTAATCCGCTCTTTTGTGTGTGACCCTATAGGTTCCCAATACGTTAGCAGTAATATTAAATCCCATTTAATATTACAAATAGTGAGCGGTATCTAGCAATACATCACTGCTACCTAAGTAGTGAGAAAGTCAGTGATTTGACGAAACCTTTCTTTGACAAATATTCATGTGCATTGTTATCCCTTTGTCCATATATCTATAGTGAACACAAGGCATAGAATGTGTCACCCTTGTATGGTTCAATATCATGTTCCCTGATACCCAAGTAGACTTAACAACAAATGAGGTCAATATCTCATATTGACTCATTTCAGCACGGCCATGCATTTTACAGTCTCACTCTATCAGGGGGCCCACAGATATTACTCCTGTTATGTAGGAGGGACAAATTCCATCTAGGTCACTCACATCCCTCTGCATGGCTCGTGGTATGCCCAATGATCGTCTTTATAATCATCCTATTACAGATGACGTTTGACGATATTAAAGCACACGACTCCTCATGTAGGGATCGTAGTGATTTCAGGTCGAAGGATTACATACACCATTGTCACTATGAGAACTACTTACGACACTCACATAACGCTCCATGTAGTGTTCTCATGGTGGGTCAATCCAGTACATCATTACCTTAATGCGTACCTATGTGGCAACTCGATATCTCATATCTATGACCCGTGAGATGCGGTCATCAGTCTGCACACATAATAGTCTCAATTGTATTATTATTGTCCTTATTAATAAAATACTTGACTACGGATATTTAAGAATAGGATTTCATTGTTCAATAGTGTCTCACGATCAAGTCATATACTTGATATTCTATTGAACAGAAATTTCTATTCTAAGGACTTTATTATGTTTAAACAAGTAACACAATAAACTGGAATGCCTCATATCATATATATATATGAAATAGCAAGATACAAATGTAAGTCTAAAGAAATACATTGGCCTCTAGGGCTTACAACAACAATATGATACCTTGTTGCAAAGCTTATTCAAAGGCACTTAATTTGGTATAGGGTTAGTTCAGGATTAATAAGCATAACTAATAGTTTACAGCCGCACAAGACCGAGAGAGACGGAAATTATACAACTTTTACTGTCATTGTTTTTTGCTTTTACATTATTGGGCTTAATTGCTAAACAATGTTAATTTTCGGATTTTTCACTCATCCTGACCTTGTTGCCTTGCGCAGAGCATAACTAGAGCTACAAATATCGGATTTTGGTGATCTTACTATCCCTAGAAAGATAAGGAAGAGACCTACAATTTCAGGATTCACAAGAATTGTCAAATTAGGTGAAAATCAAGGCTAAATTGGGTCCCGAGTTCTCTGACGCGGATCAGGACGTAGTCCATGTTGTTCCTTCACTTAAATGGGCGTAACTTACTCATCGTAAGCCTAATTAAGGCATATGATACCTTATTGCAAAGCTTATTCAGAGGCACTTAATTTGGTATAGGGTTAGTTCAGGATAAATAAGCATAACTAATAGTTTACAGCCGCACAAGCCAGAGAGAGACAGAAATTATACAACTTTTACTGTCATTGTTTTTTGCTTTTACATTATTGGGCTTAATTGCTAAACATTGTTAATTTTCGGATTTTTCACTCATCCTAACCTTGTTGCCTTGCGCAGAGCATAACTAGAGCTACAGATATCGGATTTTGGTGATCTTACTATCCCTAGAAAGATAAGGAAGAGACCTACAATTTCAGGTTTCACAAGAATTGTCAAATTAGGCCAAAATCAAGGCTAAATTGGGTACCGAGTTCTTTGGCGCGGATCATTGCGCATTCCATAATGTTCCGTCACTTAAATGGACCTAACTCACTCATCTTAAGCCCAATTAAGGCATATGATACCCAGTTGGAAAGCTTATTTAGAGGCCCTTAATTTGGTCTAAGGTGAGGTCATGATTAATAAGCACAAATAGTAGTTTACAGCCGCACAAGCCAGAGAGAGACAGAAATTAGAATATTTTTACAATCATTGTTTTTGCTTTTACAATATTGGGCTTAATTGGGAAACATTGTTAATTTTCGGATTTTTCACTCATCCTGACCTTGTTGGCTGGCGCAGAGCATAACTAGAGCTACAGATATCGGATTTTGGTGATCTTGCTGTCCCTAGAAAGATAAGGAAGAGACCTACAATTTTAGGTTTCACAAGAATTGTCAAATTAGGCCAAAATCAAGGCTAAATTGTTTCCCGAGTTCTCTGGCGCGGATCAGTGCGCATTCCATAATGTTCCTTCACTTAAATGGACCTAACTCACTCATCTTAAGCCCAATTAAGGCATATGATACACTGTTGGAAAGCTTATTCAGAGGCCCTTAATTTGGTGCGGGGTTAGGTCAGGATTAATAAGCATAAATAGTAGTTTACAGCCGCACAAGCCAGAGAGAGACAGAAATTAGAATATTTTTACGATCATTGTTTTTGCTTTTACATTATTGGGCTTAATTGGGAAACATTGTTAATTTTCGGATTTTTTACTCATCCTGACCTTGTTGCCTTACACAGAGCATAACTAGAGCTACATATATCGGATTTTGGTGATCTTGATGTCACTAGAATGATAAGGAAAAGACCTACGATTTCATGTTTCCCAAGAAATGTCAAATTAGGCCAAAATCAAGATTAAATTGGGTCCCGAGTTCTCTGGCGCTGATCAATGCCTAGTCCAGGATGTTCCATCACTTAAATGGGCCTAACTTACTCATCTTAAGCCCAATTAAGGCATATGATACCTTGTTGGAAAGCTTATTCAGAGGCCCTTAATTTGGTATAGGGTTAGATAAGGATTAATAAGCATAAATAGCAGTTTACAGCCGCACAAGACAGAGAGAGATGGAAATTAGACAACTTTTACAATCATTGTTTTTGTTTTTACATTATTGGGCTTAACTGGACTTAATTGCCAAACAATGTTAATTTACGGATTTTTCAATCTTCCTGACCTTGGTGCCTTGCGCAGAGCATAACTAGAGCTATAGATATCGGATTTTGGTGATCTTGTTGTCCCTAGAAAGATAAGGAATAGACCTACAATTTTAGGTTTCACAAGAATTGTAAAATTAGGGTAAAATCAAGGCTAAATTGGGTCCCGAGTTCTCTGGCGCGGACCAGTGCGCAATCCATGATGTTCCTTCACTTAAATGGACCTAACTTACTCAACTTAAGCCCAATTAAGGCATATGATACCTTGTTGGAAAGCTTATTCAGAGGCTCTTAATTTGGTGTATGGTTATGTGAGGATTAATAAGCATAAATAGCATTTTTCATCCTCACAAGCCAGAGACAGACCGAAATTAGACAACTTTTACAATCATTGTTTTTTCTTTAACATTATTGGGCTTAATTGCAAAACATTTTAATTTTTGGATTTTTCACTCATCCTGACCTTGTTGCCTTGCGGAGAGCATAACTAAAGCAACAGATATTGGATTTTGGTGATCTTGATGTCCCTAGAAAGATAAGGAAGAGACAGACAATTTCAGGTTTCACAAGAATTGTCAAATTTGGCCAAAATCAAGGCTAAATTGAGTCTTGAGTTCTCTGGCACGAATAAGTGCGCAGTCCATGATGTTCCTTCACTTAAATGGGCCTAACTTACTCTTATTAAGCCCAATTAAGGCATATGATACCTTGTTGGAAAGCTTATTCAGAGGCCCTTAATTTGGTTTAGGGTTAGGTCAGGATTAATAAGCATAATTAGCAGTTTATAGCCGCACAAGTCAAAGAGAGACGAAAATTAGACAACTTTTGCAATCATTTTTTTTCTTTTACATTATAGGGCTTAATTGGGCTTAATTGCAAAACATTGTTAATTTTCGGATTTTTCACTCATCGTGACTTTCTTGCCTTTCGCAGAGCATAACTAGAGCTACAGATATCGTATTTTGGTGATCTTGTTGTCCCTAGAAAGATAAGGAATAGACCTACAATTTTAGGTTTCACAAGAATTGTAAAATTAGGCTAAAATCAAGGCTAAATTGGGTCCCGAGTTCTTTTGCGTGGACCAGTGCGCAATCTATGATGTTCCTTCACTTAAATGGGCCTAACTTACTCAACTTAAGCCCAATTAAGGCATATGATACCTTGTTGGAAAGCTTATTCAGAGGCTCTTAATTTGGTGTAGGGTTATCTGAGGATTAATAAGCATAAATAGCATTTTTCAGCCTCACAAGCCTGAGACAGACCGAAATTAGATAACTTTTACAATCATTGTTTTTGCTTTTACATTATTGGGCTTAATTGCTAAACATTTTAATTTTTGGATTTTTCACTCATCCTGACCTTGTTGCCTTGCGCAGAACATAACTAAAACAACAGATATCGGATTTTGTTGATCTTGCTGTCCCTAGAAAGATAAGGAAGAGACAGACAATTTCAGGTTTTACAAGAATTGTCAAATTTGGCCAAAATCAAGGCTAAATTGGGTCCCGAGTTCTCTGGCACGAATAAGTGCGCAGTCCATGATGTTCCTTCACTTAAATGGGCCTAACTTACTCTTCTTAAGCCCAATTAAGGCATATGATACCTTGTTGGAAATCTTATTCAGAGGCACTTAATTTGGTCTAGGGTTAGATCGGGAGTAATAAGCATAATTAGCTGTTTATAGCTGCACAAGCCATAAAGAGACGAAAATTAGACAACTTTTGCAATAATTTTTTTTCTTTTACATTATAGGGTTTAATTGGGCTTAATTGCAAAACATTGTTAATTTTCGGATTTTTCACTCATCGTGACTTTGTTGCCTTTCGCAGAGCATAATTAGAGCTACAGATATCGGATTTTGGTGATCTTGTTGTCCCTAGAAAGATAAGGAATATACCTACAATTTTAGGTTTCACAAGAATTGTAAAATCAGGCTAAATTGGGTCCCGAGTTCTCTGGCACTGACCAGTGCGCAATCCATGATGTTCCTTCACTTAAATGGGCCTAAGTTACTCCACTTAAGCCCAATTAAGGCATATGATACCTTGTTGGAAAGCTTATTGAGAGGCTCTTAATTTGATATAGGGTTATGTGAGGATTAATAAGCATAAATAACATTTTTCAGTCTCACAAGCCTGAGATAGACCGAAATTAGACAACTTTTACAATCATTGTGTTTGCTTTTATATTATTGGGCTTAATTGGTAAACATTTTAATTTTTGGATTTTTCACTCATCCTGACCTTGTTGCCTTGTGCAGAGAATAACTAAAGCGACAGATATCGGATTTTGGTGATCTTGCTGTCCCTAGAAACATAAGGAAGAGACTGACAATTTCAGGTTTCACAAGAATTGTCAAATTTGACCAAAATCAAGGCTAAATTGGGTCCCGAGTTCTCTGGCACGAATTAGTGCGCAGTCCATGATGTTCCTTCACTTAAATGGACCTAACTCACTCATCTTAAGCCCAATTAAGGCATATGATACCTTGTTGGAAAGCTTATTCAGAGGCCCTTAATTTGGTGCGGGGTTAGGTCAGGATTAATAAGCATAAATAGTAGTTTACAGCCGCACAAGCCAGAGAGAGACAGAAATAAGAATATTTTTACGATCATTGTTTTTGCTTTTAAATTATTGGGCTTAATTGGGAAACATTGTTAATTTTCGGATTTTTTACTCATCCTGACCTTGTTGCCTTACACAGAGCATAACTAGAGCTACATATATCAGATTTTGGTGATCTTGCTTTCCCTAGAAAGATAAGGAAAAGACTACAATTTCATGTTTCACAAGAATTGTAAAATTCGGCCAAAATCAATATTAAATTGGGTCCCGAGTTCTCTGGCGCTAATCAATGCCTAGTCCATGATGTTCCTTCACTTAAATGGGCCTAACTTACTCATCTTAAGCCCAATTAAGGCATATGATACCTTGTTGGAAAGCTTATTCAGAGGCCCTTAATTTGGTCTAGGGTAAGATCATGATTAATAATCATAAATAGCAGTTTACAGCCGCAACAAGACAGAGAGAGATGGAAATTATACAACTTTTACAATCATTGTTTTAGCTTTGACATTATTGGGCTTAATTGGACTTAATTGCCAAACAATGTTAATTTACAGATTTTTCAAGCATAACTAGAGCTACAGATATCGGATTTTGGTGATCTAATTGTCCATAGAAAGATAAGGAATAGACCTACAATTTTAGGTTTCACAAGAATTGTAAAATTAGGCCAAAATCAATTTTCAGCCTCACAAGCGAGAGACAGACCGAAATTCGACAACTTTTACAATCATTGTTTTTGCTTTTACATTATTGGGCTTAATTGCTAAACATTATTAACTTTTGGATTTTTCACTCTTCCTGACCTTGTTGCCATGCGCACAGCATAACTAAAGCAACAGATATCGGATTTTGGTGATCTTGCTGTCCCTAGAAAGATAAGGAAGAGACAGACAATTTCAGGTTTCACAAGTGTTGTCAAATTTGACCAAAATCAAGGCTAAATTGGGTCCCGAATTCTCTGGCACGAATCAGTGCGCAGTCCATGATGTTCCTTCACTTAAATGGGCCTAACTTACTCTTCTTAAGCCCAATTAAGGCATATGATACCTTGCTGGAAAGCTTATTCAGAGGCCATTAATTTGGTCTAGGTTTAGGTCAGGATTAATAAGCATAATTAGCAGTTTATAGACGCACAAGCCAGAGAGAGATGAAAATTAGACAACTTTTGCAATGATTGTTTTTTCTTTTACATTATAGGGCTTAATTGGGCTTAATTGCAAAACATTGTTAATTTTCGGAATTTTCACTCATCGTGACTTTGTTGCATTTCGCAGAGCATAGCTAGAGCTACAGATATCGGATTTTGGTGATCTTGTTGTCCCTAGAAAGATAAGGAAGAGACCTACAATTTCAGGTTTCACAAGAATTGTCAAATTAGGCCAAAATCAAGGCAAAATTGGGTCCCGAGTTCTCTGGCGCGGATCAGAGCGCAGTCCATGATGTTACTTCACTTTAATGGGCCTAACTTTCTCATCTTAAACACAATTAAGGCATATGATACCTTGTTGGAAAGCTTATTCAGAGGCCCTTAATTTGGTCTAGGGTTAGGTCAGTATTTATAATCATAAATAGCAGTTTACAGCCGCCGAAGTCAGAGAGACGAAAAATTGACAACTTTTACAATCATTGCTTTTGCTTTTACATTAATGGGCTTAATTGAGTTTAATTGCTAAACATTGTTAATTTTCGGATTTTTCACTCATCCTGACCTTGTTGCCTTGCGCAGAGCATAACTAGAGCTACATATATCGGATTTTGGTGATCTTGCTGTCCCTAGAAAGATAAGGAAGAGACCTACAATTTCATGTGTCACAAGAATTGTCAATTAGGCCAAAATCAAGATTAAATTGGGTCCCGAGTTCTCCGGCACAGATCAATGCCTAGTCCATGATGTTCCTTCACTTAAATGGGCCTAACTTACTCATCTTAAGCCCAATTAAGGCATATGATACCTTGTTGGAAAGCTTATTCAGAGGCCCTTAATTTGATCTAGGGTTAGATCAGGATTAATAAGCATAAATAGCAGTTTACAGTCGAACAAGTCAGAGAGAGACGGAAATTAGACAACTTTTACAATCTTTGTTTTTGCTTTTATATTATTGGGCTTAATTGCCAAACAATGTTAGTTTTCAGATTTTTCAATCATCCTGACCTTGGTGCCTTGAGCAGAGCAC
>JAUPTC010000011.1:8508429-8526704 GCA_030762895.1 Sophora flavescens | reverse complement strand
ATATGCCATAATTGGGCTTAAGATGAATAAGTTAGGCCCATTTAAGTGAAGGAACATCATGGAGTGCACACTGATCCGCTCCTGAGAACTTGGGACCCAATTTAGCCTAGATTTTGGCCTAATTTGACAAGTCTTTTGCAACCTGAAATTGTAGGTCTCTTCCTTATCTTTCTAGGGACAAAAAGATCACAAAAATCCGATATATGTAGCCCTAGTTATGCTCTGCGCAAGGCAACAAGGTCAGGATGAGTGAAAAATCCGAAAATTAACAATGTTTAGCAATTAAGCCCAATAATGTAAAAGCAAAAAACAATGACAGTAAAAGTTGTATAATTTCCGTCTCTCTCGGGCTTGTGCGGCAGTAAATTGCTAGTTATGCTTATTAATCCTGACCTAACCCTAGACCAAATTAAGGGCCTCTGAATAAGCTTTGCAACAAGGTATCATATGCCTTAATTAGGCTTAAGATGAGTAAGTTACACCCATTTAAGTGATGGAACAACATGGATTGCGTTCTGATCCGCGTCAGAGAACTCGGGACCCAATTTAGCCTTGATTTTGGCCTAATTTGACAATTCTTGTGAATCCTGAAATTGTAGGTCTCTTCCTTATCTTTCTAGGGACACGAGATCACCAAAATCAGATATCTGTTGCTCTAGTTATGCTCTGTGCAAGGCCACAAGGACAGGATTAGTGAAAAATCCGAAAATTAACAATGTCTAGCAATTAAGCCCAATAATGTAAAAGCAAAAACAAATAGTGTAAAAGTTGTCTAATTTCAGTCTCTCTCTGGCTTGAGCGGCTGTAAACTTCTATTTATGCTTATTAATCATGATCTTACCCTTTACCAAATTATGGGCCTCTGAATAAGTTTTCCAACAAGGTATCATATGCCTTAATTGGGCTTAAGAAGTGTAAGTTAGGCCCATTTAAGTGAAGTAACATCATGGACTGCGCACTGATCCGCGCCAGAGAACTCGGGACCCAATTTAGTCTTGATTTTGGCCTAATTTGAAAATTCTTGGGAAAGCTGATATTGTAGGTCTCTTCCTTATCTTTCTAGGGACAACAATATCGCCAAAATCCGATATCTGTAGCTCAAGTTATGCTCTGCACAAGGCAACAAGGTCAGGATGAGTGAAAAATCCGAAAATTAAAAATGTTTAGCAATTAAGCCCAATAATGTAAAAGCAAAACGAATGATTGTAAAAGTTGTCTAATTTACGTCTTTCTCTGGATTGTGAGGCTTTAAACTTCTATTTATGCTTACTAATCCTGACCTAACCCTAGACCAAATTAAGGTTCTCTGAATAAGCTTTCTAACAAGGTATCATATGCCATAATTGGGCTTAAGATGAGAAAGTTAGGCCCTTTTCAATGATGGAACATCAATGACTGCTCACTGATCCGCGTCAGAGAACTCGGGACCCAATTTAACCTTTATTTTGGCCTAATTTGACAATTCTTGTGAAACAGGAAATTGTAGGTCTCTGCGTAAGGTAACAAGGTCAGGATGAGTGAAAAATCGGAAAATTAACAATGTTTAGCAATTAGGCCCAATAAAGTAAAAGCAAAAACAATGATTGTAAAAGATGTCTAATTTCAGTCTGTCTCTGACTTGTGCGGCTGTAAACTGCTATTTATGCTTATTAATCATGACCTAACCCTTGACCAAATCAAGGGCCTCTGAATAAGCTTTCCAAAAAGTTATTATACGCCTTAATTGGGCTTAAGATGGGTAAGTTAGGCCCATTTAAATGAAGGAATATGATGGACTGCGCACTGATCCGTGCCAGAGAATTTGGGACCCAATTTAGCGTTGATGTTGGCCTAATTTGACAATTCTTGTGAAACTTGAAATTGTAGGTCTCTTCCTTATCTTTCTAGAGACAGCAAGAAAATTCTAGTTATGCTCTGCGCAAGGCAACTGGGTCAGGGTGAGTGAAAAATCCGAAAATTAACAATGTTTTGCAAATAAGCTCACTTAAGCCCAATAATGTAAAAGCAAAAACAATGATTGTAAAACTTGTCTAATTTACGTTTCACTTAGGATTGTTCGGTTGTAAACTACTATTTATGTTTATTAATCCTGACCCAATCCTACACCAAATTAAGTGCCTCTGAATAAGCTTTCCAACAGGGTATCATATGCCTTAATTGGGCTTAAGAGGAGTAGGTTAGGCCCATTTAAGTGAAGTAACATCATGGACTGCGCACTGATCCGCTCCTGAGAATTCGGGACCCAATTTAGCCTTGATTTTGGCCTAATTTGACAATTCTTGTGAATACTGATATTGTAGGTCTCTTCCTTATCTTTCTAGGACAGCAAGATCGCCAAAATCCGTTATATGTAGCTCTAGTTATGCTCTGTGCAAGGCAACAAGGTCAGGATGAATGAAAAATCCGAAAATTAACAATGTTTAGCAATTAAGCCCAATAATGTAAAAGCAAAAAACAATGACAGTAAAAGTTGTATAATTTCCCTCTCTCTCGAGCTTGTGCGGCTATAAACTGCCAGTGATGCTTATTAATCCTGAACTAACCCTAGACCGAATTAAGTGCCTCTGAATAAGCTTTCCAACAAGGTATCATATGTCTTAATTAGGCATAAGATGAGTAAGTTACGCCCATTTAAGTGAAGGAACAACATGGACTACGTTCTGATCCGCGTCAGAGAACTCGGGACCCAATTTAGCCTTGATTTTGGCCTAATTTGACAATTCTTGTGAAACCTGAAATTGTAGGTCTCATCCTTATCTTTCTAGGGACACAAGATCACCAAAATCAGATATCTGTAGCTCTAGTTATGCTCTGCGCAAGGCAACAAGGACAGGATTAATGAAAAATCTGAAAATTAACAATGTCTAGCAATTAAGCCCAATAATGTAAAAGCAAAAACAATGAGTGTAAAAGTTGTATAATTTCAGTCTCTCCCTGGCTTGAGCGGATGTAAACTTCTATTTATGCTTATTAATCATGATCTTACCCTTTACAAAATTATGGGCCTCTGAATAAGCCTTCCAACAAGGTATCATATGCCTTAATTGGGCTTAAGAGGAGTAGGTTAGGCCCATTTAAGTGAAGTAACATCATGGACTGCGCACTGATCCGCGCCAGAGAATTCGGTACCCAATTTATCCTTGATTTTTGCCTAATTTGACAATTCTTGTGAAAGCTGACAATGTAGGTCTCTTCCTTATCTTTCTAGGGACAGCAAGATCGCTAAAATCCGATATCTGTAGCTCATGTTATGCTCTGCGCAAGGCAACAAGGTCAGGATGAGTTAAAAATCCGAAAATTAAAAATGTTTAGCAATTAAGCCCAATAATGTAAAAGCAAAACGAATGATTGTAAAAGTTGTCTAATTTATGTCTCTCTCTGACTTGTGCGGCTGTAAACTTCTATTTATACTTACTAATCCTGACCTAACCCTAAACCAAATTAAGGTCCTCTGAATAAGCTTTCCAACAAGGTATCAGATGCCTTAATTGGGCTTCGGATGAGTAAGTTAGGCCCATTTAAGTAAAGCAACATCATGGATCAGCAACCGATCCGCACCGCAGAACTCGGGACCCAATTTAGCCTAGCTTTTGGCCACTTTTGAGAATTCTTGAGAAACCTGAAATTATAGGTCTCTTCCTTATCTTTCTAGGGACAAGCAAGATCACCAAAATCCGATATCTCGTAGCTCTAGTTATGCTCACAAGAAGGCAACAAGTTCAGGATGAGTGAAAAATCAGAAAATTAACAATGTTAAGCAATTAAGCCCAATAAAGTAAAAGCAAAAACAATGATTGTAAAAGTTGTCTAATTTATGTCTCTCTCTGACTTGTGCGGCTGTAAACTGCTATTTATGCTTTTTAATCCTGACCTAACCCTTGTCCAAATTAAGGGCCTCTGAATAAGCTTTCCAACAAGGTATCATATGCCTTAATTGGGCTTAAGATGAGTAAGTTAGGCCCATTTAAGTAAAAGAACATCATGGACTGCGTACAGATCCGCACCAGAGAACTCCGGACCCAATTTAGCCTAGATTTTGGCAAAATTTGAGAATTCTTGTGAATCCTGAAATTGTAGGTCTCTTCCTTATCTTTCTAGGGACAGCAAGATCACCAAAATCCGAAATCTGTAGCTCTAGTTATGCTCCGCACGAGGCAACAAGTTCAGGATGAGTGAAAAATCATAAAATTAACAATGTTTAGCAATTAAGTCCAATTAAGCCCAATAAAGTAAAAGCAAAAACAATGATTGTAAAAGATGTCTAATTTCAGTCTGTCTCTGACTTGTGCGGCTGTAAACTGCTATTTATGCTTATTAATCATGACCTAACCCTTGACCAAATCAAGGGCCTCTGAATAAGCTTTCCAAAAAGTTATTATATGCCTTAATTGGGCTTAAGATGGGTAAGTTAGGCCCATTTAAATGAAGGAATATGATGGACTGCGCACTGATCCGTGCCAGAGAATTTGGGACCCAATTTAGCGTTGATGTTGGCCTAATTTGACAATTCTTGTGAAACTTGAAATTGTAGGTCTCTTCCTTATCTTTCTAGAGACAGCAAGAAAATTCTAGTTATGCTCTGCGCAAGGCAACTGGGTCAGGGTGAGTGAAAAATCCGAAAATTAACAATGTTTTGCAAATAAGCTCACTTAAGCCCAATAATGTAAAAGCAAAAACAATGATTGTAAAACTTGTCTAATTTACGTTTCACTTAGGATTGTTCGGTTGTAAACTACTATTTATGTTTATTAATCCTGACCCAATCCTACACCAAATTAAGTGCCTCTGAATAAGCTTTCCAACAGGGTATCATATGCCTTAATTGGGCTTAAGAGGAGTAGGTTAGGCCCATTTAAGTGAAGTAACATCATGGATCACAGACCGATCCGCCTCCCGAGAATTCGGGTCCCAATTTAGCCTTGATTTTGGCCTAATTTGACAATTCTTGTGAATACTGATATTGTAGGTCTCTTCCTTATCTTTCTAGGACAGCAAGATCGCCAAAATCCGTTATATGTAGCTCTAGTTATGCTCTGTGCAAGGCAACAAGGTCGGGATGAATGAAAAATCCGAAAATTAACAATGTTTAGCAATTAAGCCCAATAATGTAAAAGCAAAAAACAATGACAGTAAAAGTTGTATAATTTCCCTCTCTCTCGAGCTTGTGCGGCTATAAACTGCCAGTGATGCTTATTAATCCTGAACTAACCCTAGACCGAATTAAGTGCCTCTGAATAAGCTTTCCAACAAGGTATCATATGTCTTAATTAGGCATAAGATGAGTAAGTTACGCCCATTTAAGTGAAGGAACAACATGGACTACGTTCTGATCCGCGTCAGAGAACTCGGGACCCAATTTAGCCTTGATTTTGGCCTAATTTGACAATTCTTGTGAAACCTGAAATTGTAGGT
Organism: Sophora flavescens; assembly: GCA_030762895.1. Classification (NCBI taxonomy): domain Eukaryota; kingdom Viridiplantae; phylum Streptophyta; class Magnoliopsida; order Fabales; family Fabaceae; genus Sophora; species Sophora flavescens. The sequence continues at coordinate 8,521,292 of JAUPTC010000011.1, read as the reverse complement.
CTCATCCTTATCTTTCTAGGGACACAAGATCACCAAAATCAGATATCTGTAGCTCTAGTTATGCTCTGCGCAAGGCAACAAGGACAGGATTAATGAAAAATCTGAAAATTAACAATGTCTAGCAATTAAGCCCAATAATGTAAAAGCAAAAACAATGAGTGTAAAAGTTGTATAATTTCAGTCTCTCCCTGGCTTGAGCGGATGTAAACTTCTATTTATGCTTATTAATCATGATCTTACCCTTTACAAAATTATGGGCCTCTGAATAAGCCTTCCAACAAGGTATCATATGCCTTAATTGGGCTTAAGAGGAGTAGGTTAGGCCCATTTAAGTGAAGTAACATCATGGACTGCGCACTGATCCGCGCCAGAGAATTCGGTACCCAATTTATCCTTGATTTTTGCCTAATTTGACAATTCTTGTGAAAGCTGACAATGTAGGTCTCTTCCTTATCTTTCTAGGGACAAAGAAGATCGCTAAAATCCGATATCTGTAGCTCATGTTATGCTCTGCGCAAGGCAACAAGGTCAGGATGAGTTAAAAATCCGAAAATTAAAAATGTTTAGCAATTAAGCCCAATAATGTAAAAGCAAAACGAATGATTGTAAAAGTTGTCTAATTTACGTCTCTCTCTGACTTGTGCGGCTGTAAACTTCTATTTATACTTACTAATCCTGACCTAACCCTAAACCAAATTAAGGTCCTCTGAATAAGCTTTCCAACAAGGTATCAGATGCCTTAATTGGGCTTCGGATGAGTAAGTTAGGCCCATTTAAGTAAAGCAACATCATGGACTGCGCACTGATCCGCACCAGAGAACTCGGGACCCAATTTAGCCTAGCTTTTGGCCACTTTTGAGAATTCTTGAGAAACCTGAAATTATAGGTCTCTTCCTTATCTTTCTAGGGACAGCAAGATCACCAAAACCGATATCTCGTAGCTCTAGTTATGCTCACAGAAGGCAACAAGTTCAGGATGAGTGAAAAATCAGAAAATTAACAATGTTAAGCAATTAAGCCCAATAAAGTAAAAGCAAAAACAATGATTGTAAAAGTTGTCTAATTTATGTCTCTCTCTGACTTGTGCGGCTGTAAACTGCTATTTATGCTTTTTAATCCTGACCTAACCCTTGTCCAAATTAAGGGCCTCTGAATAAGCTTTCCAACAAGGTATCATATGCCTTAATTGGGCTTAAGATGAGTAAGTTAGGCCCATTTAAGTAAAAGAACATCATGGACTGCGTACAGATCCGCACCAGAGATCTCCGGACCCAATTTAGCCTAGATTTTGGCAAAATTTGAGAATTCTTGTGAATCCTGAAATTGTAGGTCTCTTCCTTATCTTTCTAGGGACAGCAAGATCACCAAAATCCGAAATCTGTAGCTCTAGTTATGCTCCGCACGAGGCAACAAGTTCAGGATGAGTGAAAAATCATAAAATTAACAATGTTTAGCAATTAAGTCCAATTAAGCCCAATAAAGTAAAAGCAAAAACAATGATTTAAAAGTTGTCTAATTTTCGTCTCTCTCTGACTTGTGCGGCTGTAAACTGTTATTTATGCTCATTAATCCTGACCTAACCCATGACCAAATTAAGGGCCTATGAATAAGCTTTCCAAAAAGTTATTATATGCCTTAATTGGGCTTAAGATGAGTAAGTTAGGCCCATTTAAGTGAAGGAATATGATGGACTGCGCACTGATCCATGCCAGAGAATTCAGGACCCAATTTAGCCTTGATTTTGGCCTAATTTGACAATTCTTGTGAAACTTGAAATTGTAGGTCTCTTCCTTATCTTTCTAGAGACAGCAAGAAAATTCTAGTTATGCTCTGCGCAAGGCAACTGGGTCAGGGTGAGTGAAAAATCCGAAAATTAACAATGTTTTGCAAATAAGCTCACTTAAGCCCAATAATGTAAAAGCAAAAACAATGATTGTAAAACTTGTCTAATTGACGTTTCACTTAGGATTGTTCGGTTGTAAACTACTATTTATGTTTATTAATCCTGACCCAATCCTCACCAAATTAAGTGCCTCTGAATAAGCTTTCCAACAGGGTATCATATGCCTTAATTGGGCTTAAGAGGAGTAGGTTAGGCCCATTTAAGTGAAGTAACATCATGGACTGCGCACTGATCCGCTCCTGAGAATTCGGGACCCAATTTAGCCTTGATTTTGGCCTAATTTGACAATTCTTGTGAATACTGATATTGTAGGTCTCTTCCTTATCTTTCTAGGACAGCAAGATCGCCAAAATCCGTTATATGTAGCTCTAGTTATGCTCTGTGCAAGGCAACAAGGTCAGGATGAATGAAAAATCCGAAAATTAACAATGTTTAGCAATTAAGCCCAATAATGTAAAAGCAAAAAACAATGACAGTAAAAGTTGTATAATTTCCCTCTCTCTCGAGCTTGTTCGGCTATAAACTGCCAGTGATGCTTATTAATCCTGAACTAACCCTAGACCGAATTAAGTGCCTCTGAATAAGCTTTCCAACAAGGTATCATATGTCTTAATTAGGCATAAGATGAGTAAGTTACGCCCATTTAAGTGAAGGAACAACATGGACTACGTTCTGATCCGCGTCAGAGAACTCGGGACCCAATTTAGCCTTGATTTTGGCCTAATTTGACAATTCTTGTGAAACCTGAAATTGTAGGTCTCATCCTTATCTTTCTAGGGACACAAGATCACCAAAATCAGATATCTGTAGCTCTAGTTATGCTCTGCGCAAGGCAACAAGGACAGGATTAATGAAAAATCTGAAAATTAACAATGTCTAGCAATTAAGCCCAATAATGTAAAAGCAAAAACAATGAGTGTAAAAGTTGTATAATTTCAGTCTCTCCCTGGCTTGAGCGGATGTAAACTTCTATTTATGCTTATTAATCATGATCTTACCCTTTACAAAATTATGGGCCTCTGAATAAGCCTTCCAACAAGGTATCATATGCCTTAATTGGGCTTAAGAGGAGTAGGTTAGGCCCATTTAAGTGAAGTAACATCATGGACTGCGCACTGATCCGCGCCAGAGAATTCGGTACCCAATTTATCCTTGATTTTTGCCTAATTTGACAATTCTTGTGAAAGCTGACAATGTAGGTCTCTTCCTTATCTTTCTAGGGACAGCAAGATCGCTAAAATCCGATATCTGTAGCTCATGTTATGCTCTGCGCAAGGCAACAAGGTCAGTATGAGTTAAAAATCCGAAAATTAAAAATGTTTAGCAATTAAGCCCAATAATGTAAAAGCAAAACGAATGATTGTAAAAGTTGTCTAATTTACGTCTCTCTCTGACTTGTGCGGCTGTAAACTTCTATTTATACTTACTAATCCTGACCTAACCCTAAACCAAATTAAGGTCCTCTGAATAAGCTTTCCAACAAGGTATCAGATGCCTTAATTGGGCTTCGGATGAGTAAGTTAGGCCCATTTAAGTAAAGCAACATCATGGACTGCGCACTGATCCGCACCAGAGAACTCGGGACCCAATTTAGCCTAGCTTTTGGCCACTTTTGAGAATTCTTGAGAAACCTGAAATTATAGGTCTCTTCCTTATCTTTCTAGGGACAGCAAGATCACCAAAATCCGATATCTGTAGCTCTAGTTATGCTCTGCGCAAGGCAACAAGTTCAGGATGAGTGAAAAATCAGAAAATTAACAATGTTAAGCAATTAAGCCCAATAAAGTAAAAGCAAAAACAATGATTGTAAAAGTTGTCTAATTTATGTCTCTCTCTGACTTGTGCGGCTATAAACTGCTATTTATGCTTTTTAATCCTGACCTAACCCTTGTCCAAATTAAGGGCCTCTGAATAAGCTTTCCAACAAGGTATCATATGCCTTAATTGGGCTTAAGATGAGTAAGTTAGGCCCATTTAAGTAAAAGAACATCATGGACTGCGTACAGATCCGCACCAGAGAACTCCGGACCCAATTTAGCCTAGATTTTGGCAAAATTTGAGAATTCTTGTGAATCCTGAAATTGTAGGTCTCTTCCTTATCTTTCTAGGGACAGCAAGATCACCAAAATCCGAAATCTGTAGCTCTAGTTATGCTCCGCACGAGGCAACAAGTTCAGGATGAGTGAAAAATCATAAAATTAACAATGTTTAGCAATTAAGTCCAATTAAGCCCAATAAAGTAAAAGCAAAAACAATGATTTAAAAGTTGTCTAATTTTCGTCTCTCTCTGACTTGTGCGGCTGTAAACTGTTATTTATGCTCATTAATCCTGACCTAACCCTTGACCAAATTAAGGGCCTATGAATAAGCTTTCCAAAAAGTTATTATATGCCTTAATTGGGCTTAAGATGAGTAAGTTAGGCCCATTTAAGTGAAGGAATATGATGGACTGCGCACTGATCCATGCCAGAGAATTCGGGACCCAATTTAGCCTTGATTTTGGCCTAATTTGACAATTCTTGTGAAACTTGAAATTGTAGGTCTCTTCCTTATCTTTCTAGAGACAGCAAGAAAATTCTAGTTATGTTATGCGCAAGGCAACAAGGTCAGGATGAGTGAAAAATCCGAAAATTAACAATGTTTTGTAAATAAGCCCACTTAAGCCCAATAATGTAAAAGCAAAAACAATGATTGTAAAAGTCGTCTAATTTACGTCTCTCTTAGGATTGTTCGGTTGTAAACTACTATTTATGCTTTTTAATCCAGACCCAACCCTACAACAAATTAAGGGCCTCTGAATAAGCTTTCCAACAGGGCATCATATGCCATAATTGGGCTTAAGATGAGTAAGTTAGGCCCATTTAAGTGAAGGAACATCATGGAATGCACACTGATCCGCTCCGGAGAACTTGGGACCCAATTTAGCCTTGATTTTGGCCTAATTTGACAATTCTTTTGAAACATGAAATTGTAGGTCTCTTCCTTATCTTTCTAGGGACAGCAAGATCACCAAAATCCGATATATGTAGCTCTAGTTATGCTCCGCGCAAGGCAACAAGGTCATGATGAGTGAAAAATCCGAAAATTAACAATGTTTAGCAATTAAGCCCAATAATGTAAAAGCAAAAAAAAAAATGACAGTAAAAGTTGTATGATTTCCGTCTCTCTCAGGATTGTGCGGCTGTAAACTGCTAGTTATGCTTATTAATCCTGACCTAACCCTAGACCAAATTAAGGGCCTCTGAATAAGCTTTGCAACAAGATATCATATGCCTTAATTAGGCTTAAGATGAGTAAGTTACACCCATTTAAGTGAAGGAACATCATGGACTGCGTTCTGATCTGTGTTAGAGAACTCGGGACCCAATTTAGCCTTGATTTTGGCCACATTTGTGAATTCTTGTGAAACCTGAAATTGTAGGTCTCTTCCTTATCTTTCTAGGGACAACAAGATCACCAAAATCCGGTATCTGTAGCTCTAGTTATGCTCTGCGCAAGGCAACAAGGTCAGGATGAATGAAAATTCAAAAATTAACAACGTTTAGCAATTAATCCCAATTAAGCCCATTAATGTAAAAGCAATAACAATGATTGCAAATGTTGTCTAATTTACGACTCTCTCTGTCTTGTGCGGCTGTAAACTGCTATTTATGCTTATTAATCCTGACCTAACCATTGAACAAATTAAGGGTATCTAAATAAGCTTTCCAACAAGGTATCGTATGCCTTAATTGGTCTTAAGACGAGTAAGTTAGGCCCATTTAAGTGAAGGAACATCTTGGACTGCGCATTGATCCACGCAAGAAAACTCGGGACCAATTTAGCCTTGATTTTGGCCTAATTTGACAATTCTTGTGACACCTGAAATTGTAGGTCTCTTCCTTATCTTTCTTGGGACAACAAGATCACCAAAATCCGATATCTGTAGCTCTAGTTATGCTCTGCACAAGGCAACAAGGTCAAGATGAGTGAAAAATCGGAAAATTAACAATGTTTAGCAATTAAGCCCAATAATGTAAATGCAATAACAATGATTACAAAGTTGTCTAATTTCCGACCCACTCTAGCTTGTGCGGCTGTAAATTGCTATTTATTCTTATTAATCCTGACCTAACCCGAGACCAAATTACTGGCATTTAAGTGAAGGAACATCATGGACTGAACACTGATTCGCGCCAGAGAACTCAGGAACCAATTTAGTCTAGATTTTGGCCTCATTTGACAATTCTTGTGAAACCTGAAATTGTAGGTCTCTTCCTTATCTTTCTAGGGACTGCAAGATCACCAAAATCTGATATCTGTATCTCTATTTATGCTCTGCGGAAGGCAACAAGGTCAGGATGAGTGAAAAATCCGAAAATTAACAATGTTTAACAATTAAGACCAATATTGTAAATGCAAAAACAATGATTGTAAAAGTTGTCTAATTTCCATCTCTATCTATATTGTGCGGCTGTAAACTGCTATTTATGCTTATCAATCCTGATCAAACATTATACCAAATTAAGGGCATCTGAATAAGCATTCCAACGACGTATCATATGCCTTAATTGGGCATAAGATGAGTAAGTTAGGCCCATTTAAGTGAAAGAACATCATGGACTGCGCATTGATACGTGCCAGAGAACTCGGGACCCAATTTAGCCTTTATTTTGGCCCTATTTGACAATTCTTATGAAACCTAAAATTGTAGGTCTCTTCTTTGTCTTTCTAGGGACAGCAAGATCACCAAAATCCGATATTTGTAGCTCTAGTTATGCTCTGCTCAAGGCAACAAGGTCAGGATGAGTTAAAAATCCGAAAATTAACAATGTTTAGCAATTAAGGCCAATAATGTAAAAGCAAAAACAATGATTATAAAAGTTGTCTAATTTGTGTCTCTCTCTGGCTTGTGCATCTGTAAACTGCTATTAATGCTTATAAATCCTGACCTAACCCTAGACCAAATTAAGGGCCTCTGAATAAGCTTTCCAACAAGATATCATATACCTTAATTGGGCTTAAGATGAGTAAGTTAGCCCCATTTAATTCAAGGAACATCATGGACTGCCCACTGATCCGCACTACAGAACTCGCGACCCAATTTAGCCTTGATTTGGGTCAAATTTGACAATTCTTTTGCATATGAAAGTGTAGGTCTCTTCTTTATCTATCTAGGGACAGCAAGATCACCAAAATCCGATACATGTACCTCTAGTTATGCTCTGCGCAAGGCAACAAGGTCAGGATGAGTGAAAAATCCGAAAATTAACAATGTTTAGCAATTAAGCCCAATTAAGCCCAATAATGTAAAAGTAAAAACAATGATTGTAAAAGTTGTCTAATTTTCGTCTCTCTCTTTGTTGTGCGGCTGTAAACTGCTATTTATGCCTATTAATCCTGACCTAACCCTAGACCAAATTAAGGGCCTCTGAATAAGCTTTCCAACAAGGTATCATATGCCTTAATTGGGATTACGATGAGTAAGTTAGGCCCATTAATGTGAAAGAACATCATGGACTGCGCTTTGACTCGTGCCAGAGAACTCTGGACCCAATTTAGCCTTGATTTTGGCCAAATTTGACAATTCTTGTCAAACCTGAAATTGTAGGTCTCTTCCTTATATTTCTCGGGACAACATGATCACCAAAATCCGATATCTGTAGCTGTAGTTATGCTCTGCGCAAGCCAACATGGTCATGATGAGTGAAAAATCCGAAAAGTAACAATGTTTAGCAATTAAGCCCTATAATGTAAAAGCAAAAACAACGATTGTAAAAGTTGTCAAATTTTCGTCTCTCTCTGGCTTGGGTGGCTGTAAACTGCTTTTTATGATTATAAATACTGACCTAACCCTAGACCAAATTAAGGGCCTCAAAATAGGCTTTCCAACAAGGTATCATATGCCTTAATTGGGCTTAAGATGAGTAAATTAGGCCCATTTAAGTAAAGTAACATCATGGATTGCACGCTGATCCGCGTTAGACAACTCGGGACCCAATTTAGCCTTGATTTTGGCCTAATTTGACAATTCTTGTGAAACCTGAAATTCTAGGTCTCTTGCTTATATTTCTAGGGACAACAAGATCACCAAAATCCGATATCTGTATCTCTAGTTATGCTCTGCGAAAGGCATCAAAGTCAGGATGAGTGAAAAATCCGAAAATTAACAATGTTTTGCAATTAAGCCCAATTAAGCCCTATAATGTAAAATAAAAAACAATGATTATAAAAGTTGTCTAATTTTCATCTCTCTCTGGCTTGTGCGGCTATAAACCGCTAATCATGCTTATTAATCCTGACCTAACCCTAGACCAAATTAAGGGCCTCTGAATAAGCTTTCCAACAAGGTATCATATGCCTTAATTGGTCTTAAGATGAGTAAGTTAGGCCGATTTAAGTGAAAGAACATTATGGACTGTGCACTAATCCGCACCGGAGAACTCGGGACCCAATTTAGGCTTGATTTTGGCCTAAATTGACAATTCTTGTGAAACCTGAAATTGTAGGTCTATTCCTTATCTTTTTAGGGACAGCAAGATCCACAAAATCCGATATCTGTTGCTTTAGTTATGCTCTGTGCAAGGCAACAAGGTCAGGATAAGAGAAAAATCCTAAAATTAACAATGTTTAGCAATTAAGCCCAATAATATAAAAGAAAAAACAATGATTGTAAAAGTTGTCTAATTTTCGTCTCTCTCTAGTTTGTGCGGCTATAAACTACTATGTATGCTTATTAATCCTGACCTAACCCTATACAAAATTAAGGGCCTCTAAATAAGCTTTCCAATAAGGTATCATACGCCTTAATTGGGCTTAAGATGAGTAAGTTAGGCCAAATTAAGTGAAGGAACATCGTGGACTGTGCACTGATCCGTGCCAGAGAACTCGGGACCCAATTTAGCCTTGATTTTGGCCAAATTTGACAATTCTTGTGAAACCTGAAATGGTAGGTCTCTTCCTTATCTTTCTAGGGACAACAAGATCACCAAAATCCGATATTTGTTGCTTTAGTTATGCTTTGTGCAAGGCAACAAGGTCAGGATGAGTGAAAAATCCAAAAATTAACAATGTTTAGCAATTAAGCGCAATAATGTAAAAGCAAAAACAATGATTGTAAAAGTTGTCTAATTTCGGGCTGTCTTTGACTTGTGAGGCTGAAAATTGATTTTGGCCTAATTTTACAATTCTTGTGAAACGTGAAATTGTAGTTCTCTTCCTTATCTTTCTAGGGACAACAATATCACCAAATCCGATATCTGTAGCTCTAGTTATGCTCTGTCTAAGGCAACAAGGTCAGGATGAGTGAAAATCCGAAAATTAACAATGTTTAGCAATTAAGCCCTATAAGGTAAAAGCAAAAACAAGGATTGTAAAAGTTGTCTAATTTCCGTCACTCTCTGGCTTGTGCGGCAGTAAACTACTATTTATGCTTATTAATCCTGACCTAACCCTTGACCAAATTAAGGGTCTCTGAATAAGCTTTCGAACAAGGTCACATATGCCTTAATTGGGCTTAAGATGAGTAAGTTAGACCCATTTAATGGAAGGAACATCTTGGACCGCGTACTGATCTATGCCAGAGAACTCGGGATCGAATTTATCCTTTATGTTGGCCTAATTTGACAATTATTGTGAAAACTGAAATTGTAGGTCTCTTCCTCATCTTTCCAGGGACATCAAGATCGCCAAAATCCGATATCCGTAGCTCCAGTTGTGCTCTGCTCAAGGCACCAAGGTCAGGATGATTGAAAAATCCGAAAACTAACATAGTTTGGCAATTAAGCCCAATTAAGCCCAATAATGCAAAAGCAAAAACAAAGATTGTAAAAGTTGTCTAATTTCCGTCTCTCTCTGACTTGTTCGACTGTAAACTGCTATTTATGCTTATTAATCCTGACCTAACCCTAGACCAAATTAAGGGCCTCTGAATAAGCTTTCCAACAAGGTATCATATGCATTAAATGGGCTTAAGTTGAGTAAGTTAGGCCCATTTAAGTGAAGGAACATCATGGATTGCGCACTGGTCCACGCCAGAGAACTCGGGACCCAATTTTGCCTTGATTTTAGCCTAATTTTACAATTCTTGGGAAACCTAAAATTTCAGGTCTATTCCTTATCTTTCTAGAGAACACAATATCACCAAAATCAGATATCTGTAGCTCTAGTTATGCTCTGCACAAGGCACCAAGGTCAGGATGATTGAAAAATCCGTAAATTAACATTGTTTGGCAATTAAGTCCAATGAAGCCCAACAACGTAAAAGCAAAAACAATGATTGTAAAAGTTGCCTAATTTCCATCTCTCTCTGTCTTGTGCGGCTGTAAACTGCTATTTATGCTTATTAATCCTGATCTAACCCTAGATCAAATTAAGGGCCTCTGAATAAGCTTTCCAACAAGGTATCATATACCTTAATTGGGCTTAAGATGAGTAAGTTAGGCCCAATTAAGTGAAGGAACATCATGGACTAGGCATTGATCAGTGCCAGAGAACTCGGGACCCAATTTAATCTTGATTTTGGCCTAATTTGACAATTCTTTTGAAACATGAAATTGTAGGTCTCTTCCTTATCTTTCTAGGGACAGCAAGATCACCAAAATCCGATATATCTAGCTCTAGTTATGCTCTGCGCAAGGCAACAAGGTCAGGATGAGTGAAAAATCCGAAAATTAACAATGTTTAGCAATTAAACTCAATTAAGCCCATTAATGCAAAAGCAAAAGCAATGATTGTAAAAGTTGTCAAATTTTCGTCTCTCTCTGACTTCGGCGGCTGTAAACTGCTATTTATGATTATAAATACTGACCTAACCCTAGACCAAATTAAGGGACTCTAAATAAACTTTCCAACAAGGTATCATATGCCTTAATTGTGTTTAAGATGAGTAAGTTAGGCCCATTAAAGTGAAGTAACATCATGGACTGCGCTCTGATCCGCGCCAGAGAACTCGGGACCCAATTTTGGCTTGATTTTGGCCTAATCTGACAATTCTTTTGAAACCTGAAATTGTAGGTCTCTTCCTTATCTTTCTAGGGACAATAAGATCACCAAAATCCGATATCTGTAGCTCTAGTTATGCTCTGCGAAAGGCAACAAAGTCACGATGAATGAAAAATCTGAAAATTAACATTGTTTTGCAATAAAGCCCAATTAAGCCCTATAATCTAAAAGAAAAAACAATGATTGCAAAAGTTGTCTAATTTTCGTCTCTCTCTGGCTTGTGCGTCTATAAACTGCTAATTATGCTTATTAATCCTGACCTAGCCCTAGACCAAATTAATGACCCATGAATAAGCTTTCCATCAAGGTATCATATGCCTTAATTGGGCTTAAGAAGAGTAAGTTAGGCCCATTTAAGTGAAGGAACATCATGGACTGAGCACTGATTCGTGCCAGAGAACTCGGGACCGAATTTAGCCTTGATTTTGGCCAAATTTGACAACTCTTGTGAAATCTGAAATTGTCTGTCTCTTCCTTATCTTTCTAGGGACAGCAAGATCACCAAAATCCGATATCTGTAGCCCTAGTTATGCTCTGCGCAAGCCAACAAGGTCAGGATGAGTGAAAAATCCGAAATTAACAATGTTTCCCAATTTAGCCCAATATTGTAAAAGCAAAAACAATGATTGTAAAAATATTCTAATTTTTGTCTCTCTCTGGCTTGTGCGGCTGTAAACTACTATTTGTGTTTATTAATCCTGACCTAAGCCCACATCAAATTAAGGGCCTCTGAAAAACTTTCCAACAAGGTATCATATGCCTTAATTGGGCTTAGGATGAGTGAGTTGTGTCCATTTAAGTGAAGGAACATCATGGACTGCACACTAATTCGTGCCAGAGAACTCGGGACCCAATTTAGCCTTGATTTTGGTCAAATTTGACAATTCTTGTGAAACCTGAAATTGTCTGCCTCTTCCTTATCTTTCTAGGGACAGCAAGATCACCAAAATCCGATATCTATTGCTTTAGTTATTCTCTGCGGAAGGCAACAAGGTCAGGATGAGTGAAAAATCCAAAAATTAAAATGTTTAGCAATTAAGCCCAATAATGTAAAAGCAAAAACAATGATTGTAAAAGTTGTCTAATTTCGGTCTATCTCAGGCTTGTGAGGCTGAAAAATGCTATTTATGCTTTTTTTTTTTTAAATTGTGCAAAAGCATCACTGCCAAGCAAGACATCCCAGCTAGGCTGGCACCTCAAGCAAAGCCAATCATTTGCAGCACACCCAATTTATTGATAAAAAAGGAAACAAGGAAAACAGAAAAGTGGGGGGGCATCAACCTGACCCACAAAGCTAAGCAAATCTAAAAGTAGGAAGACTCATCCTATTTCTGCCAAAATCCTCTAATAAGAAGGAGGGCAATGAGCTCCACCAACAAAAACCATCAAGACGCAAACCAAAATTGGCTAGCTTGTCAGCACAAGCATTACCCTCCCTATACAAATGAGAGCAAAAAAATGACATATCCCTAGTAAGAGCAATACAGTTTAGCCACCTATTCCTAAGTTGCCAAGGGACCAAACCATTAGAGTTGAAGGCATTGACTACTAAAGAGGAGTCACATTCTAACCAAAGCTTCTTCCAACCATTCTTGTGAGCCAGTTCAATGGCAATAATAGCTCCAAGTAATTCAGCATGGAAAGCAAACGAGACACCAACATTGAGAGCAAAGCAGCCAAGAAAAGAAGCATTTACCCCTCGAAAATACCACCACAACCTCGCCACACTGGAGCTCCCTTAGCAGCCCCATCGTATTTACTTTAATCCAATTGAATCTAGGGGGCAGCCACATAACTGCTTTAATGGATGGGGCCTTCGAAAGGTTAACCTGGATGTTAAATTTCTTAAGGATCATCAACTGATGAACATTAGAGGAAAATGATCCCTTACAAAACCTCCCAGCAAAGGAGACATTGGCAGCAATTGCATTACAAATGGCAGCCACTGAGATTGACTTAGAATCAAATCTAATGATGT
>JAUPTC010000011.1:8453126-8507929 GCA_030762895.1 Sophora flavescens | reverse complement strand
TTGTGAAACTTGAAATTGTAGGTCTCTTCCTTATCTTTCTAGAGACAGCAAGAAAATTCTAGTTATGCTTTGTGCAAGGCAACAAGGTCAGGATGAGTGAAAAATCCGAAAATTTACAATATTTTGTAAATAAGCCCACTTAAGCCCAATAATGTAAAAGCAAAAACAATGATTGTAAAAGTCGTCTAATTTACGTTTCTCTTAGGATTGTTCGGTTATAAACTACTATTTATGCCTATTAATCTAGACTCAACCCTACACCAAATTAAGGGCCTCTGAATAAGCTTTCCAACAGGGCATCATATGCCATAATTGGGCTTAAGATGAGTAAGTTAGGCCCATTTAAGTGAAGGAACATCATGGACTGCACACTGATCCGCTCCTGAGAACTTGGGACCCAATTTAGCCTTGATTTTGGCCTAATTTAACAATTCTTTTGAAACCTGAAATTGTAGGTCTCTTCCTTATCTTTCTAGGGACAGCAAGATCACCAAAATCCGATATATGTAGCTCTAGTTATGCTCCGCGCAAGGCAACAAGGTCAGGATGAGTGAAAAATCCGAAAATTAACAATGTTTAGCAATTAAGCCCAATAATGTAAAAGCAAAAAAAAATGTCAGTAAAAGTTGTATAATTTCTGTCTCTCTCGGGAGTGTGCGGCTGTAAACTGCTAGTTATGCTTATTAATCCTGACCTAACCCTAGACCAAATTAAGGGCCTCTGAATAAGCTTTGCAACAAGGTATCATATGCCTTAATTAGGCTTAAGATGAGTAAGTTACACCCATTTAAGTGAAGGAACAATATGGACTGCGTTCTAATCTGTGTCAGAGAACTCGGGACCCAATTTATCCTTGATTTTGGCCACATTTGTGAATTCTTGTGAAACCTGAAATTGTAGGTCTCTTCCTTATCTTTCTAGGGACAGCAAGATCACCAAAATCCGGTATTTGTAGCTCTAGTTATGCTGTGCGCAAGGCAACAAGGTCAGGATGAATGAAAAATTCAAAAATTAACAACGTTTAGCAATTAATCCCAATTAAGCCCATTAATGTAAAAGCAATAACAATGATTGCAAATGTTGTCTAATTTACGACTCTCTCTGTCTTGTGCGGCTGTAAATTGCTATTTATGCTTATTATTCCTGACCTAACCATTGACCAAATTAAGGGTATCTTAATAAGCTTTCCAACAAGGTATCGTATGCCTTAATTGGTCTTAAGACGAGTAAGTTAGGCCCATTTAAGTGAAGGAACATCGTGGACTGCGCATTGATCCCCGCAAGAAAACTCGGGACCAATTTAGCCTTGATTTTGGCCTAATTAGACAATTCTTGTGATACCTGAAATTGTAGGTCTCTTCCTTTTCTTTCTAGGGATAGCAAGATCACCAAAATCCGATATCTGTAGCTCTAGTTATGCACTGTGCAGGACAACAAGGTCAGGATGAGTGAAAAATCGGAAAATTAACAATGTTTAGCAATTAAGCCCAATAATGTAAAAGCAATAACAATGATTACAAAGTTGTCTAATTTCCGACCCTCTCTAGCTTGTGCGGCTGTAAATTGCTATTTATTCTTATTAATCCTGACCTAACCCGAGACCAAATTACTGGCATTTGGATAAGCTTTCCAACAAGGTATCGTATGCCTTAATTGGGCGTCAGATTGGTATGTTAGGCCCATTTAAGTGAAGGAACATCATGGACTGCACACTGATTCGTGCCAGAGAACTCGGGAACCAATTTACTCTAGATTTTGCCCTCATTTGACAATTCTTGTGAAACCTGAAATTGTAGGTCTCTTCCTTATCTTTCTTGGGACTGCAAGATCACCAAAATCTGATATTTGTATCTCTAGTTATGCTCTGCAGAAGGCAACAAGGTCAGGATGAGTGAAAAATCCGAAAATTAACAATGTTTAGCAATTAAGACCAATATTGTAAATGCAAAAACAATGATTGTAAAAGTTGTCTAATTTCCATCTCTCTCTGTCTTGTGCGGTTGTAAACTGCTATTAATGCTTATGAATCCTGATCAAACACTAGACCAAATTAAGGGCATCTGAATAAGCATTCCAACAACGTATCATATGCCTTAATTGGGCATAAGATGAGTAAGTTAGGCCCATTTAAGTGAAAGAACATCATGGACTGCGCATTGATACGTGCCAGAGAACTCGGGACCCAATTTAGCCTTTATTTTGGCCCTATTTGACAATTCTTATGAAACCAAAAATTGTAGGTCTCTTCTTTGTTTTCTAGGGAGAGCAAGATCACCAAAATCCGATATCTGTAGCTCTAGTTATGCTCTTCTCAAGGCAACAAGGTCAGGATGAGTTAAAAATCCGAAAATTAACAATGTTTAACAATTAAGCCCAATAATGTAAAAGCAAAAACAATGATTGTAAAACTTGTCTAATTTGTGTCTCACTCTGGCTTGTGCATCTTTAAACTGCTATTAATGCTTATAAATCCTGACCTAACCCTAGACCAAATTAAGGGCCTCTAAATAAGCTTTCCAACAAGATATCATATGCCTTAATTGGGCTTAAGATGAGTAAGTTAGGCCCATTTAAGTCAAGGAACATCATGGACTGCGCACTGATCCGGACTAGAGAACTCGTGACCCAATTTAGCCTTGATTTGGGACAAATTTGACAATTCTTCTGAATATGAAATTGTAGGTCTCTTCTTTATCTTTCTAGGGACAGCAAGATCACCAAAATCCGATATCTGTACCTCTAGTTATGCTCTGCGCAAGGCAACAAGGTCAGGATGAGTGAAAAATCCGAAAATTAACAATGTTTAGCAATTAAGCCCAATTAAGCCCAATAATGTCAAAGCAAAAACAATGATTGAAAAAGTTGTCTAATTTTCGTCTCTCTCTTTCTTGTGCGGCTGTAAACTGCTATTTATGCTAATTAATCCTGACCTAACCCTAGACCAAATTAAGGGCCTCTGAATAAGCTTTCCAACAAGGTATCATATGCCTTAATTGGGTTTAAGATGAGTAAGTTAGGCCCATTAATGTGAAAGAACAACATGGACTGCGCTTTGACTCGTGCCAGAGAACTCTGGACCCAATTTAGCCTTGAATTTGGCCAAATTTGACAATTCTTGTGAAACCTGAAATTGTAGCTCTCTTCCTTATCTTTCTAGGGACAGCATGATCACCAAAATCCGATATATGTAGCTCTAGTTATGCTCTGCGCAAGCCAACATGGTCAGGATGAATGAAAAATCCGAAAAGTAACAATGTTTAGCAATTAAGCCCTATAATCTAAAAGCAAAAACAACGATTGTAAAAGATGTCAAATTTTCGTCTCTCTCTGGCTTGGGTGGCTGTAAACTGCTTTTTATGATTATAAATACTGACATAACCCTAGACCAAATTAAGGGCCTCAAAATAGGCTTTCCAACAAGGTATCATATGCCTTAATTGGGCTTAAGATGAGTAAATTAGGCCCATTTAAGTAAAGTAACATCATGGATTGCACACTGATCCGCGTCAGAGAACTCGGGACCCAATTTAGCCTTGATTTTGGCCTAATTTGACAATTCTTGTGAAACCTGAAATTGTAGGTCCCTTGCTTATCTTTCTAGGGACAACAAGATCACGAAAATCCGATATTTGTATCTCTAGTTATGCTCTGCGAAAGGCATCAAAGTCAGGATGAGTGAAAAATCCAAAAATTAACAATGTTTTGCAATTAAGCCCAATTAAGCCCTATAATGTAATATAAGAAACAATGATTGTAAAAGTTGTCTAATTTTCGTCTCTCTCTGGCTTGTGCGGCTATAAACTGCTAATCATGCTTATTAATCCTGACCTAACCCTAGACCAAATTAAGGGCCTTTGAATAAGCATTCCAACAAGGTATCATATGCCTTAATTGGGCTTAAGATGAGTAAGTTAGGCCGATTTAAGTGAAAGAACATCATGGACAGTGCACTAATCCATGCCAGAGAACTCGGGACCCAATTTAGCCTTAATTTTGGCCAAATTTGACAATTCTTGTGAAACCTGAAATTGTAGGTCTCTTCCTTATCTTTCTAGGGACAACAAGATCACCAAAATCCGATATCTATTGCTTTAGTTATGCTCTGCGCAAGGCAACAAGGTCAGGATGAGTGAAAAATCCAAAAATTAACAATGTTTAGCAATTAAGCCCAATAATGTAAAAGCAAAAACAATGATTGTAAATGTTGTCTAATTTCGGTCTGTCTCTGGCTTGTGAGGCTGAAAAATGATTTTGGCCTAATTTTACAATTCTTGTGAAACCTGAAATTGTAGGTCTCTTCCTTATCTTTCTAGGGACAACAATATCACCAAATCCGATATCTGTAGCTCTAGTTATGCTCTGTCTAAGGCAACAAGGTCAGGATGAGTGAAAAATCCGAAAATTAACAATGTTTAGCAATTAACCCCTATAAGGTAAAAACAAAAACAAGGATTGTAAAAGTTGTCTAATTTTCGTCACTCTCTGGCTTGTGCGGTAGTAAACTACTATTTATGATTATTAATCCTAACCTAACCCTTGACCAAATTAAGGGCCTCTGAATAAGCTTTCGAACAGGGTCACATATTCCTTAATTGGGCTTAAGATGAGTAAGTTAGACCCATTTAATGGAAGGAACATCTTGGACCGCGTACTGATCTATGCCAGAGAACTCGGGATCGAATTTAGCCTTGACATTGGCCTAATTTGACAATTATTGTGGAAACTGACATTGTAGGTCTCTTCCTTATCTTTCTAGGGACATCAAGATCGCCAAAATCCGATATCTGTAGCTCCAGTTGTGCTCTGCTCAAGGCACCAAGGTCAGGATGATTGAAAAATCCGAAAACTAACATTGTTTGCCAATTAAGCCCAATTAAGCCCAATAATGTAAAAGCAAAAACAAAGATTGTAAAAGTTGTCTAATTTCAGTCTCTCTCTGAATTGTTCGACTGTAAACTGCTATTTATGCTTATTAATCCTGACCTAACCCATGACCAAATTAAGGGCCTCTGAATAAGCTTTCCAACAAGGTATCATATGCATTAATTGAGCTTAAGTTGTGTAAGTTAGGCCCATTTAAGTGAAGGAACATCATGGATTGCGCACTGGTCCGCGCCAGAGAACTCGGGACCCAATTTCGCCTTGATTTTAGCCTAATTTTACAATTCTTGGGAAACCTAAAATTGTAGGTCTATTCCTTATCTTTCTAGAGAACACAAGATCACTAAAATCTGATATCTGTAGCTCTAGTTATGCTCTGCGCAAGGCACCAAGGTCAGGATGATTGAAAAATCCGTAAATTAACATTATTTGGCAATTAAGTCCAATGAAGCCCAATAATGTAAAAGCAAAAACAATGATTGTAAAAGTTGCCTAATTTCCATCTCTCTCTGTCTTGTGCGACTGTAAACTGCTATTTATGCTTATTAATCCTGATCTAACCCTAGATCAAATTAAGGGCCTCTGAATAAGCTTTCCAACAAGGTATCATATGCCTTAATTGGGCTTAAGATGAGTAAGTTAGGCCCATTTAAGTGAAGGAACATCATGGACTAGGCATTGATCAGCGCCAGAGAACTCGGGACCCAATTTAATCTTGATTATGGCCTAATTTGACAATTCTTGTGACACATGAAATTGTAGGTCTCTTCCTTATCTTTCTAGGGACAACATGATCACCAAAATCCGATATATGTAGCTCTAGTTATGCTCTGCGCAAGGCAACAAGATCAGGATGAGTGAAAAATCCGAAAATTAACAATGTTTAGCAATTAAACTCAATTAAGCCCATTAATGTAAAAGCAAAAGCAATGATTGTAAAAGTTGTCGAATTTTCGTCTCTCTCTGACTTCGCCGGCTGTAAACTGCTATTTATGATTATAAATACTGACCTAACCCTATACCAAATTAAGGGCCTCTGAATAAGCTTTCCAACAAGGTATCATATGCCTTAATTGTGTTTAAGATGAGTAAGTTAGGCCCATTAAAGTGAAGTAACATCATGGACTGCGCTCTAATCCACGCCAGAGAACTCGGGACCCAAGTTTGCCTTGATTTTGGCCTAAATTGACAATTCTTGTGAAACCTGAAATTGTAGGTCTCTTCCTTATCTTTCTAGGGACAACAAGATCACCAAAATCCGATATCTGTAGCTCTAGTTATGCTCTGCGAAAGGCAACATAGTCACAATGAGTGAAAAATCCGAAAAGTAACAATGTTTTGCAATTAAGCCCAATTAAGCCATATAATGTAAAAGAAAAAACAATGATTGCAAAAGTTGTCTAACTTTCGTCTCTCTCTGGCTTGTGCGTCTATGAACTGCTAATTATGCTTATTAATCCTGACCTAACCCTAGACCAAATTAATGGCCTCTGAATAAGCTTTCCAGCAAGGTATCATATGCCTTAATTGGGCTTAAGATGAGTAAGTTAGGCCCATTTAAGTGAAGGAACATCATGGACTGCGCACTGATTCGTGCCAGAGAACTCGGGACCCAATTTTGCCTTGATTTTAACCAAATTTGACAACTCTTGTGAAACCTGAAATTGTCTGTCTCTTCCTTATCTTTCTAGGGACAACAAGATCACCAAAATTCGATATTTGTTGCTTTAGTTATGCTCTGCGCAAGGCAACAAGGTCAGGATGAGTGAAAAATCAAAAAATTAACAATGTTTAGCAATTAAGCCCAATAATGTAAAAGCAAAAATAATGATTGTAAAAGTTGTCTAATTTCGGTCTATCTATGGCTTGTGAGGCTGAAATTGATTTTGGCCTAATTTTACAATTCTTGTGAAACCTAAAATTGTAGGTCTATTCCTTATCTTTCTATGGACAATAAGATCACCAAAATCCGATATCTGTAGCTCTAGTTATGCTCTGCGCAAGGCACCTAGGTCAGGATGATTGAAAAATCTGTAATTAACATTGTTTGGCAATTAAGTCCAATTAAGCCCAATAATGTCAAAGCAAAAACAATGATTGTAAAAGTTGTATAATTTCCATCTCTCTCTGTCTTGTGCGGCTGTAAACTGCTATTTATGCTTATTAATCATGATCTTACCCTAGACCAAATTAAGGGCCTCTGAATAAGCTTTCCAACAAGGTATCATATGCCTTAATTGGGCTTAAGATGAGTAAGTTAGGCCCATTTAAGTGAAGGAACATCATGGACTAGGCATTGATCAGAACCAGAGAACTCGGGACCCAATTTAATATTGATTTTGGCCTAATTTTACAATTCTTGTGAAACATGAAATTGTAGGTCTTTTCCTTATCTTTCTTGGGAAAGCAAGATAACCAAAATCTGATATATGTAGATCTAGTTATGCTCAGTGTAAGGCAACAAGGTCAGGATGAGTAAAAAATCCGAAAATTAACAATGTTTCCCAATTAAGCCCAATAATTTAAAAGCAAAAACAATGATCGTAAAAATATTCTTATTTTTGTCTCTCTCTGGCTTGTGCGGCTGTAAACTACTATTTATGCTTATTAATCCGGACCTAACCCCGCACCAAATTAAGGGCCTCTGAATAAGCTTTCCAACAGGGTATCATATCCCTAATTGGGCTTAAGATGAGTGAGTTAGGTCCATTTAAGTGAAGGAACATTATGGAATGCGCACTGATCCGCGCCAGAGAACTCGGGAAACAATTTAGCCTTGATTTTGGCCTAATTTGACAATTCTTATGATACCTGAAATTGTAGGTCTCTTCCTTATCTTTCTAGGGACAGCAAGATCACCAAAATCCGATATCTGTAGCCCTAGTTATGCTCTGCGCAAGCCAACAAGGTCAGGATGAGTGAAAAATCCGAAATTAACAATGTTTCCCAATTTAGCCCAATATTGTAAAAGCAAAAACAATGATTGTAAAAATATTCTAATTTCTGTCTCTCTCTGGCTTGTGCGGCTGTAAACTACTATTTGTGCTTATGAATCCTGACCTAACCCCACACCAAATTAAGGGCCTCTGAAAAACTTTCCAACAAGGTATCATAAGCCTTAATTGGGCTTAAGATGAGTGAGTTAGGTCCATTTAAGTGAAGGAACATCATGGACTGCGCACTAATTCGTGCCAGAGAACTCGGGACCCAATTTAGCCTTGATTTTGGTCAAATTTGACAATTCTTGTGAAACCTGAAATTGTCTGTCTCTTCCTTATCTTTCTAGGGACAGCAAGATCACCAAAATCAGATATCTGTTGCTTTAGTTATTCTCTGCGCAAGGCAACAAGGTCAGGATGAGTGAAAAACCCAAAAATTAAAATGTTTAGCAATTAAGCCCAATAATGTAAAAGCAAAAACAATGATTGTAAAAGTTGTCTAATTTCGGTCTGTCTCAGGCTTGTGAGGCTGAAAAATGCTATTTATGCTTATTAATCCTCACATAACCCTACACCAAATTAAGAGCCTCTGAATAAGCTTTCCAACAAGGTATCATATGCCTTAATTGGGCTTAAGTTGAGTAAGTTATGCCCATTTAAGTGAAGGAACATCATGGATTGCGCACTGGTCCGTGCCAGAGAACTCGGGACCCAATTTAGACTTGATTTTAGCCTAATTTTACAATTCTTGTGAAACCTAAAATTGTAGGTCTATTCCTTATCTTTCTAGGGACAACAAGATAACCAAAATCCGATATCTGTAGCTCTAGTTATGCTCTGTGAAAGGCAACAAAGTCACGATGAGTGAAAAATACGAAAATTAACAATGTCTTGCAATTAAGCCCTATAATGTAAAAGAAAAAAATTGATTACAAAAGTTGTCTAATTTTCGTCTCTTTCTGCCTTGTGCGGCTATAAACAGCTAATTATGCTTATTAATCCTGACCTAACCCTAGACCAAATTAAGGGACTCTGAATAAGCTTTCCAACAAGGTATCATATGCCTTAATTGGGCTTAAGAAGAATAAGTTAGGCCCATTTAAGTGAAGGAACATCATGGACTGCGCACTTATTCGTGCCAGAGAACTCGGGACCCAATTTAGCCTTGATTTTGGCCAAATTGGACAATTCTTGTGACACCTGAAATTGTCTGTCTCTTCCTTATCTTTCTAGGGACAAGAAGATCAACAAAATCCGATATCTGTTGCTTTAGTTATGCTCTGCGCAACGCAACAAGGTCAGGATGAGTGAAAAATCCAAAAATTAAAATGTTTAGCAATTAAGCCCAATAATGTAAAAGCAAAAACAATGATTGTAAAAGTTGTCTAATTTCGGTCTGTATCAGGCTTGTGAGGCTGAAAAATGCTATTTATGCTTATTAATCCTCACATAACCCTACACCAAATTAAGAGCCTATGAATAAGCTTTCCAACAAGGTATCAATGCCTTAATTGGGCTTAAGTGGAGTAAGTTAGGCCCATTTAAGTGAAGGAACATCATGGATTGCGCACTGGTCCGCGCCAGAGAACTTGGGACCCAATTTAGCCTCGATTTTAGCCTAATTTTACAATTCTTGTGAAACCTAAAATTGTAGGTCTATTCCTTATCTTTCTAGGGACAACAAGATCACCAAAATACGATATCTGTAGCTCTAGTTATGCTCTACGAAAGGCAACAAAGTCACTATGAGTGAAAAATCCGAAAATTAACAATGTTTTGCAATTAAGCCCAAATAAGCCCTATAATGTAAAAGAAAAAAAATGATTGCAAAAGTTGTCTAATTTTCGTCTCTCTTTGGCTTGTGCGGCTATAAACTGCTAATTATGCTTATTAATCCAGACCTAACCCTAGACCAAATTAAGGGCCTCTGAATAAGCTTTCCAACAAGGTATCATATGCCTTAATTGGGCTTAAGAAGAGTAAGTTGGGCCCATTTAAGAGAAGGAACATCATGGACTGCGCACTTATTCGTGCCAGAGAACTCGGGACCCAATTTAGCATTGATTTTGGCCAAATTTGACAATTCTTGTGAAACCTGAAATTGTCTGTCTCTTCCTTATCTTTCTAGGGACAGCAAGATCACCAAAATTCGATATCTGTTGCTCTAGTTATTCTCTGCACAAGGCAACATGCTCAGGATGAGTGAAAAATCCGAAAAATACAATGTTTGGTAATTAAGCCCAATAATGTAAAAACAAAAACAGTGATTGTAAAAGATGTTTAATTTTCATCTCTCTCAGGCTTGTGTGGCTGTAAATTGCTATTTATGCTTATTAATACTGACCTAACCATAGACCAAATTAAGGGTCTCTGAATAAGCTTTCCAACAAGGTATCACATTCCTTAATTGGCCTTAAGATGAGTAAGTTAGGCCCATTTAAGTGAAGGAACATAAAGGACTGCGCACTGATCCGCTCTAGAGAACTCGGGACCCAATTTAGCCTTTATTTTGTCCTAATTTGACAATTCTTGTGAAACCTGAAATTGTAGGTCTCTTCCTTTTCTATCTAGGGACAGCAAGATCACCAAAATGCGATATCTGTAGCTCTAGTTATGCTCTTCGTAAGGCAGCGATGTCAGGTTGAGTGAAAAATCCGGAAATTAACAATGTTTGGCAATTAAGCCCAATTAAGCTCAATAATGTAAAAGCAAAAACAATGATTGTAAAAGATGTCTAATTTGCGTCTCTCTCTGGCTTGTGCGGCTGTAAACTGCTATTTATGCTTATTAATCCTGACCTAACCCTACACCAAATTAAGGGCATCTGAATAAGCTTTTCAGCATGGTATCATATGCCTTAATTGGGCTTAAGATGTGTAAGTTAGGAAAATTTAAGTGAAGGAACATCATGGACTGCACACTGATCCGTGCCAGAGAACTCGGGACCCAATTTTGCCTTTATTTTGGCCTGATTTGACAATTCTTGGGAAACCTGAAATTGTAGGTCACTTCCTTATATTTCTAGGGATAGCAAGATTACCAAAATCCGATATTTGTAGCTTGAGTTATGCTATGCGCATGGCAACAAGTTCTGGATGAATGAAAAATATGATAAATAACAATGTTTGGCAATTAAGCCCAACAATTTAAAAGAAAAAACAATGATTGTAAAAGTTGTCTAATTTTCGTCTCTCTCTGGTTTGTGTGGCTGTAAACTGTTATTTATGCTTATTAATCCTGACCTAACCCATGACCAAATTAACGGCCTCTGAATAAGCTTTTCAACAAGGTATCATATGCCTTAATTGGGCTTAAGATGAGTAAGTTAGGCCCATTTAAGTGAAGGAACATCATGGACTGCGCACTAATCCTCGCCAGAAAACTCGGGACCTAATTTAGCCTCGATTTTGGCTTAATTTGACAACACTTGTGAAACCCGAAATTGTAGGTGTCTTCCTTATCTTTCTAGGGACAGCAAGATCACCAAAATCCGATATCTGTATCTCTAGTTAAGCTCTGCCCAAAGCAACAAGGTCATGATGAGTGAAAAATCCGAAAATAAATAATGTTTCGCAATGAAGCCCAATTAAGCCCAATAATGTAAAAGCAAAAACAATGATTGTAAAAGTTCTCTAATTTCCGTTTCTCTTTGTCTTGTGCGGCTGTAAACTGATATTTATACTTATTAATCCTAACCTAACCCATGACCAAATTAACGGCCTCTGAATAAGCTTTTCAACAAGGTATCATATGCCTTAATTGGGCTTAAGATGAGCTAGTTAGGCCCATTTAAGTGATGGAACATCATGGACTGTGCACTGATCCGCACCAGAGAACTCGGGACCCAAATTAGACTTGATTTTGCCCAAAGTTGACTATTCTTGTGAAACCTGAAATTGTAGGTCTCTTCCTTATCTTTCTAGGAACATCAAGATCACCAAAATCCGATATCTGTTGCTCTAGTTATGCTCTGCACAAGGCAACAAGATCAGGATGAGTGAAAAATCCGAAAAATAACAATGTTTGGTAATTAAGCCCAATAATGTAAATGCAAAAACAGTGATTGTAAAAGATGTTTAATTTTCATCTCTCTCAGGCTTGTCCGACTGTAAATTGCTATTTATGCTTATTAATACTGACCTAACCATAGACCAAATTAAGGGTCTCTGAATAAGCTTTCCAACAAGGTATCACATGCCTTAATTGGCCTTAAGATGAGTAAGTTAGGCCCATTTAAGTGAAGGAACATAAAGGACTACGCACTGATGCGCTCTAGAGAACTCGGGACCATATTTAGCCTTGATTTTGTCCTAATTTGACAATTCTTGTGAAACCTGAAATTGTAGGTCTCTTCCTTATCTTTCTAGGACAGCAAGATCACCAAAATGCGATATCTGTAGCTCTAGTTATGCTCTTCCTAAGGCAGCGATGCCAGGTTGAGTGAAAAATCCGGAAATTAATAATGTTTGGCAATTAAGCCCAATTAAGCTCAATAATGTAAAAGCAAAAACAATGATTGTAAAAGATGTCTAATTTGCATCTCTCTCTGGCTTGTGCGGCTGTAAACTGCTATTTATGCTTATTAATCCTGACCTAACCCTACACCAAATTAAGGGCATCTGAATAAGCTTTCCAACATGGTATCATATGCCTTAATTGGGCTTAAGATGTGTAAGTTAGGAAAATTTAAGTGAAGGAACATCATGGACTGCACACTGATCCGTGCCAGAGAACTCGGGATCCAATTTTGCCTTGATTTTGGTCTAATTTGACAATTCTTGGGAAACCTGAAAATTGTAGGTCACTTCCTTATATTTCTAGGGATAGCAAGATCACCAAAATCCGATATTTGTAGCTTGAGTTATGCTATGCGCATGGCAACAAGTTCAGGATGAGTGAAAAATCTGATAAATAACAATGTTTGGCAATTAAGCCCAATAATGTAAAAGAAAAAACAATGGTTGTAAAAGTTCTCTAATTTTCATCTCTCTCTGGCTTGTGTGGCTGTAAACTGTTATTTATGCTTATTAATCCTAACCTAACCCATGACCAAATTAACGGCCTCTGAATAAGCATTTCAACAAGGTGTCATATGCCTTAATTGGGCTTAAGATGAGTAAGTTAGGCCCATTTAAGTGAAGGAACATCATGGAAATCCGATATCTGTTGCTCTAGTTATGCTCTGCACAAGGCAACAAGCTCAGGATGAGTGAAAAATCCGAAAAATAACAATGCTTGGTAATTAAGCCCAATAATGTAAAAGCAAAAACAGTGGTTGTAAAAGATGTTTAATTTTCATCTCTCTCAGGCTTGTGCGGCTGTAAATTGCAATTGATGCTTATCAATACAGATCGAACCATAGACCAAATTAAGGGTCTCTGAATAAGCTTTCCAGCAAGGTATCATTTGCCTTAATTGGGCTTTAGATGAGTAAGTTAGGCCCATTTAAGTGAAGGTACATCATGGACAGCCCACCGATCCACGCCAGAGAACTCGGGACCCAATTTAGCCTTGATTTTGGTCTAATTTGACAACTCTTTTGAAACCTGAAATTGTAGGTCTCTTCCTTATCTTTCTAGGGCCAGCAAGATCACCCAAATCTGATATTTGTAGCCCTAGTTATGCTCTACACAAGGCAACAAGCTCAGGATGAGTGAAAAATCCGAAAATTAACAATGTTTGGCAATTAAGCCCAATAATGTAAAAGCCAAAACAATGATTGTAAAAGTTGTCTAATTTTCGTCTCTCTCTGGCTTGTGCGGCTGTAAACTACAATTTTTTCTTATTAATCCTGACCTAACCATTGACCAAATCAAAGGCCTCTGAATAAGCTTCCCAACATGGTATCATATGCCTTAATTGGGCTTTAGATGTGTAAGTTAGGCCCATTTAAGTGAAGGAACATCATGGACTACGCACTGATCCGCGCCAGAGAACTCGGGACCCAATTTAGCGTTGATTTTGCCCTGATTTGACAATTCTTGTGAAACCAGAAATTGTAGGTCTCTTCCTTATCTTTCTAGGGACAGCAAGATCACCAAAATCCAATATCTGTAGCTCTAGTTATGCTCTGCGCAAGGCAACAAGGTCAGGTTGAGGGAAAAATCCGAAAATGAACAATGTTTGGCAATTAAGCCCAATAATGTAAAAGCAAAAACAATGATTGCAAAAGCTGTCTAATTTCCGTCTCTCTCTGGCCTGAGCGGCTGTAAACTGCAATTTATTCTTATTAATCTTGACCTAACCAGAGATCAAATTAAGGGCCTCTGAATAGGCTTTCCAACAAGGTATCATATGCCTTAATTGGGCTTTAGATGAGTAAGTTAGGCCCATTTAAGTGAAGGAACATCATGGCATGCGTACTGATCCGCGCCAGAGAACACGGGTACCAAATTAGCCTTGATTTTGGTCTAATTTGACTATTCATGTGAAACCTGAAATTGTAGGTCTCTTCCTTATTTTTCTAGGAACAGCAAGGTCACCAAAATCCGATATATGTAGCTCTAGTTATGCTCTTGCCAGGATGAGTGAAAAATCCGAAAATTAACAATGTTTAGCAATTAAGCTCAATTAAGCCCAATAATGTAAAAGCAAAAATAATGATTGTAAAAGTTGTCTAATTTGCGTCTCTCTCTGGCTTGTGTGACTGTAAATTGCTATTTATGCTTATGAATCCTGACCTAACCCTAGACCAAACTAAGGGCATCTGAATAAGCTTTCAACAAGGTATCATATTCCTTAATTGGGCTTAAGATGTGTAAGTTAAGCCCATTTAAGTGAAGGAACATCATGGACTGCACTCTAAGCCGCGCCAGAGAACTCGGGACCCAATTTAGCCTTGATTTTGGCCGGATTTGACAATTCTTGTGATACCTGAAATTGCAGGTCTCTTCCATATCTTTCTAGGGACAGCAAGATCACCAAAATCCGATATCTGTAGCTCGAGTTATGCTCTGTGCAAGGCAACAAGTTCAGGATGAGTGAAAAATCTGAAAATTAACAATGTTTAGCATTTATGCCCAATAATGTAAATGCTAAAACAATGATTGTAAAAGTTGTCTAATTTCCGTATCTCTCTGGCTTGTGCGGCTGTAAACTGCTATTTACGCTTATTAATCCTGACGTCATCCTAGACCAAATTAAGGGTCTCAGAATAAAATTTCCAACAAGGTATCATATGCCTTAATTGGGCTTAAGATAAGTAAGTTAGGCCCATTTAAGTGAAGGAACATCATCGACTGCGCACTGATCCACGCCAGAGAACTCGAGACCCAATTTAGCCCTGATTTTGACCTAATTTGACAATTCTTGGGAAACATGAAATCGTAGGTCTCTTCCTTATCTTTCAGGGGACAGCAAGATCACCAAAATCCGATAGCTGTAGCTCTAGTAATGCTCTGCCAAAGGCAACAAGGTCATGATGAGTGAAAAATCCGAAAATCAACATTGTTTGACAATTAAGCCCAATTAAGCCCAATAATGTAAAAACAAAAATATTGATTCTAAAAATTGTCTAATTTTCGTCTCTCTCTGGCTTGTGCGGCTGTAAACTGCTATTTATGTTTATTAATCCTAACCTAACCCTAGACCAAATTAAGGGCATCTGAATAAGCTATCCAACCAGGTATCATATGCCTTAATTGGGCTTAAGATGTGTAAGTTAGGCCCATTTAAGTGAAGGAACATCATAGACTGTGCACTGATCCGCGCCAGAGAACTCAGGACCCAATTTAGCCTTGATTTTGGTTTGATTTAACAATTCTTGTGAAAACTGAAATTGTAGGTCCCTTCCTTATCTTTCTATGGACAACAAGATCACCAAAATCCGATATCTGTAGCTCGAGCTATGCTTTGTGCAAGGCAACAAGTTCAGGATGAGTGAAAAATCCGAAAATTAACAATGTTTAGCAATTAAGCCCAATAATGTAAAAGCAAAAACAATGATTGTAAAAGTTGTCTAATTTCCGTCTATCTCTAGCTTGTGCGGCTGTAAAATGCTATTTATGCTTATTAATCCTGACCTAACCCTAGACCAAATTAAGGGACTCTGAATAAGCATTCCAACAAGGTTTCATATTCCTTAATTGGGCTTAAGATGAGTAAGTTAGACTTATTTAAGTGAAGGAACATCATGCACTGCGCACTTAACCGCGCCTGAGAACTCAGGACCCAATTTAGCACTGATTTTGGCCTAATTTGACATTTCACAGGGAACCTGAAATTGTAGGTCTCTTCGTTATCTTTCTAGGGACAGTAAGATCACCGAAATCGGATATTTGTAGCTCTAGTTATGCTCTGTGTAAGGCAACAAGGTCCGGATGAGTGAAAAATCTGAAAATTAACAATGTTTAGCAATTAAGCCCAATAATGTAAAAGCAATAACAATGATTGTAAAAGTTGTCTAATTTTCGTCTCTCTCTGGTTTGTGTGGCTGTAGACTGCAATTTATGCTTATTAGTCCTGACCTAACTCTAGACCAAATTAAGGGCCTCTGAATAAGCTTTCCAACAAGGTTTCATATGCCTTAATTGGGCTTAACATTAGTGAGTTAGGCCCATTTAACTGAAGGTACATCATGGACTGCGAACTGATCCGTGCCAAAGAACTAGGGACCCAATTTAGCCTTGATTTTGGCCTGATTTGACAATTCTTGACCAAAAATTGTAGGTCTCTTCCTTATCTTTCTAGGGACAGCAAGATCACCAAAATCCGATATATGTAGCTCTAGTTATGCTCTGTGTAAGGCAACAAGGTCCGGATGAGTGAAAAATCCAAAAATTAACAACGTTTAGCAATTAAGCCGAATTAAGTCCAATAATGTAAAAGCAAAAAAATGATTGTAAAAGTTGTCTAATTTGTGTCTCTCTCTGGCTTGTGAGGCTGTAAACTGCTATTTATGCTAATTAATCCTGACCTAACCCTAGACCAAATTAAGGGCATCTGAATAAGCTTTCCAACATGGTATCATATGCCTTAATTGGGCTTCAAATGTGTAATTTAGACCCATTTAAGTGAAGGAACATCGTCGACTGCGCACTGATCCGCGCCAGAGAACTCGAGACCCAATTTAGCCCTGATTTTGGCCTAATTTGACAATTCTTGTGAAACATGAAATTGTAGGTCTCTTCCTTATCTTTCAAGGGACATCAAGATCACCAAAATCCGATATCTGTAGCACAAGTTATGCTCTGCACAGGGCAACAAGGTCAAGATGAGTGAAAAATCCGAAAATTAACCATGTTTAGCTATTAGGCCCAATTAAGCCCAATAATGTAAAAGCAAAAACAATGATTGTAAAAGTTGTCTAATTTCCGCCTCTCTCTGGCTTCTGCGGCTGTAAACTTCTATTTATGCTTATTAATCCTGACCTGACCCTATGCCAAATTAAGGGCCTCTGAATAAGCTTTCCTACAAGGTATCATATGTCTTAATTGGGCTTAAGATGAGTAAGTTAGGCCCACTTAAGTGAAGGAACTTCATGGACGGCGCACTCATCCTCCCCAGAGAACTCGGACCCAATTTAGCCTTGATTTTGGCCTAATTTGACAATTCTTGTAATTCATGAGATTGTAGGTCTCTTCCTTAACTTTCTATTGATAGCAAGATCACCAAAATTCGATATCTGTAGCTCTAGTTATGCTCTACGCAAGGTAACAAGGTCAGGATGAGTGAAAAATCCAAAAATTAACAATGTTTAGCAATTAAGCCCAATATTGTTAAAACAAAAGTAAGTATTGTAAAAGTTGTCTAATTCCCGTCTCTCCCAGGCTTCTGCGGCTGTAAACTTCTATTTATCTTTATTAATCCTAACCTTACCCTAGACCAAATTAAAGGCCTCTGAATAAGCTTTCCAACAAAGTATCATATGCCTTAATTGGGCTTAATATGAGTAAGTTAGGCCCATTTAAGTGAAGGAAAATCATTGACTGCACAGTGATCCGCGCCAGAAAACTCGGGACCCAATTTAGCTTTATTTAGGCCTAATTTGACAATTCTTGTCAAACCTGAAATTGTAGGTCTCTTCCTCACCTTTATAGGAACAGCAAGATCACCAAAATCCGATATCTGTAGCACTAGTTATGCTCTGCGCAAGGCACCAAGGTCAAGATGAGTGAAAAATCCGAAAATTAACAATGTTTAGCTATTAAGCCCAATTAAGCCGAATAATGTAAAAGCAAAAACAATGATTGTAAAAGTTGTCTAATTTCCGTCTCTCTCTGGCTTCTGAGGCTGTAAACTGCTATTTATGCTTATTAATCCTGACCTGACCCTAAACCAAAATTAAGGGCCTCTGAATAAGCTTTCCAACAAGGTATCATTAGCCTTAATTGGGCTTAAGATGAGTAAGTTAGGCCCATTTAAGTGAAGGTGCATCATTTACTGCATATTAATCCGCACCAGAGAACTCGGGGCCCAATTTAGCTTGATTTTGGCCTAATTTGACAATTCTTGTGACACCTGAAATTGTAGGTCTCTTCCTTATATTTCTAGGGACAGCAAGATAACCAAAATCCGATATCTGTAGCACTAGTTATGCTCTGTGCAAGGCAACAAGGTCAAGATGAGTGAAAAATCCGAAAATTAACAATGTTTAGAAATTAAGCCCAATAATGTAAAAGCAAAAACAATGATTGTAAAAGTTGTCTAATTTCCGGCTCTCTCTGGTTTATGCGGCTGTCAACTACTATTTATGCTTATTAATCCTGAACTTACACAAGACCAAATTAAGGGCCTGTGAATAACTTTCCAACAAGGTATCATATGCCTTAACAGGGCTTTAGATGAGTAAGTTAGGCCCATTTAAGTGAAGGAACATCATGGACTGTGCACTGATCCGTTCCAAAGAACTTGGGACCCAATTTAGCTTTGATTCTCGCCTAATTTGACAATTCTTATGAAACCTGAAATTGTAGGTCTCTTCCTTATCTTTCCAGGGACATAAAGATCCCTAAAATCTGATATCTGTAGCTCTAGTTATGCTCTGTGCAAGGCAATAAGGTCAAGATGAGTGAAAAATCTGAAAATTAGCCATGTTTGGCAATTAAGCCCAATAATGTAAAAGCAAAAACAATGATTGTAAAAGTTGTCTAATTTCCGTCTCTCTCTGGTTTGTGCGTCTGTAAACTACTATTTATGCTTATTAATCCTGACCTTACCCTAGACCAAATTAAGGGCCTCTGAAGAAGCTTTCCAACAGGGTATCATGTGCCTTAATTGGGCTTAAGATGAGTAAGTTAGGCCCATTTAAGTGAAGGAACTTCATGGACTGCGCACTGATCCCCGCACGAGAATTCGGGACCCAATTTAGCCTTGATTTTGGCCTAATTTGACAATTCTTGTGAAACCTGAAATTGTTGGTCTCTTCCTTATCTTTCTAGGGACTGCAAGATCACCAAAATCCGATATCTGTAGCTCTAGTTATGCTATGCGCAAGGTAACAAGGTCAGGATGAGTCAAAAATCCGAAAATTAACAATGTTTGGCAACTCAGCCCAATTAAGCCTAATAATGTAAAAGCAAAAACAATGATTGCAAAAGTTGTCTAATTTCCGTCTCTCTCTGACTTCTGTGGTTGTAAACTTCTATTTTTACTTATTAATCATGACCTTACCCTAGACCTAATTAAGGGCCTCTGAATAAGCTTTCGAACAAGGTATCATATGCCTTTATTGGGCTTAAGATGAGTAAGTTAGGCCTTTTTAAGTGAAGAAACATCATTGACTGCACAGTGATCCGCGCCAGATAACTCGGGACCCAATTTAGCCTTGATTTTGGCCTAAATTGACAATTCGTGTGAAACCTGAAATTTAAGGTGTCTTCCTTATCTTTCTAGGGACAGGAAGATCACCAAAATCCGATATATGTAGCTCTAGTTATGCTCTGCGCAAGGAAACGAGGTCAGAATAAGTGAAAAATCCGTAAATTAACAATGTTTAGCAATTAAGCCCAATTAAGCCCGATAATGTAAAAGCAAAACAAATGATTGAAAAAGTTGTCTAATTTCCGTCTCTCTATGGTTTGTGCGGCTGTAAACTACTATTTATGCTTATTAATCCTGAACTTACCCTAGACCAAATTAAGGGCCTCTGAATAACTTTCCAACAAGGTGTCATATGCCTTAATTGGGCTTAAGATGAGTAAGTTAGGCCCATTTAAGTGAAGGAACATCATGGGCTGTGCACTGATCCGCGACAGATAACTCGAGACCCAATTTAGGCTTGATTTTGGCCTAAATTGACAATTCTTGTAAAACCGGAAATTGAAGGTGTCTTCCTTATCATTCTAGGGACAGGAAGATCACCAAAATCTGATATCTGTAGCTCTAGTTATGCTCTACGCAAGGAAATGAGGTCAGGATGAGTGAAAAATCCGTAAATTAACAATGTTTAGCAATTAAGCCCAATTAAGCCCAATAATGTAAAAACAAAAACAACGATTATACAAGTTGTCTAATTTCCGTCTCTCTCTATCTTGTGCGTCTGTAAACTGCTATTATGCTTATTAATCCTGACCTAACCCTAGACCAAATTAAGGGACTCTGAATAAGCATTCCAACAAGGTTTCATATTCCTTAATTGGGCTTAAGATGAGTAAGTTAGACTTATTTAAGTGAAGGAACATCATGCACTGCGCACTTAACCGCGCCTGAGAACTCAGGACCCAATTTAGCACTGATTTTGGCCTAATTTGACATTTCACAGGGAACCTGAAATTGTAGGTCTCTTCGTTATCTTTCTAGGGACAGTAAGATCACCGAAATCGGATATTTGTAGCTCTAGTTATGCTCTGTGTAAGGCAACAAGGTCCGGATGAGTGAAAAATCTGAAAATTAACAATGTTTAGCAATTAAGCCCAATAATGTAAAAGCAATAACAATGATTGTAAAAGTTGTCTAATTTTCGTCTCTCTCTGGTTTGTGTGGCTGTAGACTGCAATTTATGCTTATTAGTCCTGACCTAACTCTAGACCAAATTAAGGGCCTCTGAATAAGCTTTCCAACAAGGTTTCATATGCCTTAATTGGGCTTAACATTAGTGAGTTAGGCCCATTTAACTGAAGGTACATCATGGACTGCGAACTGATCCGTGCCAAAGAACTAGGGACCCAATTTAGCCTTGATTTTGGCCTGATTTGACAATTCTTGACCAAAAATTGTAGGTCTCTTCCTTATCTTTCTAGGGACAGCAAGATCACCAAAATCCGATATATGTAGCTCTAGTTATGCTCTGTGTAAGGCAACAAGGTCCGGATGAGTGAAAAATCCAAAAATTAACAACGTTTAGCAATTAAGCCGAATTAAGTCCAATAATGTAAAAGCAAAAAAATGATTGTAAAAGTTGTCTAATTTGTGTCTCTCTCTGGCTTGTGAGGCTGTAAACTGCTATTTATGC
The DNA here is from genome assembly GCA_030762895.1 of Sophora flavescens. Lineage (NCBI taxonomy): Eukaryota > Viridiplantae > Streptophyta > Magnoliopsida > Fabales > Fabaceae > Sophora > Sophora flavescens. Next base: position 8,486,719 of record JAUPTC010000011.1, on the reverse strand, counting down.
TAATTAATCCTGACCTAACCCTAGACCAAATTAAGGGCATCTGAATAAGCTTTCCAACATGGTATCATATGCCTTAATTGGGCTTCAAATGTGTAATTTAGACCCATTTAAGTGAAGGAACATCGTCGACTGCGCACTGATCCGCGCCAGAGAACTCGAGACCCAATTTAGCCCTGATTTTGGCCTAATTTGACAATTCTTGTGAAACATGAAATTGTAGGTCTCTTCCTTATCTTTCAAGGGACATCAAGATCACCAAAATCCGATATCTGTAGCACAAGTTATGCTCTGCACAGGGCAACAAGGTCAAGATGAGTGAAAAATCCGAAAATTAACCATGTTTAGCTATTAGGCCCAATTAAGCCCAATAATGTAAAAGCAAAAACAATGATTGTAAAAGTTGTCTAATTTCCGCCTCTCTCTGGCTTCTGCGGCTGTAAACTTCTATTTATGCTTATTAATCCTGACCTGACCCTATGCCAAATTAAGGGCCTCTGAATAAGCTTTCCTACAAGGTATCATATGTCTTAATTGGGCTTAAGATGAGTAAGTTAGGCCCACTTAAGTGAAGGAACTTCATGGACGGCGCACTCATCCTCCCCAGAGAACTCGGACCCAATTTAGCCTTGATTTTGGCCTAATTTGACAATTCTTGTAATTCATGAGATTGTAGGTCTCTTCCTTAACTTTCTATTGATAGCAAGATCACCAAAATTCGATATCTGTAGCTCTAGTTATGCTCTACGCAAGGTAACAAGGTCAGGATGAGTGAAAAATCCAAAAATTAACAATGTTTAGCAATTAAGCCCAATATTGTTAAAACAAAAGTAAGTATTGTAAAAGTTGTCTAATTCCGCCTCTCCCCAGGCTTCTGCGGCTGTAAACTTCTATTTATCTTTATTAATCCTAACCTTACCCTAGACCAAATTAAAGGCCTCTGAATAAGCTTTCCAACAAAGTATCATATGCCTTAATTGGGCTTAATATGAGTAAGTTAGGCCCATTTAAGTGAAGGAAAATCATTGACTGCACAGTGATCCGCGCCAGAAAACTCGGGACCCAATTTAGCTTTATTTAGGCCTAATTTGACAATTCTTGTCAAACCTGAAATTGTAGGTCTCTTCCTCACCTTTATAGGAACAGCAAGATCACCAAAATCCGATATCTGTAGCACTAGTTATGCTCTGCGCAAGGCACCAAGGTCAAGATGAGTGAAAAATCCGAAAATTAACAATGTTTAGCTATTAAGCCCAATTAAGCCGAATAATGTAAAAGCAAAAACAATGATTGTAAAAGTTGTCTAATTTTCGTCTCTCTCTGGCTTCTGAGGCTGTAAACTGCTATTTATGCTTATTAATCCTGACCTGACCCTAAACCAAAATTAAGGGCCTCTGAATAAGCTTTCCAACAAGGTATCATTAGCCTTAATTGGGCTTAAGATGAGTAAGTTAGGCCCATTTAAGTGAAGGTGCATCATTTACTGCATATTAATCCGCACCAGAGAACTCGGGGCCCAATTTAGCTTGATTTTGGCCTAATTTGACAATTCTTGTGACACCTGAAATTGTAGGTCTCTTCCTTATATTTCTAGGGACAGCAAGATAACCAAAATCCGATATCTGTAGCACTAGTTATGCTCTGTGCAAGGCAACAAGGTCAAGATGAGTGAAAAATCCGAAAATTAACAATGTTTAGCAATTAAGCCCAATAATGTAAAAGCAAAAACAATGATTGTAAAAGTTGTCTAATTTCCGGCTCTCTCTGGTTTATGCGGCTGTCAACTACTATTTATGCTTATTAATCCTGAACTTACACAAGACCAAATTAAGGGCCTGTGAATAACTTTCCAACAAGGTATCATATGCCTTAACAGGGCTTTAGATGAGTAAGTTAGGCCCATTTAAGTGAAGGAACATCATGGACTGTGCACTGATCCGTTCCAAAGAACTTGGGACCCAATTTAGCTTTGATTCTCGCCTAATTTGACAATTCTTATGAAACCTGAAATTGTAGGTCTCTTCCTTATCTTTCCAGGGACATAAAGATCCCTAAAATCTGATATCTGTAGCTCTAGTTATGCTCTGTGCAAGGCAATAAGGTCAAGATGAGTGAAAAATCTGAAAATTAGCCATGTTTGGCAATTAAGCCCAATAATGTAAAAGCAAAAACAATGATTGTAAAAGTTGTCTAATTTCCGTCTCTCTCTGGTTTGTGCGTCTGTAAACTACTATTTATGCTTATTAATCCTGACCTTACCCTAGACCAAATTAAGGGCCTCTGAAGAAGCTTTCCAACAGGGTATCATGTGCCTTAATTGGGCTTAAGATGAGTAAGTTAGGCCCATTTAAGTGAAGGAACTTCATGGACTGCGCACTGATCCCCGCACGAGAATTCGGGACCCAATTTAGCCTTGATTTTGGCCTAATTTGACAATTCTTGTGAAACCTGAAATTGTTGGTCTCTTCCTTATCTTTCTAGGGACTGCAAGATCACCAAAATCCGATATCTGTAGCTCTAGTTATGCTATGCGCAAGGTAACAAGGTCAGGATGAGTCAAAAATCCGAAAATTAACAATGTTTGGCAACTCAGCCCAATTAAGCCTAATAATGTAAAAGCAAAAACAATGATTGCAAAAGTTGTCTAATTTCCGTCTCTCTCTGACTTCTGTGGTTGTAAACTTCTATTTTTACTTATTAATCATGACCTTACCCTAGACCTAATTAAGGGCCTCTGAATAAGCTTTCGAACAAGGTATCATATGCCTTTATTGGGCTTAAGATGAGTAAGTTAGGCCTTTTTAAGTGAAGAAACATCATTGACTGCACAGTGATCCGCGCCAGATAACTCGGGACCCAATTTAGCCTTGATTTTGGCCTAAATTGACAATTCGTGTGAAACCTGAAATTTAAGGTGTCTTCCTTATCTTTCTAGGGACAGGAAGATCACCAAAATCCGATATATGTAGCTCTAGTTATGCTCTGCGCAAGGAAACGAGGTCAGAATAAGTGAAAAATCCGTAAATTAACAATGTTTAGCAATTAAGCCCAATTAAGCCCGATAATGTAAAAGCAAAACAAATGATTGAAAAAGTTGTCTAATTTCCGTCTCTCTATGGTTTGTGCGGCTGTAAACTACTATTTATGCTTATTAATCCTGAACTTACCCTAGACCAAATTAAGGGCCTCTGAATAACTTTCCAACAAGGTGTCATATGCCTTAATTGGGCTTAAGATGAGTAAGTTAGGCCCATTTAAGTGAAGGAACATCATGGGCTGTGCACTGATCCGCGACAGATAACTCGAGACCCAATTTAGGCTTGATTTTGGCCTAAATTGACAATTCTTGTAAAACCGGAAATTGAAGGTGTCTTCCTTATCATTCTAGGGACAGGAAGATCACCAAAATCTGATATCTGTAGCTCTAGTTATGCTCTACGCAAGGAAATGAGGTCAGGATGAGTGAAAAATCCGTAAATTAACAATGTTTAGCAATTAAGCCCAATTAAGCCCAATAATGTAAAAACAAAAACAACGATTATACAAGTTGTCTAATTTCCGTCTCTCTCTATCTTGTGCGTCTGTAAACTGCTATTATGCTTATTAATCCTGACCTAACCCTAGACCAAATTAAAGGCCCACGAATAAGCTTTCCAATGATGTATCCTAATCCTTAATTGGGCTTAAGATGAGTAAGTTAGGCCCATTTAAGTGAAGGAACATCATTGACTGCACAATGATCCACGCCAGAGAACTCGGGACCCAATTTAGCCTTGACTTTGGCATATTTTGACAATTCTTGTAATCCTGAAATTGTATTTCTCTTGCTTATCTTTCCTGGGACAACAAGATCACCAAAATCCGATATCGGTAGCACTAGTTATGCTCTGCGCAAGGCAACAAGGTCAAGATGAGTGAAAAATCCGAAAATTAACAATGTTTGGCAATTAAGCCCAATTAAGCCCAATAATGTAAAAGCAAAAACAATGATTGTAAAAGTTGTCTAATTTCTTTCTCTCTCTGGTTTGTTCGGCTGTAAACTACTATTTATGCTTTTTAATCTTGACCTTATCCTACACCAAATTAAGCGCCTCTGAATAAGCTTTCCAACAATGTATCATATGCATTAATTGGGTTTTAGAATAATAAGTTAGGCCCATTTAAGTGACGGAACATCAAGGATTGCGCACTGATCCGCGCCCGAGAACTCGGGACCCAATTTACCTTGATTTTGGCCAAATTTGACAATTCTTGTGAAAACTGAAATTGTAGGTCACTTCCTTATCTTTCTAGGGACATCAAGATCCCTAAAATCCGATATTTGTAGCTCTAGTTCTGCTCTGTGCAAGGCAACAAGGTCAAGACGAGTGAAAAATCTGAAAATTAACAATGTTTGGCAATTAAGCACAATAATGTAAAAGCAAAAACAATGATTGTAAAAGTTGTCTACTTTCCGTCTCTCTCGGCTTTGTGCGGCTGTAAACTTCATTTTATGCTTGTTAATCATGACCTTACGCTAGACCAAATTGAGGACCTCTGAATAAGCGTTCCAACAAGGTATCTTATGCCTTAATTGGGCTTAAGATGAGTAAGTTAGGCCCATTTAAGTGAAAGAACTTCATGGTCTGCGCACAGATCCCCGCCCGAGAACTCGGGACCCAATTTACCTTGATTTTGGCCTAATTTGATAATTCTTGTAAAACCTGAAATTGTTGGTCTCTTCCTTATCTTTCTAGGGACAGCCAGATCACCAAAATTCGATATCTGTAGCTCTAGTTATGCTATGCGCAATGTAACAAGGTTAGGATGAGTCAAAAATCCGAAAATTAACAATGTTTGGCAATTAAGCCCAATAATGTAAAAGGAAAAACAATGATTGTAAAAGTTTTCTAATTTCCGTCTCTCTCTGGCTTCTGCGACTGTAAACTGCTATTTATGCTTATTAATCCTGACCAAACCCTAGACCAAATTAAGGGCCTCTGAATAAGCTTTTCAATAAGGTATCATATGTCTTAATTTGGCTTAAGATGAGTAAGTTAGGCCCACTTAAGTGAAGGAACATCATTGACTTCGCACTGATTTGGCCTAATTTAGCCTTGCTTTTGGCCTAATTTGACAATTCTTGTAAAACCTGAAGTTGTAGGTCTCTTCCTTATCTTTCTTGGGATAGCATGATCACCAAAATCCGATATATGTAGCTCTAGTTATGCTTTACGCAAGGCAACAAGGTCAGGGTGAGTGAAAAATCTGAAAATTAACAATGTTTAGCAATTAAGCCCAATTATCCCCAGCAATGTAAAAGCAAAAACAATGATTGTAAAAGTTGTCTAATTTTCGTCTCTCTCTGGCTTCTGCGGCTGTAAACTTCAATTTTTGCTGATTAATCCTGACCTTACCCTAGAACAAATTAAGGACCTCTGAATAAGCTTTCCAACCAGGTATCATATGCGTTAATTGGGCTTAAGACGAGTAAGTTAGGCCCAATTAAGTGAAGTAACTTTATGGACTGCACACTGATCCACGTCAGAGAACTCGCGACCCAATTTACCCTTGATTTTGGCCTAATTTGGCAATTTTTTTGAAACCTGAAATTGTAGGTCTCTTCCTTATCTTTCTAGGGACAGCAAGATTACCAAAATCCGATATCTGTAGCTCTAGTTATGCTCTGCGCAAGGCAACAAGGTCAGGATGAGTAAAAAATCCGTAAATTAACAATGTTTGGCAATTAAGCCCAATAATGTAAAAGCAAAAACAACGATTGTAAAAGTTGTTTAATTTTCGTCTCTCTCAGGCTTCTGTCCCTGTAAATTGCTATTTATGCTTATTAATCCTGACCTAACCCTAGACCAAATTAAGGGCCTCTGAATAAGCTTTCCAACAAGGTACCATATGTCTCAATTGGGCTTAAGATGAGTAAGTTAGGTCCACTTAAGTGAAGGAACATCATGGAAGGCGCACTCATCATCGCCAGAGAACTCGAGACCCAATTTAGCCTTGATTTTGGCCTAATTTGACAATTCTTGTAATTCCTGAAATTGTAGGTCTCTTCCTTATCTTTCTATTGATAGCAAGATCACCAAAATTCGATATATGTAGATCTAGTTATGCTCTACGCAAGGTAACAAGGTCAGGATGGGTGAAAAATCCGAAAATTAACAATGTTTAAGAATTAAGCCCAATAATGTAAAAGCAAAAGTAAGTATTGTAAAAGTTGTCTAATTTCCGTCTCTCTCGGGCTTCTGCGGCTGTAAACTTCTATTTATGTTTATTAATCCTGACCTTACCCTAGACCAAATTAAGGGCCTCTAAATAAGCTTTCCAACAAGGTATCATATGTCTTAATTGGGCTTGAGATGAGTAAGTTAGGCCCATTTAAGTGAAGGAACTTCTTGGACTGCGCACTGAACCCCGCCCAAGAACTCGGGACCCAAATTTGCCTTATTTTTGCCTAGTTTGATAATTCTTGTGAAACCTGAAATTGTAGGTCTCTTCCTTATCTTTCTAGGGACAACAAGATCACCAAAATCGGATATTTGTAGCTCTAGTAATGGTCTTCGCAATGCAACAAGGTCAGGATGAGTGAAAAATCCAAAAATTAACAATGTTTGCCAATTAAGCCGAATAATGTAAAAGGAAAAACAATGATTGTAAAAGTTTTCTAATTTCCGTCTCTCTCTGGCTTCTGCGACTGTAAACTGCTATTTATGCTTATTAATCCTGACCAAACCCTAGACCAAATTAAGGGCCTCCGAATAAGCTTTCCAATAAGGTATCATATGTCTTAATTTGGCTTAAGATGAGTAAGTTAGGCCCACTTAAGTGAAGGAACATCATTGACTTCACACTGATTTGGCCTAATTTAGCCTTGCTTTTGGCCTAATTTGACAATTCTTGTAAAACCTGAAGTTGTAGGTCTCTTCCTTATCTTTCTTGGGATAGCAAGATCACCAAAATCCGATATCTGTAGCCCTAGTTATACTTTACGCAAGGCAACAAGGTCAGGATGAGTGAAAAATCTGAAAATTAACAATGTTTAGCAATTAAGCCCAATTATCCCCAGCAATGTAAAAGCAAAAACAATGATTGGAAAAGTTGTCTAATTTCCGTCTCTCTCTGGCTTCTGCGGCTGTAAACTTCTATTTTTGCTGATTAATCCTGACCTTACCCTAGAACAAATTATGGACCTCTGAATAAGCTTTCCAACCAGGTATCGTATGCGTTAATTGGGCTTAAGATAACTAAGTTAGGCCCAATTAAGTGAAGGAACTTTATGGACTGCACACTGATCCACGTCAGAGAACTCGGGACCCAATTTAGCCTTGATTTTGGCCTAATTTGGCAATTTTTTTGAAACCTGAAATTGTTGGTCTCTTCCTTATCTTTCTAGGGACAGCAAGATCACCAAAATTCGATATCTGTAGCTCTAGTTATGCTATGCGCAATGTAACAAGGTTAGGATGAGTCAAAAATCCGAAAATTAACAATGTTTGGCAATTAAGCCCAATAATGTAAAAGGAAAAACAATGATTGTAAAAGTTTTCTAATTTCCGTCTCTCTCTGGCTTCTGCGATTGTAAACTGCTATTTATGCTTATTAATCCTGACCAAACCCTAGATCAAATTAAGGGCCTCTGAATAAGCTTTCCAATAAGGTATCATATGTCTTAATTTGTCTTAAGATGAGTAAGTTAGGCCAACTTAAGTGAAGGAACATCATTGACTTCGCACAGATTTGGCCTAATTTAGCCTTGCTTTTGGCCTAATTTGACAATTCTTGTAAAACCTGAAATTGTAGGTCTCTTCCTTATCTTTCTTGGGATAGCAAGATCACCAAAATCCGATATCTGTAGCTCTAGTTATGCTTTACGCAAGGCAACAAGGTCAGGATGAGTGAAAAATCTGAAAATTAACAATGTTTAGCAATTCAGCCCAATTATCCCCGGCAATGTAAAAGCAAAAACAATGATTGTAAAAGTTGTCTAATTTCCGTCTCTCTCTGGCTTCTGCGGCTGTAAACTTCTATTTTTGCTGATTAATCCTGACCTTACCGTAGAACAAATTAAGGACCTCTGAATAAGCTTTCCAACCAGGTATCATATACGTTAATCGGGCTTAAGATGAGTAAGTTAGGCCCAATTAAGTGAAGGAACTTTATGGACTGCACACTGATCCACGTCAGAGAACTCGCGACCCAATTTAGCCTTGATTTTGGCCTAATTTGGCAATTTTTTTGAAACCTGAAATTGTAGGTCTCTTCCTTATCTTTTTAGGGACAGCAAGATTACCAAAATCCGATATCTGTAGCTCTAGTTATGCTCTGCGCAAGGCAACAAGGTCAGGATGAGTAAAAAATCCGTAAATTAACAATGTTTGGCAATTAAGCCCAATAATGTAAAAGCAAAAACAATGATTGTAAAAGTTGTTTAATTTTCGTCTCTCTCAGGCTTCTGCGGCTGTAAATTGCTATTTATGCTTATTAATCCTGACCTAACCTAGACCAAATTAAGGGCCTCTGAATAAGCTTGCCAACAAGGTACCATATGTCTCAATTGGGCTTAAGATGAGTAAGTTAGGCCAACTTAAGTGAAGGAACATCATTGACTTCGCACTGATTTGGCCTAATTTAGCCTTGCTTTTGGCCTAATTTGACAATTCTTGTAAAACCTGAAGTTGTAGGTCTCTTCCTTATCTTTCTTGGGATAGCAAGATCACCAAAATCCGATATCTGTAGCTCTAGTTATGCTTTACGCAAGGCAACAAAGTCAGGGTGAGTGAAAAATCTGAAAATTAACAATGTTTAGCAATTAAGCCCAATTATCCCCAGCAATGTAAAAGCAAAAACAATGATTGTAAAAGTTGTCTAATTTCCGTCTCTCTCTGGCTTCTGCGGCTGTAAACTTCTATTTTTGCTGATTAATCCTGACCTTACCCTAGAACAAATTAAGGACCTCTGAATAAGCTTTCCAACCAGGTATCATATGCGTTAATTGGGCTTAAGATGAGTAAGTTAGGCCCAATTAAGTGAAGGAACTTTATGGACTGCACACTGATCCACGTCAGAGAACTCGGGACCCAATTTAGCCTTGATTTTGGCCTAATTTGGCAATTTTTTTGAAACCTGAAATTGTAGGTCTCTTCCTTATCTTTCTAGGGACAGCAAGATTACCAAAATCCGATATCTGTAGCTCTAGTTATGCTCTGCGCAAGGCAACAAGGTCAGGATGAGTAAAAAATCCGTAAATTAACAATGTTTGGCAATTAAGCCCAATAATGTAAAAGCAAAAACAACGATTGTAAAAGTTGTTTAATTTTCGTCTCTCTCAGGCTTCTGTCCCTGTAAATTGCTATTTATGCTTATTAATCCTGACCTAACCCTAGACCAAATTAAGGGCCTCTGAATAAGCTTTCCAACAAGGTACCATATGTCTCAATTGGGCTTAAGATGAGTAAGTTAGGTCCACTTAAGTGAAGGAACATCATGGACGGCGCACTCATCCTCGCCAGAGAACTCGGGACCCAATTTAGCCTTGATTTTGGCCTAATTTGACAATTCTTGTAATTCCTGAAATTGTAGGTCTCTTCCTTATCTTTCTATTGATAGCAAGATCACCAAAATTCGATATATGTAGATCTAGTTATGCTCTACGCAAGGTAACAAGGTCAGGATGAGTGAAAAATCCGAAAATTAACAATGTTTAAGAATTAAGCCCAATAATGTAAAAGCAAAAGTAAGTATTGTAAAAGTTGTCTAATTTCCGTCTCTCTCGGGCTTCTGCGGCTGTAAACTTCTATTTATGTTTATTAATCCTGACCTTACCCTAGACCAAATTAAGGGCCTCTAAATAAGCTTTCCAACAAGGTATCATATGCCTTAATTGGGCTTGAGATGAGTAAGTTAGGCCCATTTAAGTGAAGGAACTTCTTGGACTGCGCACTGAACCCCGCCCAAGAACTCGGGACCCAAATTTGCCTTATTTTTGCCTAGTTTGATAATTCTTGTGAAACCTGAAATTGTAGGTCTCTTCCTTATCTTTCTAGGGACAACAAGATCACCAAAATCGGATATTTGTAGCTCTAGTAATGGTCTTCGCAATGCAACAAGGTCAGGATGAGTGAAAAATACAAAAATTAACAATGTTTGGCAATTAAGCCGAATAATGTAAAAGGAAAAACAATGATTGTAAAAGTTTTCTAATTTCCGTCTCTCTCTGGCTTCTCTGACTGTAAACTGCTATTTATACTTATTAATCCTGACCAAACCCTAGACCAGGGCCTCTAAATAAGCTTTCCAATAAGGTATCATATGTCTTAATTTGGCTTAAGATGAGTAAGTTAGGCCCACTTAAGTGAAGGAACATCATTGACTTCGCACTGATTTGGCCTAATTTAGCCTTGCTTTTGGCCTAATTTGACAATTCTTGTAAAACCTGAAGTTGTAGGTCTCTTCCTTATCTTTCTTGGGATAGCAAGATCACCAAAATCCGATATCTGTAGCTCTAGTTATGCTTTACGCAAGGCAACAAGGTCAGGATGAGTGAAAAATCTGAAAATTAACAATGTTTAGCAATTAAGCCCAATTATCCCCAGCAATGTAAAAGCAAAAACAATGATTGGAAAAGTTGTCTAATTTCCGTCTCTCTCTGGCTTCTGCGGCTGTAAACTTCTATTTTTGCTGATTAATCCTGACCTTACCCTAGAACAAATTAAGGACCTCTGAATAAGATTTCCAACCAGGTATCATATGCGTTAATTGGGCTTAAGATAAGTAAGTTAGGCCCAATTAAGTGAAGGAACTTTATGGACTGCACACTGATCCACGTCAGAGAACTCGGGACCCAATTTAGCCTTGATTTTGACCTAATTTGGCAATTTTTTTGAAACCTGAAATTGTTGGTCTCTTCCTTATCTTTCTAGGGACAGCAAGATCACCAAAATTCGATATCTGTAGCTCTAGTTATGTTATGCGCAATGTAACAAGGTTAGGATGAGTCAAAAATCCGAAAATTAACAATGTTTGGCAATTAAGCCCAATAATGTAAAAGGAAAAACAATGATTGTAAAAGTTTTCTAATTTCCGTCTCTCTCTGGCTTCTGCGACTGTAAACTGCTATTTATGCTTATTAATCTTGACCAAACCCTAGACCAAATTAAGGGCCTCTGAATAAGCTTTCCAATAAGGTATCATATGTCTTAATTTGGCTTAAGATGAGTAAGTTAGGCCCACTTAAGTGAAGGAACATCATTGACTTCGCACTGATTTGGCCTAATTTAGCCTTGCTTTTGGCCTAATTTGACAATTCTTGTAAAACCTGAAGTTGTAGGTCTCTTCCTTATCTTTCTTGGGATAGCAAGATCACCAAAATCCGATATCTGTAGCTCTAGTTATGCTTTACGCAAGGCAACAAGGTCAGGATGAGTGAAAAATCTGAAAATTAACAATGTTTAGCAATTAAGCCCAATTATCCCCAGCAATGTAAAAGCAAAAACAATGATTGTAAAAGTTGTCTAATTTCCGTCTCTCTCTGGCTTCTGCGGCTGTAAACTTCTATTTTTGCTGATTAATCCTGACCTTACCCTAGAACAAATTAAGGACCTCTGAATAAGCTTTCCAACCAGGTATCATATGCGTTAATCGGGCTTAAGATGAGTAAGTTAGGCCCAATTAAGTAAAGGAACTTTATGGACTGCACACTGATCCACGTCAGAGAACTCGCGACCCAATTTAGCCTTGATTTTGGCCTAATTTGGCAATTTTTTTGAAATCTGAAATTGTAGGTCTCTTCCTTATCTTTCTAGGGACAACAAGATTACCAAAATCCGATATCTGTAGCTCTAGTTATGCTCTGCGCAAGGCAACAAGGTCAGGATGAGTAAAAAATCCGTAAATTAACAATGTTTGGCAATTAAGCCCAATAATGTAAAAGCAAAAACAACGATTGTAAAAGTTGTTTAATTTTCGTCTCTCTCAGGCTTCTGTGGCTGTAAATTGCTATTTATGCTTATTAATCCTGACCTAACCCTAGACCAAATTAAGGGCCTCTGAATAAGCTTTCCAACAAGGTACCATATGTCTCAATTGGGCTTAAGATGAGTAAGTTAGGCCCACTTAAGTGAAGGAACATCATTGACTTCGCACTGATTTGGCCTAATTTAGCCTTGCTTTTGGCCTAATTTGACAATTCTTGTAAAACCTGAAGTTGTAGGTCTCTTCCTTATCTTTCTTGGGATAGCAAGATCACCAAAATCCGATATCTGTAGCTCTAGTTATGCTTTACGCAAGGCAACAAGGTCAGGGTGAGTGAAAAATCTGAAAATTAACAATGTTTAGCAATTAAGCCCAATTATCCCCAGCAATGTAAAAGCAAAAACAATGATTGTAAAAGTTGTCTAATTTCCGTCTCTCTCTGGCTTCTGCGGCTGTAAACTTCTATTTTTGCTGATTAATCCTGACCTTACCCTAGAACAAATTAAGGACCTCTGAATAAGCTTTCCAACCAGGTATCATATGCGTTAATTGGGCTTAAGATGAGTAAGTTAGGCCCAATTAAGTGAAGGAACTTTATGGACTGCACACTGATCCACGTCAGAGAACTCGGGACCCAATTTAGCCTTGATTTTGGCCTAATTTGGCAATTTTTTTGAAACCTGAAATTGTAGGTCTCTTCCTTATCTTTCTAGGGACAGCAAGATTACCAAAATCCGATATCTGTAGCTCTAGTTATGCTCTGCACAAGGCAACAAGGTCGAGGATGAGTAAAAATCCGTAAATTAACAATGTTTGGCAATTAAGCCCAATAATGTAAAAGCAAAAACAACGATTGTAAAAGTTGTTTAATTTTCGTCTCTCTCAGGCTTCTGTCCCTGTAAATTGCTATTTATGCTTATTAATCCTGACCTAACCCTAGACCAAATTAAGGGCCTCTGAATAAGCTTTCCAACAAGGTACCATATGTCTCAATTGGGCTTAAGATGAGTAAGTTAGGTCCACTTAAGTGAAGGAACATCATGGACGGCGCACTCATCCTCGCCAGAGAACTCGTGACCCAATTTAGCCTTGATTTTGGCCTAATTTGACAATTCTTGTAATTCCTGAAATTGTAGGTCTCTTCCTTATCTTTCTATTGATAGCAAGATCACCAAAATTCGATATATGTAGATCTAGTTATGCTCTACGCAAGGTAACAAGGTCAGGATGAGTGAAAAATCCGAAAATTAACAATGTTTAAGAATTAAGCCCAATAATGTAAAAGCAAAAGTAAGTATTGTAAAAGTTGTCTAATTTCCGTCTCTCTCGGGCTTCTGCGGCTATAAACTTCTATTTATGTTTATTAATCCTGACCTTACCCTAGACCAAATTAAGGGCCTCTAAATAAGCTTTCCAACAAGGTATCATATGCCTTAATTGGGCTTGAGATGAGTAAGTTAGGCCCATTTAAGTGAAGGAACTTCTTGGATCGTCTTGAACCCCGCCCAAGAACTCGGGACCCAAATTTGCCTTATTTTTGCCTAGTTTGATAATTCTTGTGAAACCTGAAATTGTAGGTCTCTTCCTTATCTTTCTAGGGACAACAAGATCACCAAAATCGGATATTTGTAGCTCTAGTAATGGTCTTCGCAATGCAACAAGGTCAGGATGAGTGAAAAATCCAAAAATTAACAATGTTTGGCAATTAAGCCGAATAATGTAAAAGGAAAAACAATGATTGTAAAAGTTTTCTAATTTTCGTCTCTCTCTGGCTTCTGCGACTGTAAACTGCTATTTATGCTTATTAATCCTGACCAAACCCTAGACCAAATTAAGGGCCTCTGAATAAGCTTTCCAATAAGGTATCATATGTCTTAATTTTGCTTAAGATGAGTAAGTTAGGCCCACTTAAGTGAAGGAACATCATTGACTTCGCACTGATTTGGCCTAATTTAGCCTTGCTTTTGGCCTAATTTGACAATTCTTGTAAAACCTGAAGTTGTAGGTCTCTTCCTTATCTTTCTTGGGATAGCAAGATCACCAAAATCCGATATCTGTAGCTCTAGTTATACTTTACGCAAGGCAACAAGGTCAGGATGAGTGAAAAATCTGAAAATTAACAATGTTTAGCAATTAAGCCCAATTATCCCCAGCAATGTAAAAGCAAAAACAATGATTGTAAAAGTTATCTAATTTCCGTCTCTCTCTGGCTTCTGCGGCTGTAAACTTCTATTTTTGCTGATTAATCCTGACCTTACCCTAGAACAAATTATGGACCTCTGAATAAGCTTTCCAACCAGGTATCGTATGCGTTAATTGGGCTTAAGATAACTAAGTTAGGCCCAATTAAGTGAAGGAACTTTATGGACTACACACTGATCCACGTCAGAGAACTCGGGACCTAATTTAGCCTTGATTTTGGCCTAATTTGGCAATTTTTTTGAAACCTGAAATTGTTGGTCTCTTCCTTATCTTTCTAGGGACAGCAAGATCACCAAAATTCGATATCTGTAGCTCTAGTTATGCTATGCGCAATGTAACAAGGTTAGGATGAGTCAAAAATCCGAAAATTAACAATGTTTGGCAATTAAGCCCAATAATGTAAAAGGAAAAACAATGATTGTAAAAGTTTTCTAATTTCCGTCTCTCTCTGGCTTCTGCGACTGTAAACTGCTATTTATGCTTATTAATCCTGACCAAACCCTAGACCAAATTAAGGGCCTCTGAATAAGCTTTCCAATAAGGTATCATATGTCTTAATTTGGCTTAAGATGAGTAAGTTAGGCCCACTTAAGTGAAGGAACATCATTGACTTCGCACTGATTTGGCCTAATTTAGCCTTGCTTTTGGCCTAATTTGACAATTCTTGTACAACCTGAAGTTGTAGGTCTCTTCCTTATCTTTCTTGGGATAGCAAGATCACCAAAATCCGATATCTGTAGCTCTAGTTATGCTTTACGCAAGGCAACAAGGTAAGGGTGAGTGAAAAATCTGAAAATTAACAATGTTTAGCAATTAAGCCCAATTATCCCCAGCAATGTAAAAGCAAAAACAATGATTGTAAAAGTTGTCTAATTTCCGTCTCTCTCTGGCTTCTGCGGCTGTAAACTTCTATTTTCTTGATTAATCCTGACCTTACGCTAGAACAAATTAAGGACCACTGAATAAGCTTTCCAACCAGGTATCATATGCGTTAATTGGGCTTAAGATGAGTAAGTTAGGCCCAATTAAGTGAAGGAACTTTATGGACTGCACACTGATCCACGTCAGAGAACTCGGGACCCAATTTAGCCTTGATTTTGGCCTAATTTGGCAATTTTTTTGAAACCTGAAATTGTAGGTCTCTTCCTTATCTTTCGAGGGACAGCAAGATTACCAAAATCCGATATCTGTAGCTCTAGTTATGCTCTGCGCAAGGCAACAAGGTCAGGATGAGTAAAAAATCCGTAAATTAACAATGTTTGGCAATTAAGCCCAATAATGTAAAAGCAAAAACAATGATTGTAAAAGTTGTTTAATTTTCGTCTCTCTCAGGCTTCTGTGGCTGTAAATTGCTATTTATGCTTATTAATCCTGACCTAACCCTAGACCAAATTAAGGGCCTCTGAATAAGCTTTCCAACAAGGTACCATATGTCTCAATTGGGCTTAAGATGAGTAAGTTAGGCCCACTTAAGTGAAGGAACATCATGGATGGCGCACTCATCCTCGCCAGAGAACTCGGGACCCAATTTAGCCTTGATTTTGGCCTAATTTGACAATTCTTGTAATTCCTGAAATTTTAGGTCTCTTCCTTATCTTTCTATTGATAGCAAGATCACCAAAATTCGATATATGTAGATCTAGTTATGCTCTACGCAAGGTAACAAGGTCAGGATGAGTGAAAAATCCGAAAATTAACAATATTTAAGAATTAAGCCCAATAATGTAAAAGCAAAAGTAAGTATTGTAAAAGTTGTCTAATTTCCGTCTGTCTCGGGCTTCTGCGGCTGTAAACTTCTATTTATGTTTATTAATCCTGACCTTACCCTAGACCAAATTAAGGGCCTCTAAATAAGCTTTCCAACAAGGTATCATATGCCTTAATTGGGCTTGAGATGAGTAAGTTAGGCCCATTTAAGTGAAGGAACTTCTTGGACTGCGCACTGAACCCCGCCCAAGAACACGGGACCCAAATTTCCCTTATTTTTGCCTAGTTTGATAATTCTTGTGAAACCTGAAATTGTAGGTCTCTTCCTTATCTTTCTAGGGACAACAAGATCACCAAAATCGGATATTTGTAACTCTAGTAATGGTCTTCGCAATGCAACAAGGTCAGGATGAGTGAAAAATCCAAAAATTAACAATGTTCTGTAGCTCTAGTTATGCTCTGTGATAGGCAACATGGTCAAGATGAGTGAAAAATCCGAAAATTAACAATGTTTAGTTATTAATCCCAATTAAGCCCAATAATGTAAAAGCAAAAATAATGATTGTAAAAGTTGTCAAATTTCCGTCTCTCTCTCCCTTGTGCGGCTGTGAACTGTTATTTATGCTTATTAATCCTGACCTAACCCTAAACCAAATTAAGGCCCTCTGAATAAGCTTTCCAACAAGGTATCATATGCCTTAATTGGGCTTAAGATGAGTAAGTTGGGCCCATTTAAGTGAAGGAACATCATTGACTGCACACTGATCCGCGCCAGAGATCTCGCGACCCAATTTAGCTTTATTTTGGCCTAATTTGACAATTCTTGTGAAACCTAAAATTGTAGAACTCTTCCTTATCTTTCTAGGGACAGGAAGATCACCAAAATCCGATATCTGTAGCTCTAGTTATGCTCTGCGCAAGGCAACAAGGTCAGGATGAGTGAAAAATCCGAAAATTAACGATGTTTATCAATTAAGCCCAATTAAGTCCAATAATTTAAAAGCGAAAACAATGATTGTAAAAGCTGTCAAATTTCCGTCTCTCTCTGGATTGTACGTCTGTAAACTGCTATTTATGCTTATTAATCCTGACCTAACCCTATTCCAAATTAAAGGCCTCTGAATAAGCTTTCCAATAATGTATCATATGCCTTAATTGGGCTTAAGATGAGTAAGTTAGGCCCATTTAAGTGATGGAACATCATGGACTGCGTACTGATCCACGCCAGAGAACTCAGGACCCAATTTATCCTTGATTTTGGCATAAATTGACAATTCTTGAGAAACCTGAAATTGTAGGTCTCTTCCTTATCTTTCTAGGGACAGCAAGATCACCAAAATCCGATATTTGTAGCTCTAGTTATAGTCTTCATAAGGCAACAAGGTCAGGATGAGTGAAAAATCCGAAAATTAACAATGCTTGACAATTAAGCCCAATAATTTAAAAGGAAAAACAATGATTGTGAAAGTTGTCTAATTTTCGTCTATCTATGGCTTGTGCGGCTATAAACTGCTATTTATGCTAATTAATCCTGAACTAACCCTAGACCACTGAATAAGCTTTCCAACAATGTATCATATGCCTTAATTGGGCTTAAGATGAGTAAGTTAGGCCTATTTAATTGTGACCTTTATTTTGGCCTAATTTGACAAATCTTGTGAAACCTGAAATTGTTGGTCTCTTCCATTTTTTCTAGGGACAACAAGATCACTAAAATACGATATTTGTAGCTCTAGTTTTCCTATGCGCAAGGCAACAAGGTCAGGATGAGCCAAAAATCCAAAAATTAACAATGTTTGGCAATTAAGCCCAATTAATCCCAAACATATAAAAGCAAAAACAATGATTGTAAAAGTTTTCTAATTTCCGTCTCACTATATCTTGTGTGGCTGTAAACTGCTATTTATGCTTCTTAATCCTGAACTAACCGTAGACCAAATTAAGGGCCTCTGAATAACCATTCCAACAAGGTATCATATGCCTTAATTGGGCTTAAGATGAGTATGTTAGGCCCATTTAAGTGAAGGAACTTCTTGGACTGCACACTGATCCCCGCCCAAGAACTCAGGACCCAAATTTGCCTTGATTTTGGCATAGTTTGATAATTCTTGTGAAACCTGAAATTGTAGGTCTCTTCCTTATCTTTCTAGGGACAGCAAGATCACAAAAATCGGATATTTGTAGCTCTAGTAATGGTCTTCGCAATTCAAAAAGGTCAGTAATGTTAAAGTTGTCTAATTTCCCTCTCTCTCTGGCTTGTGCCGCTGTAAACTGCTATTTATGCTTATTAATCCTGACCATACCCTAGACCAAATTAAGGGCCTCTAAATAAGCTTTCCAACAAGGTATCATATGCCTTAATTGGGCTTAAGATGAGTAAGTTAGGCCCATTTAAGTGAAAGAACTTCATGGACTGTGCAATGATCCCCGCCCAAGAACTTGGGACCCAATTTTGCCTTGATTTTGGCCTAATTTGATAAATCTTGTGACACCTGAAAATGTAGGTCTCTTCCTTATCTTTCTTGGGAAAGCAAGATCACCAAAATCCGATATCAGTAGCTCAAGTTATACTCTGCGTAAGGCAAGAAGGCCAGGATCAGTCAAAAATACGAAAATTAACAATGTTTGGCAATTAAGCCCAATTAAGCCCAATAATGTAAAAGCAAAGACAATGATTGTAAAAGTTGCCTAATTTCCGTCTCTCTATGGCTTGTGTGGTAGTAAACTGCTATTTATGCTTTTGAATCCTGACCTAACCCTAGACCAAATTAAGGGCATCTGAATAAGCATTCCAACAAGGTATCATATGCCTTAATTGGGCTTAAGATGAGTATGTTGGGCCCATTTATGTGAAGGAACTTCATGGACCGTGCACTGATCCCCGCCCCGAGAACTCGGCACCCAATTTAGCCTTGATTTTGGCCTAATTTGACCATTCTTTTGAAACCTGAAATTGTAGGTCTCTTCCTTATCTTTCTAGGGACAGCAAGATTACCAAAATCCGATATCTGTAGTTCTAGTTTTGCTCTGCACAAGGGAACAAGGTCAAGATGAGTGAAAAATCTGAAAATTAACAATGTTTGGCAATTAAGCCCAATAATGTAAAAGCAAAAACGATGATTGTAATAGTTGTCTAATTTCCGTCTCTCTGTGCCTTTTGCGGCTATAAACTGCTATTTGTTCTTATTGATCTTGACCTAACCCTAGACCAAATCAAGGGCCTCTGAATAAGCTTTCCAACAAGGTATCATATGCCTTAATTGAGCTTAAGATGAGTATGTTAGGCCCATTTAAGTGAAGGAACTTCATGGACGCGCACTGATCCCCGTCCAAGAACTCGGGACCCAATTTAGCCTTGATTTTGGCCTAATTTGACAATTCTACTGAAACCTGAAATTGTTGGTCTCTTCGTTATCTTTCTAGGGACAGCAAGATCACCAAAATCCGATATCTGTATTTCAGGTTATGCTCTACGCAAGGCAACAAGGTCAGGATGAGTTAACAATCCGAAAATTAACAGTGTTTGGCAATTAAGCCCAATTAAGCACAATAATGTAAAAGCAAAAACAATTATTGTAAAAGTTGTCTAATTTTCGTCTCCCTATGGCTTGTGCGGCAGTAAACTGCTATTTATGCCTATGAATCCTTACCTAACCCTAGACCAAATTAAGGGCCTCTGAATAAGCTTTCCAACAAGGTATCATATGCCTTAATTGGGCTTAAGATGAGTAAGTTAGGCCCATTTAAGTGAAGGAACTTCATGGACCGTGTACTGATCCCCGCCCCGAGAAATCGGCACCCAATTTAGCCTTGATTTTGGCCTAATTTGACCATTCTTGTGAAACCTGAAATTGTAGGTCTCTTCCTTATCTTTCTAGGGACAGCAAGATTACCAAAATCCGATATCTGTAGTTCTAGTTTTGCTCTGCACAAGGGAACAAGGTCAAGATGAGTGAAAAATCTGAAAATTAACAATGTTTGGCAATTAACCCCAATAATGTAAAAGCAAAAACGATGATTGTAATAGTTGTCTAATTTCTGTCTCTCTGTGTCTTTTGCGGCTGTAAAGTGCTATTTGTTCTTATTAATCCTGACCTAACCTTAGATCAAATTAAGGGCCTCTGAATAAGCTTTCCAACAAGGTATCATATGCCTTAATTGAGCTTAAGATGAGTATGTTAGGCCCATTTAAGTGAAGGAACTTCATGGGCGGGCACTCATCACCGTCCAAGAACTCAGGACGCAATTTAGCCTTGATTTTGGCCTAATTTGACAATTCTAATGAAACCTGAAATTGTTGGTCTCTTCCTTATCTTTCTAGGGACAGCAAGATCACCAAAATCCGATATCTGTAGCTCAGGTTATGCTCTACGCAAGGCAACAAGGTCAGGATGAGTTAACAATCCGAAAATTAACAGTGTTTGGCAATTAAGCCCAATAATGTAAAAACAAAAACAATGATTGTAAAAGTTGTATAATTTCCGTCTCTCTCTGGCTTCTGCTGCTGTAAATTGCTATTTATGGTTATTAATCCTGACCTAACCCTAGACAAAATTAAGGGCCTCTGAATAAGCTTTCCAACAAGGTATCATATGCCTTAATTGGGCTTAAGATGAGTAAGTTAGGCCCATTTAAGTGAAGGAACTTCATGGACTTTGCACTGATCCCCGCCAGAGAACACGGGAACCAATTTAGCCTTGATTTTGGCCTTATTTGACAATTCTTGTGACACCTGAAATTGTAGGTCTCTTCCTTATCTTTCTAGGGATAGCAAGATCACCAAAATCCGATATCTGTAGCTCTAATTATGCTCTGCACAAGGCAACAAGATCAGGATGTGTCAAAAATCCAAAAATTAACAATGTTTGGCAATTAAGCCCAATTAAGCCCAATAATGTAAAAGCAAAAACAATTATTGTAAAAGTTGTCTAATTTCCGTGTTTCTTTGACTTGTGCGGCAGTAAACTACTATTTATCCATATGAATCCTGACCTAACCCTAACCAAATTAAAGGCCTCTGAATAATCTTTCCAACAAGGTATCATATGCCTTAATTGGGCTTAAGATGAGTAAGTTAGGCCCATTTAAGTGAAGGAACTTCATGGACCGTGCACTGATCCCCGCCCCGAGAACTCGGAAACCAATTTAGCCTTGATTTTGGCCTAATTTGACAATTCTTGTGAAACCTGAAAATGTAGGTCTCTTCCTTATCTTTCTAGGGACAGCAAGATTACCAAAGTCCGATATCTGTAGTTCTAGTTTTGCTCTGCACAAGGGAACAAGGTCAAGATGAGTGAAAAATCTGAAAATTAACAATGTTTGGCAATTAAGCCCAATAATACAAAAGCAAAAAACGATGATTGTAATAGTTGTCTAATTTCCGTCTCTCTGTGCCTTTTACGGCTGTAAACTGCTATTTGTTCTTATTAATCCTGACCTAACCCTAGACCAAATTAAGGGCCTCTGAATAAGCTTTCCAACAAGGTATCATATGCCTTAATTGAGCTTAAGATGAGTATGTTAGGCCCATTTAAGTGAAGGAACTTCATGGGCGCGCACTGATCCCCGTCCAAGATCTCGGGACCCAATTTACCCTTGATTTGGGCCTAATTTGACAATTCTGCTGAAACCTGAAATTGTTGGTCTCTTCCTTATCTTTCTAGGGACAGCAAGATCACCAAAATCCGATATCTGTAGCTCAGGTTATGCTCTACGCAAGGCAACAAGGTCAGGATGAGTTAACAATCCGAAAATTAACAGTGTTTCGCAATTAAGCCCAATTTAGCCCAATAATGTAAAAACAAAAACAATGATTGTAAAAGTTGTTTAATTTCCGTCTCTCTCTGGCTTCTGCTGCTGTAAATTGCTATTTATGGTTATTAATCCTGACCTAACCCTAGACCAAATTAAGGGCCTCTGAATAAGCTTTCCAACAAGGTATCATATGCCTTAATTGGGCTTAAGATGAGTAAGTTAGGCCCATTTAAGTGAAGGAACTTCATGGACTGTGCACTGATCCCCGCCAGAGAACACGGGAACCAATTTAGCCTTGATTTGGGCCTAATTTGACAAATCTTGTGACACCTAAAATTGTAGGTCTCTTCCTTATCTTTCTAGGGATAGCAAGATCACGAAAATCCGATATCTGTAGCTCTAGTTATGCTATGCACAAGGAAACAAGATCAGGATGTGTCAAAAATCCAAAAATTAACAATGTTTGGCAATTAAGCCCAATTAAGCACAACAATGTAAAAGCAAAAACAATTATTGTAAAATTTGTCTAATTTTCGTCTCTCTATGGCTTGTGCGGCAGTAAACTGCTATTTATGCTTATGAATCCTGACCTAACCCTAGACCAAATTAAGGGCCTCTGAATAAGCTTTCCAACAAGGTATCATATGCCTTAATTGGGATAAAGATGAGTAAGTTAGGCCCATTTAAGTGAAGGAACTTCATGGACAGTGCACTGATCCCCGCCCCGAGAACTCGATACCCAATTTAGCCTTGATTTTGTCCTAATTTGACCATTATTGTGCAACCTGAAATTGCAGGTCTCCTCCTTATCTTTCTAGGGACAGCAAGATTACCAAAATCCGATATCTGTAGTTCTAGTTTTGCTCTGCACAAGGGAACAAGGTCAAGATGAGTGAAAAATCTGAAAATTAACAATGTTTGGCAATTAAGCCGAATAATGTAAAAGCAAAAAAGATGATTGTAATAGTTGTCTAATTTTCGTCTCTCTGTTCATTTTGCGGTTGTATATTGCTTTTTATTCTTATTAATCCTGACCTTACCCTAGACCAAATCAAGGGCATCTGAATATGCTTTCCAACAAGGTATCACATGCCTTAATTGAGCTTAAGATGAGTATGTTAGGTCCATTTAAGTGAAGGAACTTCATGGGCGCGCATTGATCCTCGTCCAAGAACTCGGGACCCAATTTAGCCTTGATTTTGGCCTAATTTGACAATTCCACTGAAACCTGAAATTGTTGGTCTCTTCCTTATCTTTCTAGGGACAGCAAGATCACCAAAATCCGATATCTGTAGCTCATGTTATGCTCTATGCAAGGCAACAAGGTCAGGATGAGTTAACAATCCGAAAATTAACAGTGTTTCGCAATTAAGCCCAATTTAGCCCAATAATGTAAAAACAAAAACAATGATTGTAAAAGTTGTTTAATTTCCGTCTCTCTCTGGCTTCTGCTGCTGTAAATTGTTATTTATGGTTATTAATCCTGACCTAACCCTAGACCAAATTAAGGGCCTCTGAATAAGCTTTCCAACAAGGTATCATATGCCTTAATTGGGCTTAAGATGAGTAAGTTAGGCCCATTTAAGTGAAGGAACTTCATGGACTGTGCACTGATCCCCGCCAGAGAACACGGGAACCAATTTAACCTTGATTTGGGCCTAATTTGACAAATCTTGTGACACCTGAAGTTGTAGGTCTCTTCCTTATCTTTCTAGGGATAGCAAGATCACGAAAATCCGATATCTGTAGCTCTAGTTATGCTCTGCACAAGGCAACAAGATCAGGATGTGTCAAAAATCCAAAAATTAACAATGTTTGGCAATTAAGCCCAATTAAGCACAACAATGTAAAAGCAAAAACAATTATTGTAAAATTTGTCTAATTTCCGTCTCTCTATGGCTAGTGCGGCAGTAAACTGCTATTTATGCTTATGAATCCTGACCTAACCCTAGACCAAATTAAGGGCCTCTGAATAAGCTTTCCAACAAGGTATCATATGCCTTAATTGGGATAAAGATGAGTAAGTTAGGCCCATTTAAGTGAAGGAACTTCATGGACCGTGCACTGATCCCTGCCCCGAGAACTCGGTACCCAATTTAGCCTTGATTTTGTCCTAATTTGACCATTCTTGTGAAACCTGAAATTGCAGGTCTCCTCCTTATCTTTCTAGGGACAGCAAGATTACCAAAATCCGATATCTGTAGTTCTAGTTTTGCTCTGCACAAGGGAACAAGGTGAAGATGAGTGAAAAATCTGAAAATTAACAATGTTTGGCAATTAAGCCGAATAATGTAAAAGCAAAAACGATGATTGTAATAGTTGTCTAATTTTCGTCTCTCTGTTCCTTTTGCGGTTGTAAATTGCTATTTATTCTTATTAATCCTGACCTAACCCTAGACCAAATCAAGGGCCTCCGAATAAGCTTTCCAACAAGGTATCACATGACTTAATTGAGCTTAAGATGAGTATGTTAGGCCCATTTAAGTGAAGGAACTTCATGGGCGTGCATTGATCCCCGTCCAAGAACTCGGGACCCAATTTAGCCTTGATTTTGGCCTAATTTGACAATTCTACTGACACCTGAAATTGTTGGTCTCTTCCTTATCTTTCTAGGGACAGCAAGATCACCAAAATCCGATATCTGTAGCTTAGGTTATGCTCTACGCAAGGCAACAAGGTCAGGATGAGTTAACAATCCGAAAATTAACCGTGTTTCGCAATTAAGCCCAATTTAGCCCAATAATGTAAAAACAAAAACAATGATTGCAAAAGTTGTTTAATTTCCGTCTCTCTCTGGCTTCTGCTGCTGTAAATTTCTATTTATGGTTATTAATCCTGACCTAACCCTAGACCAAATTAAGGGCCTCTGAATAAGCTTTCCAACAAGGTATCATATGCCTTAATTGGGCTTAAGATGAGTAAGTTAGGCCCATTTAAGTGAAGGAACTTCATGGACTGTGCACTGATCCCCGCCAGAGAACACGGGAACCAATTTAGCCTTGATTTGGGCATAATTTGACAAATCTTGTGACACCTGAAATTGTAGGTCTCTTCCTTATCTTTCTAGGGATAGCAAGATCACGAAAATCCGATATCTGTAGCTCTAGTTATGCTCTGCACAAGGCAACAAGATCAGGATGTGTCAAAAATCCAAAAATTAACAATGTTTGGCAATTAAGCCCAATTAAGCACAACAATGTAAAAGCAAAAACAATTATTGTAAAATTTGTCTAATTTCCGTCTCTCTATGGCTTGTGCGGCAGTAAACTGCTATTTATGCTTATGAATCCTGACCTAACCCTAGACCAAATTAAGGGCCTCTGAATAAGCTTTCCAATAAGGAATCATATGCCTTAATTGGGATAAAGATGAGTAAGTTAGGCCCATTTAAGTGAAGGAACATCATGGACTGCGCACTGATCCCTGCCCCGAGAACTCGGGACCCAATTTAGCCTTGATTTTGGCCTAATTTGACAATTCTTGTGACACCTAAAAATGTAGGTCTCTTCCTTATCTTTCTAGGGACAACAAGATCACCAATATCCGATATCTGTAGATCTAGTTATGCTCTGCGCAAGGCAACAAGGTCAGGATGAGTGAAAAATCCGAAAATTAACAATGTTTGGCAATTAAGCTCAGTTAAGCCCAATAATGTAAAACTTGTCTAATTTTCGTCTCTCTCTGCCTTTTGCGGTTTTAAATTGCTATTTATGCTTATTAATCTTGACCTTACCCTAGATCAAATTAAGGGCCTCCGAATAAGCTTTCCAACTAGGTTTCATATGCCTTAATTGGGCATAAGATGAGTAAGTTAGGCCCATTTAAGTGAAGGAACTTCATGGGCGCGCATTGATCCTCGTCCAAGAATACGGGAACCAATTTGGCCTTGATTTTGGCCTAATTATACAATTCTTGTGACACCTGAAATTGTAGGTCTCTTCCTTATCTTTCTAGGGATAGCAAGATCACCAAAATCCGATATTTGTAGCTCTAGTTATGCTCTGCGCAAGGCAACATGATCAGGATGTGTCAAAAATCCAAAAATTAACAATGTTGGGCAATAAAGCCCAATTTAGCACAATAATGTAAAAACAAAAACAATGATTGTAACAGTTATCTAATTTCCGTCTCTCTCTGGCTTCTGCGGCTGTAAATGCCTATTTATGCTTATTAATCCTGACCTAACCCTAGACCAAATTAAGGGCCTCGGAATAAGCTTTCCAATAACTATCATATGTCTTAATTGGGCTTAAGATGAGTAAGTTAGGCCCATTTACGTGAAGGAACGTCATGGACTGCACACTGATCCGCGCCAGAGAACTCGGGACCCAATTTAGTCTTGATTTTGGCCTAATTTGACAATTCTTGTAAAACCTGAAATTGTAGGTCTCTTCCTTACCTTTCTAGTGACAACAAGATCACCAAAATCCGATATCTGTACCTCTAGTTATGCTCTGTACAAGGCAACAATATCAGGATGAGTGAAAAATCCGAAAATTAACAACGTTTGGCAATTAAGCCCAATTAAACCCAATAATATAAAAGTTGTCTAATTTATGTGTCTCTCTGTCTTGTGCTGCAGTAAACTGCTATTTATGCTTATTAATCCTGACCTTAGCCTAGACCAAATTAAGGGCCTCTGAATAAGCTTTCCAATAAGGTATCATATGTCTTAATTGGGCTTAAGATGAGTAAGTTAGGCCCATTTACGTGATGGAACATCATGGACTGCGCACAGATCCGCGCCAGAGAACTCGGGACCCAATTTAGCCTTGATTTTGGCCTAATTTGACAATTCTTGCGAAACCTGAACTTGTAGGTCTCTTCCTTATCTTACTAGGGACAACAAGATCACCAAAATCCGATATTTGTAGCTCTAGTTATGCTCTGCGCAATGTAACAAGGTCAGGATGAGTCAAAAATCCGAAAATTAACAATGTTTGGCAATTAAGCGCAATAATGTAAAAGCAAAAACAATGATTGTAAAAGTTATCTAATTTCCGTCTCTCTATGGTTTGTGCGGCGGTAAACTGCTATTTATGTTTATTAATCATCACCTAACCCAAGACGAAACTAAGGGCCTCTGAATAAGCTTACCAACAAGGTATCATATGCCTTAATTGGACTTAAGATGAGTAAGTTATGCCCATTTAAGAGAAGCAACATCATGGATCGTGTTCATCGATCCCGCGCCAGAGAACTCAGCACCCAATTTAGCCTTGATTTTGGCCTAAATTGACAATTCTTGTGAAACCTGAAATTGTAGGTGTCTTCCTTATCTTTCTAGGGACAGCAAGATCACCAAAATCCGATATCTGGAGATCTAGTTATGCTCTGCGCAAGGAAACAAGGTCAGGATGAGTGAAAAATCCGAAAATTAACAATGTTTGACAATTAAGCCCAATTATGCCCAATAATGTAAAAGTAGTCTAATTTCCGTCTCTCTCTGGCTTGTGCCGCAGTAAACTGCTATTGATGCATATGAATCCTGACCTAACCCCATACCAAATTAAGGGCCTCTGAATAAGCTTTCCAACAAGGTTTCATATGTCTTAATCGGGCTTAAGATGACTAAGTTAGGCCCATTTAAGTGAAGGAACATCATGGACTGTGCACTGATCCCTGCCCCTAGAACTCGGGACCCAATTTAGCCTTGATTTTGGTCTAATTTGACAATTCTTGTGAATCCTGAAAATGAAGGTCTCTTCCTTATCTTTCTAGGGACAGCAAGATCACCAATATCCGGTATCTGTAGTTCTAGTTATGCTCTGCGCAAGGCAACAAGGTCAGGATGAGTGAAAAATCCGAAAATTAACAATGTTTGGCAATTAAGCCCAGTTAAGCCCAATAATGTAAAACTTATCTAATTTTCGTCTCTCTCTGGCTTGTGCCGCTGTAAACTACTATTTATGCTTATTAATCCTGACCTTACCCTAGATCAAATTAAGGGCCTCTGAATATGCTTTCCAACAAGGTTTCATATGCCTTAATTGGGCTTAAGATGAGTAAGTTAGGCCCATTTAAGTGAAAGAACTTCATGGACTGCGCACTGATCCCCGCCAGTGAATACGGGAACCAATTTCATCTTGATTTTGGCCTAATTTTACAATTCTTGTGACACCTGAAATTGTAGGTCTCTTCCTTATCTTTCTAGGGATATCAAGATCACCAAAATCCGATATCTGTAGCTCTAGTTATGCTCTGCGCAAGGCAACAAGATCAGGATGTGTCAAAGATCCAAAAATTAACAATGTTGGGCAATAAAGCCCAATTTAGCACAATAATGTAAAAACAAAAACAATGATTGTAACAGTTATCTAATTTCCGTCTCTCTCTGGCTTCTGCGGCTTTAAATGACTATTTATGCTTATTAATCCTGACCTAACCCTAGACCAAATTAAGGGCATCTGAATAAGCTTTCCAATAGCTATCATATGTCTTAATTGGGCTTAAGATGAGTAAGTTAGGCCCTTTTACGTGAAGGAACATCATGGACTGCACACTGATCCGCGCCAGAGAACTCGGGACCCAATTTAGTCTTGATTTAGGCCTAATTTGACAATTCTTGTAATACCTGAAATTGTAGGTCTCTTCCTTATCTTTCTAGTGACAACAAGATCACCAAAATCCGATATATGTACCTCTAGTTATGCTCTGCGCAAGGCAACAATATCAGGATGAGTGAAAAATCCGAAAATTTACAAAGTTTGGCAATTAAGCCCAATTAAACCCAATAATATAAAAGTTGTCTAATTTATGTGTCTCTCTGGCTTGTGCTGCAGTAAACTGCTATTTATGCTTATTAATCCGGACCTAACCCTATACCAAACTAAGGTCCTCTGAATAAGCTTTCCAATAAGGTATCATATGTCTTAATTGGGCTTAAGATGAGTAAGTTAGGCCCATTTACGTGATGGAACATCATGGACTGCGCACTAATCCGTGCCAGAGAACTCGGGACCCAATTTAGCCTTGATTTTGGCCTAATTTGACAATTCTTTCGAAACCTGAACTTGTAGGTCTCTTCCTTATCTTACTAGGGACAACAAGATCACCAAAATCCGATATTTGTAGCTCTAGTTATGCTCAGCGCAATGCAACAAGGTCAGGATGAGTCAAAAATACGAAAATTAACAATGTTTGGCAATTAAGCGCAATAATGTAAAAGCAAAAACAATGATTGTAAAAGTTATCTAATTTCCGTCTCTCTATGGTTTGTGCGGCGGTAAACTGCTATTTATGTTTATTAATCATCACCGAACGCAAGACAAAACTAAGGGCCTCTGAATAAGCTTTCCAACAAGGTGTCATATGCCTTAATTGGACTTAAGATGAGTAAGTTATGCCCATTTAAGTGAAGCAACATCAACGACTGTGTGCTGATCTGCGCCGGAGAACTCAGGACCCAATTTAGCCTTGATTTTGGCCTAAATTGACAATTCTTGTGAAACCTGAAATTGTAGGTGTCTTCCTTATCTTTCTAGGGACAGCAAGATCACCAAAATCCGATATCTGGAGCTCAAGTTATGCTCTGCGCAAGGAAACATGGTCAGGATGGGTGAAAAATCCGAAAATTAACAATGTTTGACAATTAAGCCCAATAATGTAAAAGTAGTCTAATTTCCGTCTCTCTCTGACTTGTGCCGCAGTAAACTGCTATTTATGCATATGAATCCTGACCTAACCCCATACCAAATTAAGGGCCTCTGAATAAGCTTTCCAACAAGGTTTCATATGTCTTAATTGGGCTTAAGATGACTAAGTTAGGCCCATTTAAGTGAAGGAACATCATGGACTGTGCACTGATCCCTGCCCCTAGAACTCGGGACCCAATTTAGCCTTGATTTTGGCCTAATTTGACAATTCTTGTGAAACCTAAAAATGTAGGTGTCTTCCTTATCTTTCTAGGGACAGCAAGATCAACAATATCCGATATCTGTAGATCTAGTTATGCTCTGTGCAAGGCAACAAGGTCAAGATGAGTGAAAAATCCGAAAATTAACAATGTTTGGCAATTAAGCCCAATAATGTAAAACTTGTCTAATTTTCGTCTCTATCTGGCTTGTGCCGCTGTAAACTGCTATTTATGCTTATTAATCCTGACCTTACCCTAGATCAAATTAAGGGCCTCTGAATAAGCTTTCCAACAAGGTATCATATGCCTTAATTGGGCTTAAGATGAGTAAGTTAGGCCCATTTAAGTGAAGGAACTTCATGGACTGGGCACTGATCCCTGCCAGAGAACACGGGAACCAATTTGACCTTGATTTTGGCCTAATTTTACAATCCTTGTGACACCGGAAATTGTAGGTCTCTTCCATATCTTTCTAGGGATTGGAAGATCACCAAAATCCGATATCTGTAGCTCTAGTTATGCTCTACGCAAGGCAACAAGATTAGGATGTGTCAAAAATCCAAAAATTAACAATGTTGGGCAATAAAGCCCAATTTAGCACAATAATGTAAAAACAAAAACAATGGTTGTAAAAGTTATCTAAATTCCGTCTCTCTCTGGCTTCTGCGGCTGTAAATGACTATTTATGCTTATTAATCCTGACCTAACCCTAGACCAAATTAAGGGCCTCTGAATAAGCTTTCCAATAACTATCATATGTCTTAATTGGGCTTAAGATGAGTAAGTTAGGCCCATTTACGTGAAGGAACATCATGGACTGCACACTGATCCGCGCCAGAGAACTCGGGACCCAATTTAGCTTTGATTTTGGCCTAATTTGACAATTCTTGACCTGAAATTGTAGGTCTCTTCCTTATCTTTCTAGTGACAACAAGATCACAAAAAGCCGATATCTGTACCTCAAGTTATGCTCTGCGCAAGGCAACAATATAAGGATGAGTGAAAAATCCGAAAATTAACAACGTTTGGAAATTAAGCCCAATTAAACCCAATAATATAAAAGTTGTCTAATTTATGTGTCTCTCTGGCTTGTGCTGCAGTAAACTTCTATTTATGCTTATTAATCCTGACCTAACCCTAGACCAAATTAAGGGCCTCTGAATAAGCTTTCCAATAAGGTGTCATATGTCTTAATTGGGCTTAAGATGAGTAAGTTAGGCCCATTTATGTGATGGAACATCATGGACTGCGCATTGATCCGCGCCAGAGAACTCGGGACCCAATTTAGCCTTGATTTTGGCCTAATTTGATAATTCTTGTGAAACCTGAACTTGTAGGTCTCTTCCTTATCTTTCTAGGGACAACAAAATCCGATATCTGTAGCTCTAGTTATGCTCTGCGCAATGCTACAAGGTCAGGATGAGTCAAAAATTCGAAAATTAACAATGTTTTGCAATTAAGCCCAATTAAGCGCAATAATGTAAAAGCAAAAACAATGATTGTAAAAGTTATCTAATTTACGTCTCTCTCTGGCTTCTGCGGCTGTAAATGACTATTTATGCTTATTAATCCTGACCTAACCCTAGACCAAATTAAGGGCCTCTGAATAAGCTTTCCAATAACTATCATATGTCTTAATTGGGCTTAAGATGAGTAAGTTAGGCCCATTTACGTGAAGGAACATCATGGACTGCACAGTGATCCGCGCCAGAGAACTTGGGACCCAATTTAGCCTTTATTTTGGCCTAATTTGACATTTCTTGTGAAACCTGAAATTGTAGGTCTCTTCCTTATCTTTCTAGTGACAACAAGATCACCAAAATCCGATATCTGTACCTCTAGTTATGCTCTGCGCAAGGCAACAATATCAGGATAAGTGAAAAATCCGAAAATTAACAACGTTTGGCAATTAAGCCCAATTAAACCCAATAATATAAAAGTTGTCTAATTTATGTGTCTCTCTGGCTTGTGCTGTCGTAAACTGCTATTTATGCTTATTAATCCTGACATTACCCTAGACCAAATTAAGGGCATCTGAATAAGCTTTCCAACAAGGTATCATATGCCTTAATTGGGCTTAAGTTGACTTAGGCCCATTTAAGTGAAGGAACTTCATGGACTGCGCACTGACCCCCGCCCGAGAACACGGGAACCAATTTAGCATTGATTTTGGCCTAATTGGACAATTCTTGTGAAATCTGAAATTGTAGGTCTCTTCCTTATCGTACTAAGGACAACAAGATCACCAAAATCCGATATCTGTAGCTCTAGTTATGCTCTGCGCATGGCAACAAGGTCAGGATGAGTCAAAAATCCGAAAATTAACGATGTTTGGCAATTAAGTCCAATAATGTAAAAGCAAAAACAACGATTGTAAAAGTTGTCTAATTTTGGTCTCCCTCTGGATTATGTGACTGTAAACTACTATTTATGCTTATTAATCCTGACCTGACCCTAGACCAAATTAAGTGCCTCTGAATAAGCTTTCCAACAAGGTATCATATGCTTTAATTTGGCTTAAGATGAGTAAGTTAGGCCCTTGTAAGTGAAGGAACATCATGGACTGTGCACTGATCTGCGCCAGAGAACTCGGGACCCAATTTAGCCTTGATTTTGGCCTAATTTGACAATTCTTGTACCACCTGAAATTGTAGGTCTCTTCCTTATCTTTCTAGGGACAGCAAGATCACCAAAATCCGATGCTTGTAGCCCAATTAAGCCCAATAATGTAAAAGCAAAAACAATGATTGTAAAAATTGTCTAATTTTCGTCTCTCTTTGACTTGTGAGACCGTAAACTGCTATTTATGCTTATTTATCCTGACCTAACCCTATACCATATTAAGGGCCTCTGAATAAGCTTTCACACAAGGTATCATATGTCTTAATTGGGCTTAAAATGAGAAAGTTAAGCCCATTTAAGTGAAGGAACATCATGGACTGCGCACTAATCCGTGGCAGAGAACTCGGGACCCAATTTAGCCTTGATTTTGGCCTTAATTGACAATTCTAGTGAAACCTGAAATTGAAGGTGTCTTCCTTTTCTTTCTAGGGACAACAAGATCACCAAAATCCGATATCTGTTGCTCTAGTTATGCTCTGTGCAAGGCAACAAGGTCAGGATGAGTCAAAAATCCGGAAATTCACAATGTTTGACAATTAAGCCCAATTAAGCCCAATAATGTAAAAGTAAAAACAATTATTGTAAAAGTTGTCTAATTTCCGTCTCTCTTTGGCCTCTGCGGCTGTAAACTTCTATTTGTGGTTATTAATCATGACCCGACCTTAGACCAAATTAAGGGCCTCTGAATAAGCTTTCCATCAAGGTATCATTTGCCTTAATTGGCCTTAAGATGAGTAAGTTAGGCCCATTTAAGTGAAGGAACTTCATGGACTGCGCACTGATCCCCGTCCGAGAACTCGGGACCCAATTTAGCCTTGATTTTGGCCTAATTAATAAATTCTTGTGATACCTGAAATTGTAGGTCTCTTCCTTATCTTTCTAGGGACAGCTAGATCACCAAAATCCGATATCTGTAGCCCTATTTATGCTCTGTGCAAGGCAACTAGGTCAGGATGACTGAGAAATCCGAAAATTAACAATGTTTGGCAATTAAGCCCAATAATGTAAAAGCTAAAACAATTATTGTAAAAGTTGTCGAATTTCTGTCTCTCTCTGGCTTGTGCGACTGTAAACTGGTATTTATGCTTATTAATCCTGACCTAACCCTAGACCAAATTAAGGGCCTCTGAATAAACTTTCCAACAAGGTATCATATGCCTTATTTGGGCTTAAGATGAGTAAGTTAGGCCCATTTAAGTGAAGGAACATCATGGACTGTGTACTGATCCGCGCCAGAGAACTCGGGTCCCAATATAGACTTTATTTTTGCCTAAATTGACAACTCCTGTGAAACCTGAAATTGTACGTGTCTTCCTTATCTTTCTAGGGACAGCAAGATCACCAAAATCCTATATCTGTAGCTCCAGTTATGCTCTGCGCAAGGCAACAAGGTCAGAATGAGTGAAAAATCTGAAAATTAACAATGTTTGGCAATTAAGCCCAATAATGTAAAAGTTGTCTAATTTCCGTCTCTCTCTGGCTTGTGCCGCTT
>JAUPTC010000011.1:8429718-8452626 GCA_030762895.1 Sophora flavescens | reverse complement strand
TGTCAAATTTGTCTAATTTTCGTCTCTCTATGGCTTGTGCGGCAGTAAACTGCTATTTATGCTTATGAATCCTGACCTAACCCTAGACCAAATTAAGGGCCTCTGAATAAGCTTTCAAACAAGGTATCATATGCCTTAATTGGGATAAAGATGAGTAAGTTAGCATTTAAGTGAAGGAACTTCATGGACCGTGCACTGATCCCCGCCCCGAGAACTCGGTACCCAATTTAGCCTTGATTTTGTCCTAATTTGACCATTCTTGTGAAACCTGAAATTGCAGGTCTCCTCCTTATCTTTCTAGGGACAGCAAGATTACCAAAATCCGATATCTGTAGTTCTAGTTTTGCTCTGCACAAGGGAACAAGGTCAAGATGAGTGAAAAATCTGAAAATTAACAATGTTTGGCAATTAAGCCGAATAATGTAAAAGCAAAAATGATGATTGTAATAGTTGTCTAATTTTCATCTCTCTGTTCCTTTTGCGGTTCTAAATTGCTATTTATTCTTATTAATCCTGACCTAACCCTAGACCAAATCAAGGGCCTCTGAATAAGCTTTCCAACAAGGTATCACTTGCCTTAATTGAGCTTAAGATGAGTATGTTAGGCCCATTTAAGTGAAGGAACTTCATGGGCACGCATTGATCCCCGTCCAAGAACTCGGGACCCAATTTAGCCTTGATTTTGGCCTAATTTGACAATTCTACTGAAACCTGAAATTGTTGGTCTCTTCCTTATCTTTCTAGGGACAGCAAGATCACCAAAATCCGATATCTGTAGCTCAGGTTATGCTCTACGCAAGGCAACAAGGTCAGGATGAGTTAACAATCCGAAAATTAACAGTGTTTGGCAATTAAGCCCAATAATGTAAAAACAAAAACAATGATTGTAAAAGTTGTATAATTTCCGTCTCTCTCTGGCTTCTGCTGCTGTAAATTGCTATTTATGGTTATTAATCCTGACCTAACCCTAGACAAAATTAAGGGCCTCTGAATAAGCTTTCCAACAAGGTATCATATGCCTTAATTGGGCTTAAGATGAGTAAGTTAGGCCCATTTAAGTGAAGGAACTTCATGGACTTTGCACTGATCCCTGCCAGAGAACACGGGAACCAATTTAGCCTTGATTTTGGCCTTATTTGACAATTCTTGTGACACCTGAAATTGTAGGTCTCTTCCTTATCTTTCTAGGGATAGCAAGATCACCAAAATCCGATATCTGTAGCTCTAATTATGCTCTGCACAAGGCAACAAGATCAGGATGTGTCAAAAATCCAAAAATTAACAATGTTTGGCAATTAAGCCCAATTAAGCCCAATAATGTAAAAGCAAAAACAATTATTGTAAATGTTGTCTAATTTCCGTGTTTCTTTGACTTGTGCGGCAGTAAACTGCTATTTATGCATATGAATCCTGACCTAACCCTAACCAAATTAAAGGCCTCTGAATAATCTTTCCAACAAGGTATCATATGCCTTAATTGGGCTTAAGATGAGTAAGTTAGGCCCATTTAAGTGAAGGAACTTCATGGACCGTGCACTGATCCCCGCCCCGAGAACTCGGAAACCAATTTAGCCTTGATTTTGGCCTAATTTGACAATTCTTGTGAAACCTGAAAATGTAGGTCTCTTCCTTATCTTTCTAGGGACAGCAAGATTACCAAAGTCCGATATCTGTAGTTCTAGTTTTGCTCTGCACAAGGGAACAAGGTCAAGATGAGTGAAAAATCTGAAAATTAACATTGTTTGGCAATTAAGCCCAATAATATAAAAGCAAAAACGATGATTGTAATAGTTGTCTAATTTCCGTCTCTCTGTGCCTTTTACGGCTGTAAACTGCTATTTGTTCTTATTAATCCTGACCTAACCCTAGACCAAATTAAGGGCCTCTGAGTAAGCTTTCCAACAAGGTATCATATGCCTTAATTGAGCTTAAGATGAGTATGTTAGGCCCATTTAAGTGAAGGAACTTCGTGGGCGCGCACTGATCCCGGTCCAAGAACTCGGGACCCAATTTACCCTTGATTTTGGCCTAATTTGACAATTCTACTGAAACCTGAAATTGTTGGTCTCTTCCTTATCTTTCTAGGGACAGCAAGATCACCAAAATCCGATATCTGTAGCTCTGGTTATGCTCTACGCAAGGCAACAAGGTCAGGATGAGTTAACAATCCAAAAATTAACAGTGTTTCGCAATTAAGCCCAATTTAGCCCAATAATGTAAAAACAAAAACAATGATTATAAAAGTTGTTTAATTTCCGTCTCTCTCTGGCTTCTGCTGCTGTAAATTGCTATTTATGGTTATTAATCCTGACCTAACCCTAGACCAAATTAAGGGCCTCTGAATAAGCTTTCCAACAAGGTATCATATGCCTTAATTGGGCTTAAGATGAGTAAGTTAGGCCCATTTAAGTGAAGGAACTTCATGGACTGTGCACTGATCCCCGCCAGAGAACACGGGAACCAATTTAGCCTTGATTTGGGCCTAATTTGACAAATCTTGTGACACCTGAAATTGTAGGTCTCTTCCTTATCTTTCTAGGGATTGCAAGATCACGAAAATCCGATATCTGTAGCTCTAGTTATGCTCTGCACAAGGCAACAAGATCAGGATGTGTCAAAAATCCAAAAATTAACAATGTTTGGCAATTAAGCCCAATTAAGCACAACAATGTAAAAGCAAAAACAATTATTGTCAAATTTGTCTAATTTCCGTCTCTCTATGGCTTGTGCGGCAGTAAACTGCTATTTATGCTTATGAATCCTGACCTAACCCTAGACCAAATTAAGGGCCTCTGAATAAGCTTTCCAACAAGGTATCATATGCCTTAATTGGGATAAAGATGAGTAAGTTAGCATTTAAGTGAAGGAACTTCATGGACCGTGCACTGATCCCCGCCCCGAGAACTCGGTACCCAATTTAGCCTTGATTTTGTCCTAATTTGACCATTCTTGTGAAACCTGAAATTGCAGGTCTCCTCCTTATCTTTCTAGGGACAGCAAGATTACCAAAATCCGATATCTGTAGTTCTAGTTTTGCTCTGCACAAGGGAACAAGGTCAAGATGAGTGAAAAATCTGAAAATTAACAATGTTTGGCAATTAAGCCGAATAATGTAAAAGCAAAAACGATGATTGTAATAGTTGTCTAATTTTCGTCTCTCTGTTCCTTTTGTGGTTGTAAATTGCTATTTATTCTTATTAATCCTGACCTTACCCTAGACCAAATCAAGGGCCTCTGAATAAGCTTTCCAACAAGGTATCACATGCCTTAATTGAGCTTAAGATGAGTATGTTAGGCCCATTTAAGTGAAGGAACTTCATGGGCGCGCATTGATCCCCGTCCAAGAACTCGGGACCCAATTTAGCCTTGATTTTGGCCTAATTTGACAATTCTACTGACACCTGAAATTGTTGGTCTCTTCCTTATCTTTCTAGGGACAGCAAGATCACCAAAATCCGATATCTGTAGCTCTGGTTATGCTCTACGCAAGGCAACAAGGTCAGGATGAGTTAACAATCCGAAAATTAACAGTGTTTCGCAATTCAGCCCAATTTAGCCCAATAATGTAAAAACAAAAACAATGATTAAAAAAGTTGTTTAATTTCCGTCTCTTTCTGGCTTCTGCTGCTGTACTTTGCTATTTACGGTTATTAATCCTGACCTAACCCTAGACCAAATTAAGGGCCTCTGAATAAGCTTTCCAACAAGGTATCATATGCCTTAATTGGGCTTAAGATGAGTAAGTTAGGCCCATTTAAGTGAAGGAACTTCATGGACTGTGCCCTGATCCCCGCCAGAGAACACGGGAACCAATTTAGCCTTGATTTGGGCCTAATTTGACAAATCTTGTGACACCTGAAATTGTAGGTCTCTTCCTTATCTTTCTAGGGATAGCAAGATCACGAAAATCCGATATCTGTAGCTCTAGTTATGCTCTGCACAAGGCAACAAGATCAGGATGTGTCAAAAATCCAAAAATTAACAATGTTTGGCAATTAAGCCCAATTAAGCACAACAATGTAAAAGCAAAAACAATTATTGTCAAATTTATCTAATTTCCGTCTCTCTATGGCTTGTGCGGCAGTAAACTGCTATTTATGCTTATGAATCCTGACCTAACCCTAGACCAAATTAAGGGCCTCTGAATAAGCTTTCCAACAAGGTATCATATGCCTTAATTGGGATAAAGATGAGTAAGTTAGGCCCATTTAAGTGAAGGAACTTCATGGACCGTGCACTGATCCCCGCCCCGAGAACTCGGTACCCAATTTAGCCTTGATTTTGTCCTAATTTGACCATTCTTACGAAACCTGAAATTGCAGGTCTCCTCCTTATCTTTCTAGGGACAGCAAGATTACCAAAATCCGATATCTGTAGTTCTAGTTTTGCTCTGCACAAGGGAACAAGGTCAAGATGAGTGAAAAATCTGAAAATTAACAATGTTTGGCAATTAAGCCGAATAATATAAAAGCAAAAAGGATGATTGTAATAGTTGTCTAATTTTCGTCTCTCTGTTCCTTTTGCGGTTGTAAATTGCTATTTATTCTTATTAATCCTGACCTAACCCTAGACCAAATCAAGGGCCTCTGAATAAGCTTTCCAACAAGGTATCACATGCCTTAATTGAGCTTAAGATGAGTATGTTAGGCCCATTTAAGTGAAGGAACTTCATGGGCGCGCATTGATCCCCGTCCAAAAATTCGGGACCCAATTTAGCCTTGATTTTGGCCTA
The DNA here is from genome assembly GCA_030762895.1 of Sophora flavescens. Lineage (NCBI taxonomy): Eukaryota > Viridiplantae > Streptophyta > Magnoliopsida > Fabales > Fabaceae > Sophora > Sophora flavescens. Next base: position 8,447,894 of record JAUPTC010000011.1, on the reverse strand, counting down.
ATTTGACCATTCTACTGAAACCTGAAATTGTTGGTCTCTTCCTTATCTTTTTAGGGACAGCAAGATCACCAAAATCCGATATCTGTAGCTCAGGTTATGCTCTACGCAAGGCAACAAGGTCATGATGAGTTAACAATCCGAAAATTAACAGTGTTTCGCAATTAAGCCCAATTTAGCCCAATAATGTAAAAACAAAAACAATGATTGTAAAAGTTTTTTAATTTCCGTCTCTCTCTGACTTCTGCTGCTGTAAATTGCTATTTATGGTTATTAATCCTGACCTAACCCTAGACCAAATTAAGGGCCTCTGAATAAGCTTTCCAACAAGGTATCATATGCCTTAATTGGGCTTAAGATGAGTAAGTTAGGCCCATTTAAGTGAAGGAACTTCATGGACTGTGCACTGATCCCCGCCAGAGAACACGGGAACCAATTTAGCCTTGATTTGGGCCTAATTTGACAAATCTTGTGACACCTGAAATTGTAGGTCTCTTCCTTATCTTTCTAGGGATAGCAAGATCACGAAAATCCGATATCTGTAGCTCTAGTTATGCTCTGCACAAGGCAACAAGATCAGGATGTGTCAAAAATCCAAAAATTAACAATGTTTGGCAATTAATCCCAATTAAGCACAAAAATGTAAAAGCAAAAACAATTATTGTAAAATTTGTCTAATTTCTATGTCTCTATGGCTTGTGCGGCAGTAAACTGCTATTTATGCTTATGAATCCTGACCTAACCCAAGACCAAATTAAGGGCCTCTGAATAAGCTTTCCAACAAGGTATCATATGCCTTAATTGGCCTAAAGATGAGTAAGTTAGGCCCATTTAAGTGAAGGAACTTCATGGACCGTGCACTGATCCCCGCCCCGAGAACTCGGTACCCAATTTAGCCTTGATTTTGGCCTAATTTGACCATTCTTGTGAAACCTGAAATTGCAGGTCTCCTCCTTATCTTTCTAGGGACAGCAAGATTACCAAAATCCGATATCTGTAGTTCTAGTTTTGCTCTGCACAAGGGAACAAGGTCAAGATGAGTGAAAAATCTGAAAATTAACAATGTTTGGCAATTAAGCCGAATAATGTAAAAGCAAAAATGATGATTGTAATAGTTGTCTAATTTCCGTCTCTGTGTGCCTTTTGCGGTTGTAAATTGCTATTTGTTCTTATTAATCCTGACCTAACCCTAGACCAAATCAAGGGCCTCTGAATAAGCTTTCCAACAAGGTATCATATGCCTTAATTGAGCTTAAGATGAGTATGTTAGGCCCATTTAAGTGAAGGAACTTCATGGGCGCGCATTGATCCCCGTCCAAGAACTCGGGAACCAATTTAACCTTGATTTTGGCCTAATTTGACAATTCTACTTAAACCTGAAATTGTTGGTCTCTTCCTTATCTTTCTAGGGACAGCAAGATCACCAAAATCCGATATCTGTAGCTCTGGTTATGCTCTACGCAAGGCAACAAGGTCAGGATGAGTTAACAATCCGAAAATTAACAGTGTTTCGCAATTCAGCCCAATTTAGCCCAATAATGTAAAAACAAAAACAATGATTAAAAAAGTTGTTTAATTTCCGTCTCTTTCTGGCTTCTGCTGCTGTACTTTGCTATTTACGGTTATTAATCCTGACCTAACCCTAGACCAAATTAAGGGCCTCTGAATAAGCTTTCCAACAAGGTATCATATGCCTTAATTGGGCTTAAGATGAGTAAGTTAGGCCCATTTAAGTGAAGGAACTTCATGGACTGTGCACTGATCCCCGCCAGAGAACACGGGAACCAATTTAGCCTTGATTTGGGCCTAATTTGACAAATCTTGTGACACCTGAAATTGTAGGTCTCTTCCTTATCTTTCTAGGGATAGCAAGATCACGAAAATCCGATATCTGTAGCTCTAGTTATGCTCTGCACAAGGCAACAAGATCAGGATGTGTCAAAAATCCAAAAATTAACAATGTTTGGCAATTAAGCCCAATTAAGCACAACAATGTAAAAGCAAAAACAATTATTGTCAAATTTATCTAATTTCCGTCTCTCTATGGCTTGTGCGGCAGTAAACTGCTATTTATGCTTATGAATTCTGACCTAACCCTAGACCAAATTAAGGGCCTCTGAATAAGCTTTCCAACAAGGTATCATATGCCTTAATTGGGATAAAGATGAGTAAGTTAGGCCCATTTAAGTGAAGGAACTTCATGGACCGTGCACTGATCCCCGCCCCGAGAACTCGGTACCCAATTTAGCCTTGATTTTGTCCTAATTTGACCATTCTTGCGAAACCTGAAATTGCAGGTCTCCTCCTTATCTTTCTAGGGACAGCAAGATTACCAAAATCCGATATCTGTAGTTCTAGTTTTGCTCTGCACAAGGGAACAAGGTCAAGATGAGTGAAAAATCTGAAAATTAACAATGTTTGGCAATTAAGCCGAATAATATAAAAGCAAAAACGATGATTGTAATAGTTGTCTAATTTTCGTCTCTCTGTTCCTTTTGCGGTTGTAAATTGCTATTTATTCTTATTAATCCTGACCTAACCCTAGACCAAATCAAGGGCCTCTGAATAAGCTTTCCAACAAGGTATCACATGCCTTAATTGAGCTTAAGATGAGTATGTTAGGCCCATTTAAGTGAAGGAACTTCATGGGCGCGCATTGATCCCCGTCCAAAAATTCGGGACCCAATTTAGCCTTGATTTTGGCCTAATTTGACCATTCTACTGAAACCTGAAATTGTTGGTCTCTTCCTTATCTTTTTAGGGACAGCAAGATCACCAAAATCCGATATCTGTAGCTCAGGTTATGCTCTACGCAAGGCAACAAGGTCATGATGAGTTAACAATCCGAAAATTAACAGTGTTTCGCAATTAAGCCCAATTTAGCCCAATAATGTAAAAACAAAAACAATGATTGTAAAAGTTTTTTAATTTCCGTCTCTCTCTGACTTCTGCTGCTGTAAATTGCTATTTATGGTTATTAAACCTGACCTAACCCTAGACCAAATTAAGGGCCTCTGAATAAGCTTTCCAACAAGGTATCATATGCCTTAATTGGGCTTAAGATGAGTAAGTTAGGCCCATTTAAGTGAAGGAACTTCATGGACTGTGATCGATCCCCGCTTGAGAACACGGGAACCAATTTAGCCTTGATTTGGGCCTAATTTGACAAATCTTGTGACACCTGAAATTGTAGGTCTCTTCCTTATCTTTCTAGGGATAGCAAGATCACGAAAATCCGATATCTGTAGCTCTAGTTATGCTCTGCACAAGGCAACAAGATCAGGATGTGTCAAAAATCCAAAAATTAACAATGTTTGGCAATTAATCCCAATTAAGCACAAAAATGTAAAAGCAAAAACAATTATTGTAAAATTTGTCTAATTTCTATGTCTCTATGGCTTGTGCGGCAGTAAACTGCTATTTATGCTTATGAATCCTGACCTAACCCAAGACCAAATTAAGGGCCTCTGAATAAGCTTTCCAACAAGGTATCATATGCCTTAATTGGCCTAAAGATGAGTAAGTTAGGCCCATTTAAGTGAAGGAACTTCATGGACCGTGCACTGATCCCCGCCCCGAGAACTCGGTACCCAATTTAGCCTTGATTTTGGCCTAATTTGACCATTCTTGTGAAACCTGAAATTGCAGGTCTCCTCCTTATCTTTCTAGGGACAGCAAGATTACCAAAATCCGATATCTGTAGTTCTAGTTTTGCTCTGCACAAGGGAACAAGGTCAAGATGAGTGAAAAATCTGAAAATTAACAATGTTTGGCAATTAAGCCGAATAATGTAAAAGCAAAAATGATGATTGTAATAGTTGTCTAATTTCCGTCTCTGTGTGCCTTTTGCGGTTGTAAATTGCTATTTGTTCTTATTAATCTTGACCTAACCCTAGACGAAATCAAGGGCCTCTGAATAAGCTTTCCAACAAGGTATCATATGCCTTAATTGAGCTTAAGATGAGTTTGTTAGGCCCATTTAAGTGAAGGAACTTCATGGGCGCGCATTGATCCCCGTCCAAGAACTCGGGAACCAATTTAACCTTGATTTTGGCCTAATTTGACAATTCTACTTAAACCTGAAATTGTTGGTCTCTTCCTTATCTTTCTAGGGACAGCAAGATCACCAAAATCCGATATCTGTAGCTCAGGTTATGCTCTACGCAAGGCAACAAGGTAAGGATGAGTTAACAATTCGAAAATTAACAGTGTTTGGCAATTGAGCCCAATTTAGCCCAATAATGTAAAAACAAAAAAAATGATTGTAAAAGTTGTCTAATTTCCGTCTCCCTCTGGCTTCTGCGACTGTAAATGGCTATTTATGCTTATTAATCCTGACCTAACCCTAGTCCAAATTAAGGGCCTATGAATAAGCTTTCCAATAAGGTATCATATGTCTTAATTGGGCTTAAGATAAGTAAGTTAGGCCCATTTACGTGAAGGAACATCATGGACTGCACACTGATCCGCGCCAGAGAACTCGGGACCCAATTTAGCCTTGATTTTAGCATAATTTGACAATTCTTGTGACACCTGAAATTGTAGGTCTCTTCCTTATCTTTCTAGGGATAGCAAGATCACCAAAATCCGATATATGTAGCTCTAGTTATGCTCTGCGCAATGCAACAAGGTCAGGATGAGTCAAAAATCCGAAAATTAACAATGTTTGGCAATTAAACCCAATTAAGCGCAATAATGTAAAAGCAAAAACAATGATTGTAAAAGTTATCTAATTTCCGTCTCTCTATGGCTTGTGCGGCAGTAAACTGCTATTTATGTTTATTAATCATCACCTAACCCAAGACGAAACTAAGGGCCTCTGAATAAGCTTTCCAACAAGGTATCATATGCCTTAATTGGGCTTAAGATGAGTAAGTTATGCCCATTTAAGTGAAGCAACATCATCGATTGTGTACTGATCCGCGCCAGAGAACTCTGGACCCAATTTATCCATGATTTTGGCCTAAATTGACAATTCTTGTGAAACCTGAAATTGTAGGTGTCTTCCTTATCTTTCTAGGGACAACAAGATCACCAAAATCCGATATCTGGAGCTCTAGTTATGCTCTGCGCGAGGAAACAAGGTCAGGATGAGTGAAAAATCTGAAAATTAACAATATTTGACAATTAAGCCCAATTATGCCCAATAATGTAAAAGTAGTCTAATTTCCGTCTCTCTCTGGTTTGTGCCGCTGTAAACTGCTATTTATGCTTATGAATCCTGACCTAACCCCAGACCAAATTAAAGGCCTCTGAATAAGCTTTCCAACGAGGTTTCATATGTCTTAATTGGGCTTAAGATGACTAAGTTAGGCCCATTTAAGTGAAGGAACATCATGGACTGCGCACTGATCTCTGCCCCGACAACTCGTGACCCAATTTAGCCTTGATTTTGGCCTAATTTGACAATTCTTGTGAAACCTGAATATGTAGGTCTCTTCCTTATCTTTCTAGGGACAGCAAGATCACCAATATCCGATATCTGTAGTTCTAGTTATGCTCTGCGCAAGGCAACATGGTCAGGATGAGTGAAAAATCAGAAAATTGACAATGTTTGGCAATTAAGCCCAATTAAGCCCAATAATGTAAAACTTGTCTAATTTTCGTCTCTCTCTGGCTTGTGCCGCTGTAAACTGCTATTTATGCTTATTAATCCTGACCTTACCCTAGATCAAATTAAGGGCCTCTGAATAAGCTTTCCAACAAGGTATCATATGCCTTAATTGGGCTTAAGATGAGTAAGTTAGGCCCATTTAAGTGAAGGAACTTCATGGACTGCGCACTGATCCCCGCCAGAGAACACGAGAACCAATTTGGCCTTGATTTTGGCCTAATTTTGCAATTCTTTTGACACCTGAAATTGTAGGTCTCTTCCTTATCTTTCTAGAGATAGCAAGATCACCAAAATCCGATATCTGTAGCTCTAGTTATGCTCTGTGCAAGGCAACAAGATCAGGATGTGTCAAAAATCCAAAAATTAACAATGTTGGGCAATAAAGCCCAATTTAGCACAATAATGTAAAAACAAAAACAATGATTGTAAAAGTTATCTGATTTCCGTCTCTCTCTGGCTTCTGCGGTTGTAAATGACTATTTATGCTTATTAATCATGACCTAACCCTAGACCAAATTAAGGGCCTCTGAATAAGCTTTCCAATAACTATCATATGTCTTAATTGGGCTTAAGATGAGTAAGATAGGCCCATTTACGTGAAGGAACATCATGGACTGCACACTGATCCGCGCCAGAGAACTCGGGACCCAATTTAGCCTTGATTTTGGCCTAATTTGACAATTCTTGTGAAACCTGAAATTGTTGGTCTCTTCCTTATCTTTCTAGTGACAACAAGATCACCAAAATCCGATATCTGTACATCTAGTTATGCTCTGCGCAAGGCAGCAATATCAAAATGAGTGAAAAATCCGAAAATTAACAACGTTTGGCAATTAAGCCCAATTAAACCCAATTATATAAAAGTTGTCTAATTTATGTGTCTCTCTGGCTTGTGCTGCAGTAAACTGCTATTTATGCTTATTAATCCTGACCTAACCCTAGACCAAATTAAGGGCCTCTGAATAAGCTTTCCAATAAGGTATCATATGTCTTAATTGGGCTTAAGATGTGTAAGTTAGGCCCATTTACATGATGGAACATCATGGATCATGCACTGATTCGCGCCAGAGAAGTCGGGACCCAATTTAGCCTTGATTTTGGCCTAATTTAACAATTCTTGTGAAACCTGTACTTTTAGGTCTCTTCCTTATCTTTCTAGGGACAACAAGATCACCAAATTCCAATATCTGTAGCTCTAGTTATGCTCTGCGCAATGCAACAAGGTCAGGATGAGTCAAAAATCCGAAAATTAACAATGTTTGGCAATTAAGCCCATTTAATTGCAATAATGTAAAAGCAAAAACAATGATTGTAAAAGTTATCTAATTTCCGTCTCTCTATGGCTTGTGCGGCGGTAAACTGCTATTTATGTTTATTAATCATCACCTAACCCAAGACGAAACTAAGGGCCTCTGAATAAGCTTTCCAACAAGGTATCATACGCCTTAATAGGACTTTAGATGAGTAAGTTATGCCCATTTAAGTGAAATTGTAGGTCTCTTCCTTATCTTTCTAGTGACAACAAGATCACCAAAATCCGATATCTGTAGCTCTAGTTATGCTCTGCGCAATGCAACAAGGTCAGGATGAGTCAAAAATCCGAAAATTAACAATGTTTGGCAATTAAGCCCAATTAAGCGCAATAATGTAAAAGCAAAAACAATGATTGTAAAAGATATCTAATTTCCATCTCTCAATGGCTTGTGCGGCGGTAAACTGCTATTTATGTTTATTAATCATCACCTAACCCAAGACGAAACTAAGGGCCTCTGAATAAGCTTTCCAACAAGGTATCATATGCCTTAATTGGACTTAAGATGAGTAAGTTATGCCCATTTAAGTGAAGCAACATCATCGATTGTGTAATCGATCCGCGCCGAGAGAACTCGGGACCCAATTTAGCCTTGATTTTGGCCTAATTTGACAATTTTAGTGAAACCAGAACTTGTAGGTCTCTTCCTTATCTTTCTAGGGACAGCAAGATCACCAAAATCCGATATCTGGAGCTCTAGTTATGCTCTGCGCAAGGAAACAAGGTCAGGATGAGTGAAAAATCCGAAAATTAACAATGTTTGACAATTAAGCCCAATTATGCCCAATAATGTAAAAGTAGTCTAATTTCCGTCTCTCTCTGGTTTGTGCCGCAGTAAACTGCTATTTATGCTTATGAATCCTGACCTAACCCCAGACCAAATTAAAGGCCTCTGAATAAGCTTTCCAACGAGGTTTCATATGTCTTAATTGGGCTTAAGATGACTAAGTTAGGCCCATTTAAGTGAAGGAACATCATGGACTGCGCACTGATCCCTGCCCCGACAACTCGTGACCCAATTTAGCCTTGATTTTGGACTAATTTGACAATTCTTGTGAAACCTGAATATGTAGGTCTCTTCCTTATCTTTCTAGGGACAGCAAGATCACCAATATCCGATATATGTAGTTCTAGTTATGCTCACAAAGGCAACATGGTCAGGATGAGTGAAAAATCAGAAAATTGACAATGTTTGGCAATTAAGCCCAATTAAGCCCAATAATGTAAAACTTGTCTAATTTTCGTCTCTCTCTGGCTTGTGCCGCTGTAAACTGCTATTTATGCTTATTAATCCTGACCTTACCCTAGATCAAATTAAGGGCCTCTGAATAAGCTTTCCAACAAGGTATCATATGCCTTAATTGGGCTTAAGATGAGTAAGTTAGGCCCATTTAAGTGAAGGAACTTCATGGACTGCGCACTGATCCCCGCCAGAGAACACGAGAACCAATTTGGCCTTGATTTTGGCCTAATTTTGCAATTCTTTTGACACCTGAAATTGTAGGTCTCTTCCTTATCTTTCTAGAGATAGCAAGATCACCAAAATCCGATATCTGTAGCTCTATTTATGCTCTGTGCAAGGCAACAAGATCAGGATGTGTCAAAAATCCAAAAATTAACAATGTTGGGCAATAAAGCCCAATTTAGCACAATAATGTAAAAACAAAAACAATGATTGTAAAAGTTATCTGATTTCCGTCTCTCTCTGGCTTCTGCGGTTGTAAATGACTATTTATGCTTATTAATCATGACCTAACCCTAGACCAAATTAAGGGCCTCTGAATAAGCTTTCCAACAACTATCATATGTCTTAATTGGGCTTAAGATGAGTAAGATAGGCCCATTTACGTGAAGGAACATCATGGACTGCACACTGATCCGCGCCAGAGAACTCGGGACCCAATTTAGCCTTGATTTTGGCCTAATTTGACAATTCTTGTGAAACCTGAAATTGTTGGTCTCTTCCTTATCTTTCTAGTGACAACAAGATCACCAAAATCCGATATCTGTACATCTAGTTATGCTCTGCGCAAGGCAGCAATATCAAAATGAGTGAAAAATCCGAAAATTAACAACGTTTGGCAATTAAGCCCAATTAAACCCAATTATATAAAAGTTGTCTAATTTATGTGTCTCTCTGGCTTGTGCTGCAGTAAACTGCTATTTATGCTTATTAATCCTGACCTAACCCTAGACCAAATTAAGGGCCTCTGAATAAGCTTTCCAATAAGGTATCATATGTCTTAATTGGGCTTAAGATGTGTAAGTTAGGCCCATTTACATGATGGAACATCATGGACTGCGCACTGATTCGCGCCAGAGAAGTCGGGACCCAATTTAGCCTTGATTTTGGCCTAATTTAACAATTCTTGTGAAACCTGTACTTTTAGGTCTCTTCCTTATCTTTCTAGGGACAACAAGATCACCAAATTCCAATATCTGTAGCTCTAGTTATGCTCTGCGCAATGCAACAAGGTCAGGATGAGTCAAAAATCCGAAAATTAACAATGTTTGGCAATTAAGCCCATTTAATTGCAATAATGTAAAAGCAAAAACAATGATTGTAAAAGTTATCTAATTTCCGTCTCTCTATGGCTTGTGCGGCGGTAAACTGCTATTTATGTTTATTAATCATCACCTAACCCAAGACGAAACTAAGGGCCTCTGAATAAGCTTTCCAACAAGGTATCATACGCCTTAATAGGACTTTAGATGAGTAAGTTATGCCCATTTAAGTGAAATTGTAGGTCTCTTCCTTATCTTTCTAGTGACAACAAGATCACCAAAATCCGATATCTGTAGCTCTAGTTATGCTCTGCGCAATGCAACAAGGTCAGGATGAGTCAAAAATCCGAAAATTAACAATGTTTGGCAATTAAGCCCAATTAAGCGCAATAATGTAAAAGCAAAAACAATGATTGTAAAAGATATCTAATTTCCATCTCTCAATGGCTTGTGCGGCGGTAAACTGCTATTTATGTTTATTAATCATCACCTAACCCAAGACGAAACTAAGGGCCTCTGAATAAGCTTTCCAACAAGGTATCATATGCCTTAATTGGACTTAAGATGAGTAAGTTATGCCCATTTAAGTGAAGCAACATCATCGACTGTGTACTGATCCGCGCCAGAGAACTCAGGACCCAATTTAGCCTTGATTTTGGCCTAAATTGACAATTCTCGTGAAACCTGAAATTGTAGGTCTCTTCCTTATCTTTCTAGGGACAGCAAGATCACCAAAATCCGATATCTGGAGCTCTAGTTATGCTCTGCGCAAGGAAACAAGGTCAGGATGAGTGAAAAATCCGAAAATTAACAATGTTTGACAATTAAGCCCAATTATGCCCAATAATGTAAAAGTAGTCTAATTTCCGTCTCTCTCTGGTTTGTGCCGCAGTAAACTGCTATTTATGCTTATGAATCCTGACCTAACCCCAGACCAAATTAAAGGCCTCTGAATAAGCTTTCCAACGAGGTTTCATATGTCTTAATTGGGCTTAAGATGACTAAGTTAGGCCCATTTAAGTGAAGGAACATCATGGACTGCGCACTGATCCCTGCCCCGACAACTCGTGACCCAATTTAGCCTTGATTTTGGACTAATTTGACAATTCTTGTGAAACCTGAATATGTAGGTCTCTTCCTTATCTTTCTAGGGACAGCAAGATCACCAATATCCGATATATGTAGTTCTAGTTATGCTCTGCGCAAGGCAACATGGTCAGGATGAGTGAAAAATCAGAAAATTGACAATGTTTGGCAATTAAGCCCAATTAAGCCCAATAATGTAAAACTTGTCTAATTTTCGTCTCTCTCTGGCTTGTGCCGCTGTAAACTGCTATTTATGCTTATTAATCCTGACCTTACCCTAGATCAAATTAAGGGCCTCTGAATAAGCTTTCCAACAAGGTATCATATGCCTTAATTGGGCTTAAGATGAGTAAGTTAGGCCCATTTAAGTGAAGGAACTTCATGGACTGCGCACTGATCCCCGCCAGAGAACACGAGAACCAATTTGGCCTTGATTTTGGCCTAATTTTGCAATTCTTTTGACACCTGAAATTGTAGGTCTCTTCCTTATCTTTCTAGAGATAGCAAGATCACCAAAATCCGATATCTGTAGCTCTATTTATGCTCTGTGCAAGGCAACAAGATCAGGATGTGTCAAAAATCCAAAAATTAACAATGTTGGGCAATAAAGCCCAATTTAGCACAATAATGTAAAAACAAAAACAATGATTGTAAAAGTTATCTGATTTCCGTCTCTCTCTGGCTTCTGCGGTTGTAAATGACTATTTATGCTTATTAATCATGACCTAACCCTAGACCAAATTAAGGGCCTCTGAATAAGCTTTCCAACAACTATCATATGTCTTAATTGGGCTTAAGATGAGTAAGATAGGCCCATTTACGTGAAGGAACATCATGGACTGCACACTGATCCGCGCCAGAGAACTCGGGACCCAATTTAGCCTTGATTTTGGCCTAATTTGACAATTCTTGTGAAACCTGAAATTGTTGGTCTCTTCCTTATCTTTCTAGTGACAACAAGATCACCAAAATCCGATATCTGTACATCTAGTTATGCTCTGCGCAAGGCAGCAATATCAAAATGAGTGAAAAATCCGAAAATTAACAACGTTTGGCAATTAAGCCCAATTAAACCCAATTATATAAAAGTTGTCTAATTTATGTGTCTCTCTGGCTTGTGCTGCAGTAAACTGCTATTTATGCTTATTAATCCTGACCTAACCCTAGACCAAATTAAGGGCCTCTGAATAAGCTTTCCAAGAAGGTATCATATGTATTAATTGGGCTTAAGATGTGTAAGTTAGGCCCATTTACATGATGGAACATCATGGACTGCGCACTAATTCGCGCCAGAGAAGTCGGGACCCAATTTAGCCTTGATTTTGGCCTAATTTAACAATTCTTGTGAAACCTGTACTTTTAGGTCTCTTCCTTATCTTTCTAGGGACAACAAGATCACCAAATTCCAATATCTGTAGCTCTAGTTATGCTCTGCGCAATGCAACAAGGTCAGGATGAGTCAAAAATCCGAAAATTAACAATGTTTGGCAATTAAGCCCATTTAATTGCAATAATGTAAAAGCAAAAACAATGATTGTAAAAGTTATCTAATTTCCGTCTCTCTATGGCTTGTGCGGCGGTAAATTGCTATTTATGTTTATTAATCATCACCTAACCCAAGACGAAACTAAGGGCCTCTGAATAAGCTTTCCAACAAGGTATCATACGCCTTAATAGGACTTTAGATGAGTAAGTTATGCCCATTTAAGTGAAATTGTAGGTCTCTTCTTTATCTTTCTAGTGACAACAAGATCACCAAAATCCGATATCTGTAGCTCTAGCTATGCTCTCTGCGAATGCAACAAGGTCAGGATGAGTCAAAAATCCGAAAATTAACAATGTTTGGCAATTAAGCCCAATTAAGCGCAATAATGTAAAAGCAAAAACAATGATTGTAAAAGTTATCTAATTTCCATCTCTCTATGGCTTGTGCGGCGGTAAACTGCTATTTATGTTTATTAATCATCACCTAACCCAAGACGAAACTAAGGGCCTCTGAATAAGCTTTCCAACAAGGTATCATATGCCTTAATTGGACTTAAGATGAGTAAGTTATGCCCATTTAAGTGAAGCAACATCATCGATCGTGGTAATTGATCCGTCGTGCCGGAGAACTCAGGACCCAATTTAGCCTTGATTTTGGCCTAAATTGACAATTCTCGTGAAACCTGAAATTGTAGGTCTCTTCCTTATCTTTCTAGGGACAGCAAGATCACCAAAATCCGATATCTGGAGCTCTAGTTATGCTCTGCGCAAGGAAACAAGGTCAGGATGAGTGAAAAATCCGAAAATTAACAATGTTTGACAATTAAGCCCAATTATGCCCAATAATGTAAAAGTAGTCTAATTTCCGTCTCTCTCTGGTTTGTGCCGCAGTAAACTGCTATTTATGCTTATGAATCCTGACCTAACCCCAGACCAAATTAAAGGCCTCTGAATAAGCTTTCCAACGAGGTTTCATATGTCTTAATTGGGCTTAAGATGACTAAGTTAGGCCCATTTTAGTGAAGGAACATCATGGACTGCGCACTGATCCCTGCCCCGACAACTCGTGACCCAATTTAGCCTTGATTTTGGCCTAATTTGACAATTCTTGTGAAACCTGAATATGTAGGTCTCCTCCTTATCTTTCTAGGGACAGCAAGATCACCAATATCCGATATCTGTAGTTCTAGTTATGCTCTGCGCAAGGCAACATGGTCAGGATGAGTGAAAAATCAGAAAATTGACAATGTTTGGCAATTAAGCCCAATTAAGCCCAATAATGTAAAACTTGTCTAATTTTCGTCTCTCTCTGGCTTGTGCCGCTGTAAACTGCTATTTATGCTTATTAATCCTGACCTTACCCTAGATCAAATTAAGGGCCTCTGAATAAGCTTTCCAACAAGGTATCATATGCCTTAATTGGGCTTAAGATGAGTAAGTTAGGCCCATTTAAGTGAAGGAACTTCATGGATCTGCAGACCGATCCCACCAGAGAACACGAGAACCAATTTGGCCTTGATTTTGGCCTAATTTTGCAATTCTTTTGACACCTGAAATTGTAGGTCTCTTCCTTATCTTTCTAGAGATAGCAAGATCACCAAAATCCGATATCTCGTAGCTCTATTTATGCTCTGTGCAAGGCAACAAGATCAGGATGTGTCAAAAATCCAAAAATTAACAATGTTGGGCAATAAAGCCCAATTTAGCACAATAATGTAAAAACAAAAACAATGATTGTAAAAGTTATCTGATTTCCGTCTCTCTCTGGCTTCTGCGGTTGTAAATGACTATTTATGCTTATTAATCATGACCTAACCCTAGACCAAATTAAGGGCCTCTCGAATAAGCTTTCCAACAACTATCATATGTCTTAATTGGGCTTAAGATGAGTAAGATAGGCCCATTTACGTGAAGGAACATCATGGACTGCACACTGATCCGCGCCAGAGAACTCGGGACCCAATTTAGCCTTGATTTTGGCCTAATTTGACAATTCTTGTGAAACCTGAAATTGTTGGTCTCTTCCTTATCTTTCTAGTGACAACAAGATCACCAAAATCCGATATCTCGTACATCTAGTTATTCTATGCGCAAGGAATCAATATCAAAATTAGTTAAAAATCCGAAAATTAACAACGATTGGAAATTAAGCCCAATTAAACCCAATTATATAAAAGTTGTCTAATTTATGTGTCTCTCTGCTTGTGCTGCAAGAACTGCTATTTATGCTTATTAATCCTGACCTAACCCTAGACCAAATTAAGGGCCTCTGAATAAGCTTTCCAATAAGGTATCATATGTCTTAATTGGGCTTAAGATGTGTAAGTTAGGCCCATTTACATGATGGAACATCATGGACTGCGCACTGATTCGCGCCAGAGAAGTCGGGACCCAATTTAGCCTTGATTTTGGCCTAATTTAACAATTCTTGTGAAACCTGTACTTTTAGGTCTCTTCCTTATCTTTCTAGGGACAACAAGATCACCAAATTCCAATATCTGTAGCTCTAGTTATGCTCTGCGCAATGCAACAAGGTCAGGATGAGTCAAAAATCCGAAAATTAACAATGTTTGGCAATTAAGCCCATTTAATTGCAATAATGTAAAAGCAAAAACAATGATTGTAAAAGTTATCTAATTTCCGTCTCTCTATGGCTTGTGCGGCGGTAAATTGCTATTTATGTTTATTAATCATCACCTAACCCAAGACGAAACTAAGGGCCTCTGAATAAGCTTTCCAACAAGGTATCATACGCCTTAATAGGACTTTAGATGAGTAAGTTATGCCCATTTAAGTGAAATTGTAGGTCTCTTCTTTATCTTTCTAGTGACAACAAGATCACCAAAATCCGATATCTGTAGCTCTAGCTATGCTCTGCGCAATGCAACAAGGTCAGGATGAGTCAAAAATCCGAAAATTAACAATGTTTGGCAATTAAGCCCAATTAAGCGCAATAATGTAAAAGCAAAAACAATGATTGTAAAAGTTATCTAATTTCCATCTCTCTATGGCTTGTGCGGCGGTAAACTGCTATTTATGTTTATTAATCATCACCTAACCCAAGACGAAACTAAGGGCCTCTGAATAAGCTTTCCAACAAGGTATCATATGCCTTAATTGGACTTAAGATGAGTAAGTTATGCCCATTTAAGTGAAGCAACATCATCGATCGTGTCTCGATCCGCGCCAGAGAACTCAGGACCCAATTTAGCCCTGATTTTGGCCTAAATTGACAATTCTCGTGAAACCTGAAATTGTAGGTCTCTTCCTTATCTTTCTAGGGACAGCAAGATCACCAATATCCGATATCTGGAGCTCTAGTTATGCTCTGCGCAAGGAAACAAGGTCAGGATGAGTGAAAAATCCGAAAATTAACAATGTTTGACAATTAAGCCCAATTATGCCCAATAATGTAAAAGTAGTCTAATTTCCGTCTCTCTCTGGTTTGTGCCGCAGTAAACTGCTATTTATGCTTATGAATCCTGACCTAACCCCATACCAAATTAAGGGCCTCTGAATAAGCTTTCCAACAAGGTTTCATATGTCTTAATTGGGCTTAAGATTACTTAGTTAGGCCCACTTAAGTTAAGGAACATCATGGATCATGATCGATCCACGCCCAGAACTCGGGACCCAATTTAGACTTGATTTTGGCCTAATTTGACAATTCTTGTGAAACCTAAAAATGTAGGTCTCTTCCTTATCTTTCTCGGGACAGCAAGATCACCAATATCCGATATCTGTAGTTCTAGTTATGCTCTGCGCAAGGCAACAAGGTCAGGATGAGTTAAAAATCCGAAAATTAACAATGTTTGGCAATTAAGCCCAATGTAAAAGCCACAATAATGTAAATCTTTTCTATTTTCCGTATCTCTCTGGCTTGTGCCGATGTAAACTGAATTTATGCTTATTAATCCCGACCTTACCATAGATCAAATTAAGGGCCTCTGAATAAGCTTTCCAACAAGGTATCATATGCCTTAATTGGGCTTAAGATGAGTAAGTTAGGCCCATTTAAGTGAAGGAACTTCATGGACTGCGCACTGATCCCCGCCAGAGAACACGAGAACCAATTTGGCCTTGATTTTGGCCTAATTTTGCAATTCTTTTGACACCTGAAATTGTAGGTGTCTTCCTTATCTTTCTAGGGACAGCAAGATCACCAAAATCCGATATCTGGAGCTCTAGTTATGCTCTGCGCAAGGCAACAAGATCAGGATGTGTCAAAAATCCAAAAATTAACAATGTTGGGCAATAAAGCCCAATTTAGCACAATAATGTAAAAACAAAAACAATGATTGTAAAAGTTATCTAATTTCCGTCTCTCTCTGGCTTCTGCGGCTGTAAATGACTATTTATGCTTATTAATCCTGACCTAACCCTAGACCAAATTAAGGGCCTCTGAATAAGCTTTCCAATAACTATCATATGTCTTAATTGGGCTTAAGATGAGTAAGATAGGCTCATTTAAGTGAAGGAACATCATGGACAGCACACTTATCCGCGCCAGAGAACTCAGGACCCAATTTAGCCTTGATTTTGGCCTAATTTGACAATTCTTATGAAAACTCAAATTGTAGGTCTCTTCCTTATCTTTCTAGGGACAACAAGATCTCTAAAATCCGATATCTGTACATCTAGTTATGCTCTGCGCAAGGCAACAATATCAAGATGAGTTAAAAATCCGAAAATTAACAACGTTTGGCAATTAAGCCCAATTAAACACAATTATATAAAAGTTGTCTAATTTATGTGTCTCTCTGGCTTGTGCTGCAGTAAACTGCTATTTATGCTTATTAATCCTGACCTAACCCTAGACCAAATTAAGGGCCTCTGAATAAGCTTTCCAATAAGGTATCATATGTCTTAATTGGGCTTAAGATGAGTTAGTTAGGCCCATTTACGTGATGGAACATCATGGGATCAGCGTACCGATCCGCGCCGGAGAACTCGGGACCCAATTTAGCCTTGATTTTGGCCTAATTTGACAATTCTTGTGAAACCTGAACTTTTAGGTCTCTTCCTTATCTTTCTAGGGACAACAAGATCACCAAAATCCGATATCTCGTAGCTCTAGTTATGCTCTGCGCAATGCAACAAGGTCGGGGATGAGTCAAAAATCCGAAAATTAACAATGTTTGGCAATTAAGCCGCAATAATGTAAAAGCAAAAACAATGATTGTAAAAGTTATCTAATTTCCGTCTCTCTATGGCTTGTGCGGCTGTAAACTCTATTTATGTTTATTAATCATCACCTAACCCAAGACGAAACTAAGGGCCTCTGAATAAGCTTTCCAACAAGGTATCATATGCCTTAATAGGACTTAAGATGAGTAAGTTATGCCCATTTAAGTGAAAGAACATCATTGAGTGGTCACCCCATCTGCACGGTGGGAACTCGGGCCCAATTTAGCCTTGATTTTGGCCTAATTTGACAATTCTTGTGAAACACGAAATTGTAGGTGTCTTCTTATCTTTCTAGGGACAACAAGATCACCAAAATCGATATCTATAGCTCTAGTTATGGTCTTGCCAAAACAAGGTAAGGGATGAGTGAAAAATCCGAAAATTAACAATGTTTGGCAATTAAGCCCAAATTAAAGCCCAATAATGTAAAAGTTGTCTAATTTCCGTCTCTCTGCTTGTGGCTGTTATTTATGTCTTATGAATCTGACCTAACCCTAGACCAAATTAAGGGCCTCTGAATAAGCTTTCCAACAAGGTTTCATATGTCTTAATTGGGCTTAAGATGACTAAGTTAGGCCCATTTAAGTGAAGGAACATCATGGATCGCGACTCGATCCGCCCCCTAGAACCCGGGACCCAATTTAGCCTTGATTTTGGACTAATTTGACAATTCTTGTGAAACCTGAAAATGTAGGTCTCTTCCTTATCTTTCTAGGGACAGCAAGATCACCAATATCCGATATCTGTAGTTCTAGTTATGCTCTGCGCAAGGCAACAAGATCAGGATGAGTGAAAAATCCGAAAATTAACAATGTTTGGCAATTAAGCCCAGTTAAGCCCAATAATGTAAAACTTGTCTAATTTTCGTCTCTCTCTGGCTTGTGCCGCTGTAAACTGCTATTTATGCTTATTAATCCTGACCTTACCCTAGATCAAATTAAGGGCCTCTGAATAAGCTTTCCAACAAGGTATCATATGCCTTCATTGGGC